>CAJHNH020001004.1:160000-209168 GCA_905116865.2 Candidula unifasciata | reverse complement strand
GGTATATACGGAATTCAGGACGTTTCCTCGGAAAGGGTAAATTGTTCGGTTTGTTAATGCGCATTGGCAGTATTGTGTTGCTGTCTAAACCAAATATTATATGTCAGAAACGGGGATACAACGACTAAATGTGTCCCAGTAAACCATTGATTGAAGCCTCAGGCGCATGTTTATGACATGGAAAGCCTCAAATGAAAAAGTTATAAACATTCGGACTAAGGCAAAGGCACTGATGTGATGAATCAGTGCCAGCGAATTCGGAGAATATGGTTGTTTGTTTTTTTGGGGGGTAAGAAAAGAGACCCAGGTCCCTGGTTTACCAGCATATGGAGCAGAGAAAAGGTTGTGACGATCTGGGTGTAAAAAAAACTCAAAGAGGACGGGAATGAAGGCAGTCTGGAGACCAAAAAAAAAAAAGTAGGACATATTGAGGGGCAAGGGGTTCAATGAAACACAAGGACACTGTAATGAGAGTTTACAACTTAGGTAGAATGTTCTTTGCAGTACAAATGCTCTCCTAGCCTTCTTGAAAGAAAATCAGTATTTCGCCACAATTGGCCGGCTCGTGGACTTTCCCTTACCCCTCATATAACTTATATCATGTGCAATCTTTGTGATGGTTGGTCCTTATCCCTCTTTCCTGGCCAATATCCAACTTCTGCTACTATTATTTTCAATTCAGCTGTGGCGTTTTATGTGGCCAACAAACTTCCGAGAACAGATTTTTTTTTTTGTTTTTAGGCTAATCGTATGAAGGATGTCAGTGGGACTAAAATTGTTTACTGGAGTTTCTTTGCGGGTGCTTTTATGTATTAGGCGTTTATTAGCCGAGAAAAAACTTGGTGTTAGTCACGCTTATTTCTCAATTTTGTTTAAATGTTTTTTATTAATCAAGCTACAGTTGATTCTTATAGCTGTTGTATAGATATATAACAAACAGTTTAGGAAGTTGTGTTAGCTGTCCCAGTAATTGATGTTGTATTAATAAAATATATTTTTGTTTCCCAGGATAGAACGTATAAACTGTTTGTGGTTTTTGTTTTGGTTCTGCAGTGAAGGCTTACCTTGAACTGACCGGCTGCATAATTGCAGTAAGTCATTTGTATTATGTATGTATGTGGTGTGGTGTGTGTGTGTGGTGTTATAGATCTATAGATATATATATATATATATATATATATATATTTTCGGTAAGCCAACAGGGTTTTTTTTTTTTTCACCCTTGAACCGGCTGCCTATCCCCTTCCCTGTTCGACGTTAGAGTCTCTACCAGGTACGAAGCTACTTCAATAGGTAGCTCTTGGGAAACCAGCCAACTCACAATGTTTTTATCATGCCAAGGAAGTATGTTCGTTAGAGTGCAGTGACTAGTTTTAGGTATTATGTCTGAGCATTGGGATGATTTCATACTATCTAGTTTGATTTTTGGTTTATACTGAAGGATATCATTCTTTGCATACATAAATCTTCAGAAGTGCTTAGTCTTCTTCCAAAGATCAAATAAGGGAAATAATTATGTTTATTTTTTTTTCCGCTGGTGCTATCGAATGTCGTGCTTTGCTCAACGCTCTCGGCAGGTAAACAGTCGCTATATGAAGAGGCGCAAGCAATATGTAATTACAAGCTGGTAAAATCAGTGTGATTTTCTTGCGTTTAAACGCCTGGTATCAGAGGAATCCGGGTTCAAGTCTGCAATTTTATCACGCACACATTGGCTGCCATGTCGACACAGTCTTTAGCGGGTACTAGATAAATTCCTCTGAAATAAAGGTGGCCGCCGTAATGCTGACCACATCACCCATCGAGGGCCAATTGGTATAAAACTATGGGTCTAACACTGGATGAACTGTCTTTCAAGTTGTTCATTAGTGAAACCTGTGTTCAGACCATTAGTTCATCCCGCTACCCCACCGTCAGCACGAATAATGTCATAAACTCAATGTTGTGTGGAGAAACTGCTATACACGGACAACATGTCTGCTTTACGTCAACCATTGAGGATTGACCTACTTCAGCTTCGTTGCAACGGTGTACCCAGCATGCTAACTTAAACTGCTAAATCTCTGAAACATTCACCAATCTTCTTACATGCAACTGGGTCCCTTTATTCAGCACTGAGGGATTCAGTGTCATTACTTTGTTTTAAACGAACATCTTTGATCACTTTGTTTTAAACGAACGTCTTGGAATGGCACTTTAAAAATCGTTGCAGTGGCGCCAACTGTTGCTGAAACAGATTGGTAATGCTATACAGTGCAGAAGAATGTTTGAAGAATCCTGCTAAATTTACAAATTGCACACCGATACATTAACTATATAAATATCAAACATGAGGGATTGCTTTTTTACCACTCCATGTATAGACTTACAAATCTGAAATTCAGAGTATTAGATTTTACGAATTCTATAACAGGGATCATGCGAGTCCACGCGGATGAAAGAAGTGCGATGTCAAACATCTTGTATGGAAAAACATCCTGGAAATCAATATGTGGTACTGAACAAATGTGATCTTGAGAGCAAATCACAAATGTTTGAGTACCTGCCGGTAAGTCAATCGTTATATTGCATACATAACTCTCATCCTAGTTCCTACCCCTACCCCCCCCCCCTTCCCTCCTCTTTTTCCCCCTTTAAGCGTATTGTGTTATGTTATGTGTTATGTTATTTGTTACGTTATCACAAACACGTCACTGCACAGTGGACAAACCCATGCCCTGTAGTTCTCTGATGTAGCAACCACACCAAGGTACCGCTAGTGATTGTTCCATAAACAAATAGCTACAGTGTCTTCTATACTGATCTCGAAAACAGCTCCTCGAGCTTCACCAGGCTTTACTCCGAGGTCACGTTATCATGTTAACTTTAGCGATTTGTGTAACTGTATAGCTTTTTCTGGTCGCCGTGACGGAGCGGCTAGACGCTCGCCGCGGATCGGAAGGTCATGGGTTCGCTTCCTGGCAGGGCCAAACTTTTTTTCAAAATTGACCTTGGCTCCCAGGTCGACCCAGCCTTGAGTGGGTACAGGGTGCAGTCCTGGGAAGTAGAGGCGACCGGTATGATGCTGACCACATCACCTATCTTGTACCGATTGGTCTATAAAATATGTCTAGCCCTATATGCCTTATAAGCTTGAAGGCGTGGAAAAGGGTCCTCTACTTTTACGCATAGCGTTTTCTCTGTGGGTCTATATTTTTTATCTGCATTCACCACTTTGCCACCAATTCAGCTTACTATGGCCTTTAATATAGGATTATCATCAAATATCCGTTTGACGCCTATTTAGTTTACAATATACATCTATGTGTATTGTACTGTGATCTTTTTTTTTTTTTAAATTGAGGCTCTCTATGTTGCTTCCAACAAATGTGTTCCGAAGTTCTCTTTCTTGTGCTAGGCCGATTAACGACATATGTCTTTCTTCTAAACTGATAGATCTGTGCTTGCCTCTTTTATGTATTTTTTTTTTTTTTTTCGTTACAGCATTATTTGTCAAATATATTTATATATGTGTATATATTTGTGTAAAATCGTCTTTTTATTATCTGGCCCTGTTCTTCCTTTCAGCCACAATAGATGCTGGTGTTTACTGTCTTGCTTTGATATTCCATCCATCCATGGCTTGCGTTGTCGACAGCTACGTCTGCTTCCATTATGTCTAAGTGACAGGGCTCTAGGCAACTCTGTTTAGTAGTCGACATGAATGATATCTTTCTGTGAGCTATAAGTATGATAGAAGTCTGCATGCTTGCCTTGAGTGTGGGGGGTCCCGTGTTCAGGTCCATGAACTATGTACGCCCTTGTGTATTGTTGCGCACATAGAAAAAAATCTCTTGACAGTTGAAAATCAAAAAGATTAGCCTAACGGCGCTGCATGGGCAACATTTGGAGTATTTCGGGATCCTCGCCAGTGCAACGGAGTTCGTGCACTACGCTGAGAGTCTGCAGACTTAAGCTTGAGTTATAAATATAAAGGAGCACTTATAGGATACTATCTTTGTGCCAAGATGTTGATCCGTTGTATATAAAAAAAATTAAGTATATAAGCACGGGCTCCGTCTGTTGTATTTCTAAAATATATTAACTTCATTTTCCCAGAACAAGAGGATATACCACCACGCCTCACACAGCTGTCTCACAGGTTCTGATGCCGGGACATTTCTCACCCTTCAGCCTTGTACAAATGACCGACATCAGATATGGATCTGGCCGGAAAATACGTTTTTCCCTAGGGCATCCAACCAGTCTCATTACTCAGAGCCTGCTGTATGAGTCTAAGTCTAAATATTAAGAAATTATCTTATAGCTCAAAAATGATCAATTAAGCAAGACAGTGAAACGTAAGAAGTGTGAGGATAAATAAAGAGTGAACTGGCTAATTTGTGTTAGTGTGAAAAATTAATTTGTTGGTGGCTTTTTACTTAGAGACGAATCTTAGAAAATAAAGTGTCTATACGTGGTTATTTATCGAATTTTGAGAAAATATAGTTTCAACTTATCTACATGGTCCGACAATTAGGTAATGAAACTAATTCCCCCAAAAAATTAAAATAATCAACAGTTGAGGATATAAGTATCTTATTCAAAGTAGGATTCTTGTGCATCGATACAGTGAGCAGCACGATACAACAAACACTGAAACGACCTCTGTAGTTCTTCTGTTGCTATGGCCCTTAAAGTCGATGTTACGGCCCTTTTGATGTCAACAATATTGTCAAAGAAGCGTCCTTTAATGGTAACGTTAATTTTGAGAATAGAACATAATCACAGGGAGACAAATGTATGCAAAGTATGGATGGTTGAGAACTCACATTGGTTTGGGGCAAAAATTCCTGTTTTGATGATGTCCTTTGAGTACTCAACCCGCTGATGTTTTTGGTCATCAGACAACGAATGCAGGTGTACCACACCTGCAAAAAACTTTTTTCTTGCCAAAATCTTGCACTAAAATTTTACGAAGGGTCTCTCTATTAACATCAGATACATCTGCCATCATACTGACTGTATAACAACGAACTTCTTATATCCTTTCTGTGACCTTTGTAATGAGTTCATTATTACCAACAGAAATTTGGCATCCAGGTCTAGTTGCATTAGTAATCATTCCTACGCCACTTTTAAATCAAAAATACCGCCTGAAAATCTGTGCACCAGATAAACAATTGTCCCCATAAACTTGTCACATCAATTCATCTGTCCCAATGGCGCTTTTTCTGAGTTTTAAATAGAATTTAATGTTAGCTTTTTGTTACATGCTGATTTCGTAGCAATGCACATCTAAGTAGGTCAATAAAATGGCGGCTGGTTTGTCGACTGCTTATCAGGCGGCGATGCAAAGTTGCTAGATCATAAATGAAGGTAGCCTCTTTTGATTGACTGCTTCGCCTTATAGATGGCACCTTTGTCTTGGCCGTAATAAAATCCGTCTCATTACCTAATTGTCGGACCTTGTATGTTTGTAAGAGATAAAGCTTCGGATAGACCTATCAAATGTGTGTAATAAATGTTGAATTGTGAATATGAGTGTATTTATTTATGAATAAAAATGATAACGAAAAATAAAAATGATCCATAAAGTAAGAACAACTTTCGTTTACGCGCATGTGTGTGTTCACAGCGCATCTGTGTGTGTGCTCGCATGTGTGTTTGCGTTTATGTATGTTTACGTGTATGTGTGTGTTAAGTATCATTTGAAGAGAGCTACCTAAACGAATGGGGGCTAACCGGTGGTTTTGAGTCTGAATCCACGTCTCTTTCTAAAAAAATTGTTTTTAATGAAACTGGGTGGACCCTTTGGTGGATTCGACCTAGAGAAGGTAGCAGGAAATGTCTGACAATTAGAGGAGGCCAGTGCGATCATGACCACATCTCCAACCGAATTCCGATTCGTCTACAAAATACGGAGGATAGGCAGCCCGGCATTACGAAGCGCGACTGACTGACGACTGACTTTCTATCCCACCAGAACATCACACAAGCGATAAACACCCGATAACGCAAAGTGCCACCATGCGGATGAGGATCACCGTGGAGAGGTCCCAGAAACCGCGTTTAGCCTTTAGGCAATATTTATGGCCAGGCTGTTGTGCGGCCCCTGGCAAGAGGCAAAGTAGGGCTTCAAATAACGAAAAATTTCATTCTTAAAAGGACGCAAAGTTGACAACAACGAAGCGCGTTTGCAACGTTTTGGCTATAGGCGCCGACAAACACAAAAAGTAAATTTCACAATGTATTAGTTTATGCATATTTAATGTGTTTCGCGAAGTGCTTCATCACATTCTATTGGTAATGCAGCGAACGAGCCAGATACAGCCAAATATGCAAGGCCCTAATTTGTACAGTTTAATGTCTCAGTCCTTGTGTACGCTTGTGTGTGTATGTGTGCGCGTGGGTGTGAGATGTTTTGAAATCAGTTTATTTAACTGAAGATTAACTGACGGACTGACTTTCTACCCCACTAGGACATCACACAAGCGATAAACACCCGATGACACAAAGTGCCACCATGTGGATGAGGATCATCGTGGAGAGGTCCCAGAAACCGCGTTCAGACAGTTGGCCATATTGATGGGCTGCCTATATTGCGGCCCCTGAAAAAAGCCAGAGTAGGGCTTCAAATAACAATAACACATGATGCTGTTGCTCGCATTTTATACAAATATATATGTGAACACGTAAGCAACGATGTTCACGACTATACACAAGGTGTTGTGTGTGTAAAAATAATTATCAGTTATGTGACAGTGACAAACTTGGAGAAGCAAATGTTTATTTTATCAGAAGCTATAAATCCATTTCAGCTCCAAATAAACAGCAGTTTCCAGAACGAATTTCACAGATACGAAATTATTTGAAAATGCATACGGGGCAACAACTTTAGGTGCAACAATGCTCTTTACAGATTCTACTTACCTCCTTTGTGAGCTTCTAGAAGCGTAGATATTTTTCCACAGTGAATGTAATCTCATGGTAGACAATGTTCTGTGAATATAGGAGGACAAGAGACTTCATGAAATTTTCCAATATTATGAGGTGGGATGACAAATCGTTGTTGTTTTTTTTTCAACTATAAAGAAGAAATATTTAAGGAACAGCATACCTTGATATGTTCTTCGGTGACCAACAAAGGAACAGTATACCTTGATATATACTTCAGTGACCAACGAAGGTAGAGTAAGAATTAGGGGGGGGGGGATGGAAGAAAAAAGAGACAGATGAGGGCAGGTGTATGAA
This sequence comes from Candidula unifasciata, assembly GCA_905116865.2. Classification (NCBI taxonomy): domain Eukaryota; kingdom Metazoa; phylum Mollusca; class Gastropoda; order Stylommatophora; family Geomitridae; genus Candidula; species Candidula unifasciata. Next base: position 201,935 of record CAJHNH020001004.1, on the reverse strand, counting down.
AAGCTAGATCGAAAACAGATAAACTAGGCGTGACAATTCTGAGAATAGCCTACTGGAACTGATGCAATGCAAGACAGAGCGGGCCCGTTTTAGAGAAATTAGTTTATGATTTTGAAATCCTAATGTTGCGTGAGGTTATAACGGCCAAGTTGAACTATCTAGGGTGCAGTAGATACATCAATCCATCGGAGCAAGGATAACCTGAGTAAGCTATATTAGTAAGAAATTGGATACACCATTCATCACTTGATATGAATCAAACAAACCAGGGTAATAAAGAGCTTCAATAAATGCAGATATGGGACTCTAAGTGAAACATTGTAAATGTATGTGCACGTGGATAGACCTTTGTTTAAAAAAAAAGTCAGATAGGCTGCCCGGGTGAGCTCTTCTCTTCGGCCCTATTTCCCATACATATATAAAGAAGTCCCTGCCCTTTGCAGCGCTGACAAAATGGCGAAAAATCACTATATCGGAGCACATTGCCTGATCTCTATCACGCCCATCTTGAGCTATTTCTATTAGAGAAGGCAGTGACCACTACCTACCATCGACCTCTACTGAGTAATCCCGTAAGAAACACCTAAAACAATTATAAAGAAAACCCCCATATCGCAGCAGTGATGTTGGCTAAAGGATACTGAACTGGAATCCTTGTATGTGGGGATTTTAACACACGCACCTATAAATAAGATCAGCCAAAGGGAAAAGCCACGGAACACGCTGTAGTGAAATCAGAGCTCGGCAGCATCAATGATGGCAAACCGAGAAGAATGCCAATGAGGCCAAGGATGTCTACACTGTCATTCATTTTGCACTGGTCTCGCAGATTACAGAAGCAGACACTGTATGGAGTGTGTTTGGTGATCATATCAGTGACCAGCTGTCGTGTACTGTTCTGCTATCTAAACTGGGCAGGACCATGGTAATAAAGGTACGTAAATTCTTCAGAAATGACAAGACCGGGTCGCTTATTGGGCGCCTTAGGAGAAGAGCATAATCAGGGGCCACCAACAGTAGATTCATTGAGCCACCATTGTGGACGTAAAAGGTGGAGCAAGCGAGGAAAGAAAAAAAAAGTGGTGGTAAAGGAATGGCAGCAAGTAGGAAGGTTGCCTCCTTCTCCGCAAAAGGAGATCAGAGCAGCAGCAGACGAAAAGACAGCCGAAATTGCCAAATTCAAATTTTGTGTCAAAAATGCATTAAAAAACTTGAGCAGTTCCGGAACGAAATCATGGAGGGTAGAACAATGTGTATGTATGTTCTAGAGACTGCATAGGAAGAAGAACCGGCCCTCCTTAGTTGGTACGATTTAGCGTAAAAATGACCAGATTCTGACAGCTAACACTGAGAAGGGGACGGCTCTTCTGAAAAGAGGTTTAGAACAGACAGGTCAGAATGGCGGCACCATGAAGGGGCTGTTGTTTTCTTTTTCTTTTTTTTTCTTACTAAACAATCAGGGATAAGACGTATGAGAACATCGTGCAAGTAAACGATATATGGCATGTACTGAAGAAAACAACAGATAGTGCACCCGGACCAGACAGAGATTAGTCAAATGAGACGTTGTCAGGAACTTCGGAAAATGGTTTTGTGTTTGAACAACAGTATTATATACAACAGCGAATGTTCCAATTTACTGTCTGCATAGTTACCTTTTACCACTTCCATAAAACAGAGTATTGCATTACAGAAAACATTCGGTGACATTCTTGAAAAGAAAGTGGCAGGCAATTTACAGGATTACTCTAAAAAACATACTCTTACCTATAGGGTCACCCTTTCCTAGAGTGGGGTGCGTAGTCTCGAGCTATGGCGTCCGCCTCGGGTGCTGGAGGTTCCGGGTTCAGACCCTGGTGAAGGCTGGGAGCTTTTCACGTGGTCCCTAGTAATTGCCGCTGATCTCTGGGTAGCAAGATCGGACGCCAGTGTGTATTCTTGTATTCACGTAGAAAATCCCTTGACAGTTGGAATCAAAAAGAGTAACCAAACAAATTTGGAGATTAAAATCCATGATTCTGCTACGAAGCTCGTGCACAGCGCTGAGATTCTTTAGACTCAGGCTTGAGTCAGAAGTAGAACAGAGCACGTATGGGTTACCCCTTGTGCCATGATGTTGATACGTTGTCTAAACCCAATTCTAAGACCAAGAAAGGTACATTTGGTAAAACGCCTCGATCCTGGCTCACGATGTATATGGGAAGTTTCAGTATAAACAAGAAACAGTCGTGGCGGCACTGGATTTAGAATATTCATATACAATAGAATAGGGGCTTTTGTGATAAAATGCTATGGAAAGATTCTATATGCAGTATATCTTTGTCACTGAGGGTTAGAAAAAGAATTCTTGCTTGCTACATACATCCAGTTTTAACAAATGGCTGTGAGTCCTGGACAATCGGTAGGCAGGCCACACAATTTCTTGAGGCCTCAGAGATGTGGTTTTACAGAAGAATGCTTAAAATACCTTGGACAGCCAAAAAGAATAACCAAGAGGTTTTAAAAGAGGCGGGAGTCCGAAGACAACTAATCACTGACATCAGAAGGAGACATCTTTTTTTCACCATGTTATGAGAAGAGGGAAAATGGAACATGTTGTGACCACTGGAAAGATCTGTGGATAGAGGGATAGAGGAAGACAACGAAAGAAGATTCTTGACATTCTTGTTGCATGACATGGAAGTGTGTCAGCACACGAACCAATACATGCTGCATGAGATCGCAGATTGTGGAGTGGCATGATCGCCCACGCCAGTCAGCAAGGCACCAGATGATGATGATATAATAGGGCTAGATATGACGTTTTACAGCACGTAGTTTTGGAAATTGAGGTCAGTCCCTGGAATCCAGCAGTCCTGTAATGACAGTAGAATGTCTTTCACCTAGGCTCGTGGAGCTCCGAGCTATGTAGTGACGTTCCTGACCTCCCCACAGGGTTCCGCCAAATCCCCAGTGCTTTTCAATATATATGCAAACAGGATATGCCAGTTGTGTGCATGCGAAAAGTTTACTTATCTTAAGCGTTACAAGAAAAGATCGACTTAAAAATTTTGATACAAGTGTCGTGAAATGATAGTCATTACACATCGGTTTGTAAGGCTGATAACCTGTCTTACCTGTAATCTGCACAAAATTCAAACTTGGACTCGCCCAGAAATATATAGTCCCTTATATCTATATATATAGGCCTGTATTGGACAACATTATTATGTCTGCCTTTTCTGGTTACTTTAACTAAACTCCACTTTTAAATGTATATCTTTTGGGGATATATTTAGGGAGTTAATTGAGGTTTCTTGGAAACCGATTTACTCCTTGCCCCAGTATACAAGGAACTTCTTTTGTACCAACGCCTGAAATGTCTAACTGACGCCATTCTCCTTGCCAGCTTCTCAAGCCTCCAGATGTGTTAATCTGTGCCTGTATACTTTAAATTTTCAAGGCAATCTGGAAAGGGCTCAGTTTTACATATGCTTGGGATGTATATTTTCTGAAGAGCTGGCAGAAGATTCACAGTCTCAAACAACATCCACTCACCAACATCCAACCACCAGAACCAACTTGTTACCCACCAGCTAACACCTGTGAAGGTTCCTGACATCTCCAAAAATGGGGGAGATTGTGCCTCAAACAGCTACCAGTGCCAGAGTAATGTGGCTCTAAGACATTGTGTGTCCTTACTGGTGATATAGACATGCTAGATACCAGTGCAGTTGCTGTACAGTGAAGTACTCTTGCTACTTGATCCAGTGGAGCAGAATTCCCAGAGTCAAAAACAGTCAAATCATCCGGAGCTGAGGGAGGCATCATAGACAGAGATAAGAGAAGCTAAGTCTGATACTTCGCATGATGTTGTTTTTCCTCACAGCTCCTTGGTTCCCATGATGACATATAGTCACCTCCAGGACCGGCTGTCTGCCTAGTTTCCTTAGGATCTAGACATTAGTGCTGAAATTCTTTCACTGATAGCTGGAATTCACTTCAATTGTTTTTGTACAGATATTATACTAAATACATGCATTCATTTTCATGGCTGACTTAGGTTTCTCTATGTCACCTTCTTAAGTGTTTAGCAGTTGTATGTGTATGTATCTTCATTATATGTGTTAACATGGTTATGATAATGAACTATCATAACCTGGGGGCTTTCTTTAGTAAGTAGTGGGGGTGTCCAGCCAAGTGTGCCTAGAAATATATATATATATATATATATATTGACATATTTTGTAGTGCCAATACTTGAGTTGCCCTACTCCAGAGATAAGTTGATCGTATATTGGCCACGGGGAATCCCTTAGACCAATACGAGCCAAACGACTCAACAAAATTATCTCTGAGTGCTGCTGGTTCTGAAGGAGAAATCCTTACATTAGGCACGCGACAGGAGTGATATGTGACAACAAGAAAGATAGTCGGCACAGAACAAATACTAAACTTTATAGGTAGACAACAAATCAAATGGTTTTGCCATATCGGGTGACGAACTCCTTGTGGTCCGGGCAGAAAAGCCTCATTTCTCCCAGATTTACGGTATTTACAATGGAATCAAGGCTGAAAGGTTGCGATATCCATAATACCGAGCCTAAGGGTTAACAACTCATGGCTTCTGGATACTAAAACAAACATAAGATTGGCATCATACATGGCACTACAGAGAGCGGTAACAGATCCAGAGATCGACCACGCAGAACATGGACCACAGAAATATTAGAGACAAAGAATAGTGCTTTATACGAAGCGAACAGAAGGGCCCGTTCCAGAGATCTCTTACTGTCCTGCCTCCTCAAGGTATTCCAGGAGTAGAGAAAAGAAGAAGAATGTGCCTTAAAGTCGCTACGGACAGGAAACACCTTCTGCATAAAGCCCTAGTGGCTAGGAAGAGACAACGGCTGAAATGATGTGACTCGTGGGTAGAGCAGGCAGAAGTTACGATCAGAATGGATTACAGTGCCGCAAATACCTCGGACCGGGGGGGAGGGGGGAAGAGAGAGCATGTTTGGGAATGTCCTAAGTGCAGTTATGTACTTGATTCATGCATTATTTCATTTGCTTTGTTTTATTTATTAATCGCCATCTATTAAGAAAGGGTAGAACTGATGTTTAGGTATTTTGCCAATAAAACACTGCTAGAATATAACGATTAAAATATATTTGTTCAAAAAGCAAAACACGTTTTGTTTCATTCATTTATTTCAACACAAAGTAAAACATATGAAAAAATGTAAACAGCGACCAAAAGCAAGCGTTAAGTATGTAGAAATATTGTAGTCCATACAGTAGCTCCCCGTAAACCTAGGCGTTACTAACGCGCTTCGAGAGTCTGAGGTGCCGGGTTCGATCCCAGCTGTGAGAGAGAGGGGGGGGGGGTGGATTTAGCAGCAGACCACCTTGCTTCGGTTTCGACGACAAACTGCTAAATGTAAAATTGGCAAGAGGGATCAAATACAGGAAAACTATCTTGGGCTTGTTCTACAACGTCCTGTAAAGGATAGGTACCTAAAAGGCACCTAACAATGCAGTTAGAGTAAGCATAAGCCAAACGTTATCGGCGTTTCGACAACATACGCTTTCTCTTAGGGAAAAATTTGAGCATGTGTCCTACTATAACAACAACGTTGCCGCTACAGAGAGTATACCACTGCCGAGATTCTTAAGTGTACAGAATGTACATTCATTATTCCTCTATAGAAACTCTTTAACAATAACCAGTTTCTTACAGTTCCATTATTCATGCAGGCTTGCCTGTGATAAAGGAACAAAGGAGTTGAAAATATTAACTTTTCATATACATTCGTCTAGGTTAAATTATAATTTCATTTTTTATGTTAAATTGTGTGCATTCTACTGGGGTTAAATTATCACTTCCATTCTTCTTGAACTGAATTATCGTGTGTATTCTTACTGGGTTAAATTAGCATGATGAGCTGAATACGTTGAGTAAGCTCTTGTTCTGAGCGCAGTGGGAAGCAGAAGCAATGTCATCTTCTGTAAAATTTTAAAAACATTACTAAACTTATTACAGGCCAAACTGTGTGGGCATGTGATGACAACACTGTATAGTAAATAAGCTTCCATGACCACTGAAAGAAAAAGCCTTGAACTTTAACGATTTACACTATTTCATCGAAGTTCAATTTTGTCACATCTGTACGTCAGTTTAAATAATGACATCACTTGTAAAGTTTAGTTCATTATATTCTATATAAGAGTGTTAATCGGCTGATTTAAATATAACAGCGGCCAAACAAACGAGATAGATCTATAAAGATGTGCACCCTGGAGGAAGTTTATGTAAGCTGTTAGTACTATAATATTATGCTGAAAGCTTAAATAACAACACACACAACTCATGTAAGAGATACACGTGCTATAGTTCAATCTTTCAATAGCTGTGTAATAACATATAAGCAAATATAAATTCATTTACATACTACCAACTGTCCAGATTAATTAAAAATCGTTGTCCATGTATTGGGAAACAATGGTTTCTTGTATGTGCTTTGAAAAAAACACGCAAATTTTGTTCAGAAAGGTTACATTTCCCACTGAAGACACTGTTGTTCGGATGAAGTGTCAAGGATTTAAACATCCTAAACTGACACACCTGAAGCAGGACCGTCTGTTATCTTTTCCATAATTCTTTTTAGAGAAAATCCAGAAGACTAGCACCAATGTGTATGCGGTTCAGTCTAACCTGGGGCTCTGGTTGGTTAGTTGCCTATCCTTTACAGGGCGTTGCAGAACCAACCCAAACAGCCCATAGCTGTGTGGTTTTTCTAGGCAAATTTACGTCTAGTAGTTTGTCATTGCTTTTCGGATGGTCGGCTTTCTTGATACCACTGTCAAAACAAATGTAAGGCGCATGGCCCGCATCTGGGATCGAACCCGGCATCCCGGCATTACGAAGCATTCGCATCGACTTCGCCACAGAGCCGACACCTGGAGCTCAACTGGTCTGAAAAATAACGAACCTCTTATGTGTGAACTGAGCCCGTATCATTTTACAAGCAATCTTACTAGATTCACATTCTCTACTTAAATGTATTCTCTTCTTAGATGTCAGAAATAATTTCACTCAATTATTGTTAGAGCCGCGGAGTCCGACTCGTAAGCCAGCATACCGCGATCGAAACCCACTGCAGGCTGCGTGGATTTTTAGCGTGGTATGGGACGTCGCAGGTCGACCCAGCCTAAAATGGGTACCAGGATGGGCTGTCCTGGGAAAGTAAAGACAGCCGGCGTGATGCTGACCACATTACCCACAGAGTGCTGATGGTCTGTAAAAATATGGGACGCTCTGCCCATATGCCCGATGCGCCGTAAGGCGTGAAAAGGGATCATCTTTACTATCTTCTTTCTTACTGTTAGAGCCGCACTCATCGGGGAACGTTGGGTGAGAATATTTGTTGTCCAAGATGATAATGATTTAGAAACAGGTATTATCTAGAGCAAAATAGACTTGAATAAACTTCGGCAACGTTAGAGCCCATTTTAGGAAAACCGTGTACACTTAACAGAGAATTGTATGTTTTTTAAACGTCCTAATTTGAGTAATTTTATTACCTTTTTCTAATTGCTGTCTATCTTAGTATCAGTGAAGGGCTACCACTGACCAAAAGAAAACTCAAGAAATGGGCTTATAAAAGGAAAATGCGTTTTAGAACAACATTAAATTACATACAGAAATAGCAAAAAGAATGGCTTGCCCATTTAATGAGAATGCCATGTGATATACCACATAATACTAAACATATAAAGTCCAGCAATCAAATTGTGAGATGGTTCTGTTGTGACCAAAACAAAAAGCTATCTACAAAGCAAAACATGTCATCCTATCAGGCACTATTTACCTGTGATCTGAAAAAACAATGTAATGCCGCCCGGTCAGCAGTCGACAAGTAATTAGCCATTTTGTTTAGCTAGTGAAAGATCCCCGTTATGTATACAGCATAAAACCAATGGTGGACATTAATTTTGTCTCAAATCAGGAAAAGCTCTCTTGAGACAGTTGAATTGATAAGTTTATGAAAGTTTATGTTTGAACAACATCTTCATTTGCCATAACCATCATCACAGTCAGAAAAAAGATAGTGTCCACCTCCAAATTGTTGACTTAATGTTTCGCTATCATGAGACTATATAATCTTAGTGTGGATGGCAAGCAACAAGGCAAATTCCAGATACCCAGTTGAACTTCGAAATGTGCTTAGTTTGGACCCGAATACCAGTCTGATTTAAACTGTAGCCATGTTCAGCTGCCTTTGGCCAGGGCGGCCAAAGAGAAGCAGGGACTTGATACGTCCGATAACACCCGAAGCGATAGCAGTGGGGAAAAAAGGGGTGGAGGGGGAGGTTGTGGTTTTTCTAGGCAAATTTTACGTTCACTAGTTTAGTTTGACATTACCACTAATCGGTCGGCTCTCAATACAATTGTCGAAAACAACGCATGGCAAATCGTCCGCAGTTGGGATCGAGTCCAGCACCTCTGCATTACGAATCGCGTTGGCAACGTGGATGCCACAGGCGGCGACATATACTCGGCAAATACCTTAGTCGTCTCTCCTGTACAGAAAACGGATGCCAGACAAAGCAAGAATGCTTGATGAAAGGATAAATGCATGGCACTCGACGTCCCAGGAGGGATCGTGGAACTGAATGTTGTTAATGAACACCAGATGTTTGGTGCGTTATTCGTTTGTAATTATTTCATAGACACTTTGTAAATACAGTGCAGACGAAAAAAAGAAAACTCACCGGGAAACCAAAAATAGAGGGGCATTTCATTGTATGACCGAGCATGCAATTACAGGCTGCGACACACGACAAAGTTTGTTTTGTTAGAACCCCAAAAAAAAAAAAAAATATATATATATATATATATATATATATATATATATATATATATATATATATTATATATATATATATATATATATATATATATATATATATATATATATATATATATATATATATATATATATATATATATATATATATAAGGTACATTTTTGTTCTCGAACAACAAGGGCAGGTGCAAGAGAATTTCACTTGGCTTTACATCTGCTGTGCAGACGAAAAAAAGAAAACTCACCGGGAAACCAAAAATAGAGGGGCATTTCATTGTATGACCGAGCATGCAATTACAGGCTGCGACACACGACAAAGTTTGTTTTGTTAGAACCCAAAAAAAAAAAAAAATATATTATATATATATATATATATATATATATATATATATATATATATATATATATATATATATATATATATATATATATATATATATATATATATATATATATATATATATATATATATATATATATATATATATATATATATATAAGGTACATTTTTGTTCTCGAACAACAAGGGCAGGTGCAAGAGAATTTCACTTGGCTTTACATCTGCTGTTAGAATAATGAATTCTACATGTCCTAAATTCAGTTTCTCACTGGCTTCTTTGGCTCCCTTTTTTTCAACCGCTTATAGGTGGACACCGTCTGTACAGTTTCCCCAATCTGATCCGTCAGAGTACGACCTGCCAGGGGTAGCCTTGATTCTTACTTCTACAGCTTGTACAAATCGTGTTGAACGATATACGTAATAAATTGTGTTATGTATTTTGTATGTCTAGCAATTTTGAAATTAAGTGTGTCCGTACTTGTAATGATCTGTTATACTTACTCTGAAGGATTACATATGGATACATTGCAGACTTATGGTATGACTAGGGTGACCATACATTCCGTTTTCAACGGGACAGTCCCGTTATTTAAGGTCTGTTCCGGTCGCCCAGATTAAACTTCAACTGTCCCGTTTTGTAAAATATCTATGGGACCTGTTCACGTTATCTAGCCCATCTACACACTATCGCAATCTGATCTAGGTCAGAGGGGTGTCACGGTGTACTGCTTTCTTTGAAAAAGTCTCTTGTGAGACCTAGGTTGAGGCTGAGGGAGGGAAGTTTTGGTTTGGACCAGTTCGAGATTTTCTGGAGTCGTTAAAAGCTGTGTCATCGTGCAGAATAGAACACGCGACATCGGCGCTGATATAACTGGAGGAAAGAAAGTGACACCCCTCCGACGTAGCAGAGTCTGAGAAAGTATAAATGAAAGGTCATGAAGTGTGTAAATGGGCCAGGAAACGTGAACAGGACCTGTCTATGCATTAGCTCGAGAATACTAAATTAGAACAGATATTTTAATGCCTGAGATGTCTTGATTCAAAGTTTCATTGCAGCTTTTTCAATGCAGTTAAAGAGCGTATTTTTTTTTCCTTCTCGGCGACCATTTTTGAGAGAGTAATTAACCCTTACAGCCCAGTGACCTATCAAAAACACAAAAGTTTGTAGAGGGAGGGGATGGTTAAACCGACTTGCTTAGGATGTCACGATTTTAGCGCAAAATTTTAGTAAGATGTCCCTGATTTCAGCTCCATAATATTAGTAAGATGTCCCTATTTCAGCTTAAAATAGTAAGATGTCCCGATTTCAGCTCAAAATATTAGTAAGATGTCCCGATTTATGCTCATAAAATTAGTAAGATGACCCGATTTCAGCTCATAATATTGTGGTCACCCTAGCCATGACGTATATATCATTCATGTGTGTGTGCCTGCGAGCGCACACATGTGAGTGTGTGTGTGTGCGTTCGCGCGCGCGCGCGTGCGCACGGAGAAAAGTGTGAATCACATTTTTGTTTCTGCATTCAGGGCCAAAAATATCACACCTGTGTGTACCTTTCTCCCAATTATCTCTCTGAAACTGACTCGGCTATTGCACATATCCGTACCTGTTCTCGGTAAATTTCACCAGAACGGATATAAATAGAATTGATTTAATACCTACAAAATATGTGCTGGCGTTAACGGGAGAGGAGTACCGGAATGGAAGCCACCGGGTTAATCCTGGTTAGTTCGCTGTTACAGCGAGTTAATTTTATGCTGTGCCTTATACATCAAACCAAAAATGACAAATGGTTGAAGCTAGAGGACCCGATATACTGATATCTGCTTTTTCTTCGTGTTCATCGGCTTTAAACTGCAGCGGAAAGTTCTAGTTGTTCGTCCACTTCTGGACTCTAGTCCTGGCCCAGAAACAGTGTTGCGTGCACATCCATTTCACAAATCTAACTCATTTGCATGCAAACTGTTAGTTCCTTGCCTCTCAGGCATAAGTACTCCGACTTCGATTTAATTGATAATATTGTATATAACAATTATACTGTAACACTTTCCCATGTGTACAATGTTCATAATACATGCATACAATAACGGAGGTTATTGTTTTTTTTTTTACACAAACATAACATTTTATAGTCATTTATATACTGAAATATTATCGTCAAGTTTATATACTGAAATATTATCCTCAAGTATACATAAAATACAGTAAATTTCAATGTGAAAGCAGCGTCCACGTCTTCTTCTTCTTCTTCTTCTTCTTCTTCTTCTTCTTCTTCTTCTTCTTCTTCTTCTTCTTCTTCTTCTTCTTCTTCTTCTTCTTCTTCTTCTTCTTGGCCCTTAACAGGGCCGTTGATACTTTTTTATTTTTCACAAGTTTACAGTTAGGCTGCAATATTTGCGACTTTCAAACCAACACAAGGAAACTGTCTATTCCTGTTCACCCAAAACCGGGCGCTTCACGCACAGGAGGACATGCATGAATACAATGCGAGCAATGTATGCAAATTTACATAAAAGATGAATCTTTAATATTTAAGCATAATTAAATGATGAAGTCCCCATACAACTGCCGCAGTATCTGAAACTTGCATAAATGCTGTAGAAGTATCATCTGTAAGAAAGCAAACTGAAGGATCCTTATCATGCCAGTGGTGAATCGTGCTTACGGTGCTAAATACAGATTTTAAACCACCCGTTTTCATTCGATTGGTGAATGAACAACAACCCGCAAGCAGCATTTACTTTGAACCAAGTAAAATGTTAAATACTTCCCATCGAGGCTTCCTTGAAATGTCTGTGTGTGTGTTTGTGTGTGTGTGTCTTTGTATGTATCTGTGTGTGAGTCGGGGGTGTGGGTGTTGAAGAGTGAGCAAACATGAGAGAGAGCGTTTGCATGTATGCTTGTGAGGTTTTGTGTGTGTGTGTGTGTGTGTGTGTGTGTGTACCTGCGTGTGATATGTGTGAATGTATGTGTGTCGGGTGTGTGGGTGGTGGAGTGCCCGCAAACATACAAAGGTGTGTGTTTGTGTGTGCGAGTATGTTTGTTGAGTGTCTGTGTGCGTGCGTGCGTGTGTGTGTGTGTGTGTGTATGCTCGTGTGCATATGTGTGTGTGGGGGGGGGGGATGCAAATGAGCATAACGAAGCTGTGAAACAAAAAAAAATGAGCAAAATATTAAGTTTGCATTCAACATAGAAAAACGAAGTTAATGGGAAAAATCTCTGTAACAGTGAAAACAATGTAAACAAACAGAATAATAGTTAAATACTCACACTTTTAAACGTTTACTGACGACATAGATTACAAGAGTTCAATAAACGTAACATAATTTTAATTACATGTGAGCGCATTTAACAAAGACACAATTTGAAGAGGGAATAAAGATATGCACTTATAAACCTAACATGAATAATACTGAATTATAAATTGTGTATATGTCTTCAAAGTGGAACCTCGGAAATTTATACAAAATCTTCAACTGAATTTATTCAACACATAATATTTAGGTAACAGAAAATATTTACATGAATCTATTCATATTCAGCACATAATAGCTATGTAACTTTCAACACCTCACAGAAGAACAGAACAACTCCATGATAAAAATCTCTGCCTGGATGGACACTTAATTATTTCGCTTCTTTCCATCATTGTAAAAAGTCAACTATATCATGGGAGCTCATGTTTGAGGAAAGGCAGAGCAGTAATCAGAGAGCCACATTGTAGCCTCATTCACGTGTCATTGTGACGGTTTTGGCAATCGGTCATGTCTATGGAGGCCTAAAATACGCATAGTTGCAGCGACTCAAGATGTTTTGTTTTTCTTAAATCCCGCTTTTCGTCTTTCCCTTGATTTAAGTACCTACGGCACATATTATGTAATGTAGATTCACTTCACATCTGTTTTCATTTAAAACCATATATACCTGACAGGAAACCAAAGCAATGCGAATTTTTTTTTTTTAAATGAAAACAGTTTTATATTTTGATGTTTTTCTACAAGTGATGACCAAGAGAACTTAGTACCACTACAGAGGTACATGAAGAAAGTAGCAAGCAATACATATTAGATATTACGAAGAAAGACAAAAGTATTTGAAATTGGTTGTTAAAGTAGGGTGATGGCAACGTCTAGAAAAATATGTTATGAGGAGAATAATTATATTCAACTAGATTAACATATGATTATAATGACAGAATATAGCAGCTTATAATGACAGAATATAGCAGCAATGCATAACTAGGTATACTGCAGTAAGTATGACTATCAATTGCCAATTAAATTAACAAATGATAGCGGTAACAGAAACAAAAATAATGTATAAATCAAAGAGTATATTGAAGTAGCGATGAATATATTGTCTCGTCTGCTTCGTTAAAGTTAGCATTCAGCACAGCGTTAAGTCCTTTTCCCTTGTATTTTTCTATGTTAGTGACTCGACCCGTCCAGATGCTGTTTTCCTTAGGTTCTAGGTGAGTCCAGTCATCACCGATCGTGACCGCCACTGCGTGAGCTTTGGGAATCACAACCCTGAACGTAACATCTCCTTTTACAGAATCACCAGCCAAAGAAAAGGGCTCCAGTAGTATGCACCCGTCCTTCCACTGAGCGAACTGCTTCGGAAATAGTCGAGACTTCCTAGGTGTGCTCTTACAGTTTATCAGATAGTTGAAAACCCCAGGAAGCTGCTTGTTATCATCTGAAGCCGGCAGCGCGTAAACTTGCAGTCTATGATACCCAGGTTTATCCAGACTGACCAGCAAGTTGACATCTTCACCACGAGTCTGGATAAACACCCGCTCCAAAGATTCTCCGCCGGTAGCCTCACTGACAACTTTACTTGTGATCTTGACCGGCTTTGTTGCTCTCATTTTGATCACAAATTCATTTTCTGGAGTTTCAAATTCGGCTTCATGGTGACTCTTAGTGGACAATCCCAGCTGGCTGAAGAGAGGCTGTGGTCCTAGGTAACCATTCACTAAAGTAGGTCGCTCAGACATGATCATGAAATGTTAGCATGTACTGCTGCCTGAATACCAAGTTTTTCTCGATGCACAAAGTTTGACTAACAAACACAGAAGAGCGTATTCATCTCAGTGGAAATGAAGTGAATTTCCACTTTCTCAGTCTTTTGAGAATTCAGAATGAAGAAACTGGGGATTATGTGAGAATTCAGAATGAAGAGGTAGGGATTATGTACCTGTTTTCCTCATAATTTCTCACGCTGACAGCTTAATTATCGTCAGGTAATTAATTGTTGTCAGGAATTGATTTTGACGTCCTTGAAATATCATATATCAAATACCATTCTATGTCCAATCTAATTGTGAACGTGTGTGTAGTTGTTTACTGTGTTAATCCAATCTGATCTGTTCTGACGTCTCGAGGATTTTCAGTGTAGATGGGTTGTTCTGGACGCAGGTCGAGTGAGAGTCATAAAATCACACGCCTATGTCAAGTTTATTGGCCACAGCTTTCAGCTTCAATCTGCCATTTGTGCAGGTCCCAGCTGCTCTAAATTGTGTTATTCTGTGATCTGAGGAATACAAATAGTAATACACGCATTTGCTTTTTATAAACAAATCAAGCTATTCTCATATTTCTTTTAAAATAATAGTGTGTTATTTATGTTCAGATATTCGCGAAGATAAACATCCATTTCAATTTAAAACATGATTCCAAAGATAACTACAAGCCTACAACCAATTCCAAATGTCTGTCTGTCTTGTATTTTAATAATCAAGAGCAGAACTATATTTAGACTTCATGAGGCCTAAGCTATATAAAGCGATAAAACCTTTTTAATTACATCAGCTAATCATGGGTAACCTTAATATATATATATATATATATGTCTTTTACATACACTGATAATGAGAACATTTTATCGTTTAGTGTTTATTAAAACTAATAATAAAAAATATTTGTGAAGTCATAGAAATTATTAAATCATAATAATGAATATATTTGCAAAGTAACAGAAACTATTTAATCCTTTAACAGGCTCAAAATTAGAAACTAAAACACTTGTAATGGAAAATTAAAAGAAAATTGCTTGAAAGATTTATTTAAAGAAAACTGCATCTGTAAAGAATACAAATGGAAATGTGTGAAGCAATTGTGAGGTCGTGAGTTGTAGATTATTTAGCTTATGCCCAACTCCAGCACTGATCCATAGAAATACGCGCTACTTGGTTACAACACATGCATTCTCGCATTTCTTTTCATTTATATCAAACCCCGTGTAAACTGAAAGGTTGACGGAGAATAGAGGTATAAAAAAACAATCTAAGACAAACAACACAACACCGAAAGTTGAAGATATAATGCTCCTGGCATTATGAACATAAATCAGATGGCCAAATAGGGCGAAAATGATTACCGAACCCTTACGCCAAAAACTAAATTGCAACGGAAGACGCATCTCGCATAGATCTCTATAACAGGCTCGAATCTTTAGTTTTTACATTTGCAGTAGTTTTATTAACGACACTGCTGACGCTTCCTCAATTACTTTCCACACAATTTTATTGTAGGTGTTCCTGTATTAGTTTTTCCTTGAAGATCTCAGAGCAAAGCCCAAATACAGAACCTTAAAAGTAACGGGAATCAAACTAACATATACAAGGAAACAATGCCGTTAATAACAATCTAAATGTGCACCCTCTTTCCTCGTCCCAAACCCTCATGTTACTACCTGAAATATTAACAGCCCCTACGACTTGAAGAGTTGCATCCTATTAGAAAATTAACATTTGGAATTCCCACATTCCCCATTTTACCTCCAAGAGATTTAAAACACTAGTCAACCAGTTTTCTAACGTTATTTGTAAAAGTAAGGAAAATAGTTAATCTTACCTAGAAAACTAAATTGAAATTGAAAAAATGTTTATTGATTCAAATTTATCAGTACACGTGCTACTAGTTTGTTTAATTGTTGTCAATTTAGATACATATGATGCAACTGTTGAGGGTGAATGCATAATTTGTTTCGTGAAAATGACCAATAAAAAATTTAGTGACCACTATCTACTGATGTAATGGTCCCTTCGTGCACTGCTATCCTACTCACAAGGAAAACAACAGTATTTGGTGTTTCCACACTGGATTCCAAGAGAAAAAGCAACAATTTTTAATTCAACGCAAAGTGACCAATGATGTCGATCGTAGTCTATACACTTCAAAAACTGCTTTCTGTTTTCATAAGTTTCATTCACATGAACTGCTTTACCAACTGGAATAATCGTAATACATTACTATTACTCAACAAAAGAGCTTCAAGTCTCTTTTTTAATTAGGCAAAAGCTCCACTCTTTCTGTCTGTAGCTGAGGGCTACCATTAAGCCAGAAATAATGTGGCACGTAGAAATGTCATCCTTTTTGAAAAAAAAAATGTTTTTAGCGGCTTTTGGTGCATTCTGTACATGCAAAAGTCTTCTGCCTGGAAATTCCACTGTTGCAGTCTGGAACTTAAAGACTTCCACTTGTTCTTTGATAAATTCAAATCTCTTACAAAATCACTCAGTTCATTTTGGGTTATTAAGTGTGGTTTGCTCAAAATCTAGGTCTCTTGGAGCAGATAAAAGTGATTCTCATAATTAGGAAAGTGGTAGGTTATAGCCACTTGGCGTAGTGTAGTGGGGATGCTTAAATGTACGTACTGTAAAGGGTTGTTTAGATATACGTAATGTAGAAGGGATGTTCAGATATACGTACTGTAGAGGGGATGTTCAGATATACGTACTGTAGAGGGGATGTTCAGATATACGTACTGTAGAGGGGATGTTTAGATATACGTACTGTAAAGGGGATGTTTACATATTCGTACTGTAAAGGGATGTTTAGATATACGTACTTTAGAGGGATGTTTAGATATAGTACTTTAAAGGGGATGTTCAGATATACGTATTGTAGAGAGGATGTTTAGGTATACGTATTGTAGAGGGGATGTTTAGATATACGTACTGTAAAGGGGATGTTCAGATATACGTACTGTAAAGGGGATGTTCAGATATACGTACTGTAAAGGGGATGTTCAGATATACGTACTGTAGAGGAGATGTTAAGATATACGTACTGTAGAGGGGATGTTCAGATATACGTACTGTAGAGGGGATGTTTAAATATACGTACTGTAGAGGGGATGTTTAAATATACGTACTGTAGAGGGAATGTTTAAATATACGTACTGTAGAGGGGATGTTTAAATATACGTACTGTAGAGGGGATGTTTAAATATACGTACTGTAGAGGGGATGTTTAAATATACGTACTGTAGAGGGGATGTTTAAATATACGTACAGTAGAGGGGATGTTAAGATATACGTACTGTAGAGGGGATGTTCAGATATACGTACTGTAGAGGGGATGTTCAGATATACGTACTGTAGAGGGGATGTTCAGATATACGTACTGTAAAGGGGATGTTTAAACATACGTACTGTAGAGGGGATGTTCAGATATACGTACTGTAGAGGGGGTGTTTAGATATACGTTCTGGAGAGGGGATGTTTAGATATTCGTACTGTATAGGGAATGTTTAAACATACGTACTGTAGAGGGGGTGTTTAGATATACGTACTGTAAAGGGGATGTTTAGATATTCGTACTGTATAGGGAATGTTTAGATATTCAACAGTTCATTTTTGTCTGTGTTGACATGGCTTTCCCAGCTGGAGCAACCATGCAGAAGTCACAGTTGTTGAGCTGAACAATGGACTCGCTAAATTACAGTGACTGCAAAATTCATAGTTTGGCTTTTGCCGGTCAGCGGGGTCACTACACCAAAAATTTTTTTTTTTATTTACAGAGTTAGAGCAGTTATTTTATAATGGTCATTTGTAGGGATACAAGTTATTACATTTGTATACTTTAAGTGTTAAAAAATTCATAGTTGTCATGGCAATAGCCGCCATCTTGTGAAAAAAACAATATGTACTTAGGATTATAAAATTTTCAAAACAAACATAGGTATTCAACAATAGATGCTGGATTCATGACCTTTTATCCTATTTACAGGTACAGGTCTAGTTTATTTACTTTAAACATGTTTTTAAACATTTTTTGTAGAATTTTAAAAAGGAGGTTTATTGAAAAAGTCAAAAAAAATCTAGCATTATCGGACAATAATCAAATTTTAAAAAACAAAAACTTTCTAAAATCTACTTTTAGATAGACCAGTCCCTATAATATTGTTTACGGAGTATGCATACAAAATTTCATATTTCTAGTCTTTATATTGGCTTAGATTTTAGGATTTCACACACACAACAAACTGAAATATAGAGATTAGAGAAAACTGACTTTTAAACTTTTTTTTCTCTTAAAAAAAGTGCACGAGGAGGTGTCGTTAGTATTAACTTTCAGTTTCGGTCAGTTTTATATATATATATATATATATATATATATATATATATATATATATATATATATATATATATATATATATATATATATATATATATATATAAACTGACCGTAATTAAAAAGATGTTGAAAACTAGAACCAGTCAACATTTTTACTGTTATTTTTATTTTCCGCACACCAAAATTACTTAAGATTAATGGTATATTTTGGTTTTTGACTAGTATAATTAAGACGTAGAAGCTATCTACTGTACTACTCTAATCTAGTTAACTATTCTGTGCAAGAAAAAAATACTAAATGAAATGACGCTGTTTTACCCAAGGTAGAAACCAGTCATTATTTAATAAACAACTTATTAATTCTGGGTAAGTTTTCTCGACTAGACCATCGTCAATACGCGTATGAAGAGAAGTGCATACACACATGAGCAAATTGCCCTTCTATACGCCTTCTGGTGTATTGGACATAAAGGGTAGTCCTGTATTTTAAAGACCAATCGCCACTTAGTAGATGATATGATCAACATCACGCCGACCGTCTTTACTTCCCAGGACTTACCTGGTCCCCAATTAAGCCTGGGTAGACCGAGGAGTCAGGGTTATTTTTGAAAAAGTCTGGCTTCGTCAGGACTCAAACCCACGACCTTCCGATCCGCAGGCGAGCGTCTAGCAGCCAAACCATGGCTGAAGCCCTATGTGCAAATTCTCAGGGAACACACGCTCTTATCCAGAAGTATACACAGTAATTAATATTCATACAAGTATATGAATATGTATGCACGTACACACATGTAAACAAGCAGGCATACACACAAAAAATACATTTGAACATATATACAATCATTTACGCATAATACACACGCACGCACATACATGCCCGGACGCATGCACACACACACATATATATATATATATATATATATATATATATATATATATATATATATATATATATATATATATATACAGACAGATAGACATGCAGACAGGTATATATACATATACACAGACATGCAGACAGACAGACTTACAAACAGATACATTAACATATAGACACATACACACAAGGCAAACAGACATTTAACCAATAAGCCATTCACCCATAAATTTATAAATATGTGTGCTGTTCTCATGTGTTGCTCCCCGCCGCTTTTTCTTCCTAGAACAATCAGTACCAAATAGCTTACGATGGTTTTTACTTATTTGTATCTGTCATGACAAACCACTCACAATGCCTTGTAAGACTCCCCCCCCCCCCTTTTTTTTCCCAGTTATTACACTTACCCGTCGTATCATAGTTTCTATTTTAGCCACAAATGTTCCGTGATGTTAATTTTATTTAACACGTTAGTCCCAAGAATAAATTTGTTAAAAGTAACAACTTCCAAAATAAAGGATCAAACTGACATCTGCTTCGTACATACGAAGTTCGGCTATCCTCCGAATAAGGAGCACAAAAGATGGCGGCTGCAAAAACTCCCTAACAAAGCCTCAGTCACGTGTCAATTGCGCACTTCCAGCGACTTAATTTGCGGTTTTCCGGCGACTACCGCCACCGCCGAGGGTATCCCCCACGACGCTCACGCGACGTGGATTTGGGCCTAAACTAGATGGCTGGGACTCACGAGCAGCATCTTCCGCATCTCCTGCAGCTTTGCTGCTGAGTTCTAGCCATCTTTTTTAGCCCCAATCCACGCCGCGGCGGTGGCGGTAGTCGCCGGAAAACCGTGAATTAGGTCGCCGGAAGTGCCAAATTGACACTGTGACCGAGGCCCTGTTTTAGCCGCCATATTTTGTGCCCATTATTCAGAAGATAGCCCGAAGTTCAATTATTTAGCTTTTCCACATTTCTGGCGACACTGTCAAACTGATATATCAGATGGAAAATTCTCTTGTCGAATTTAGAATGGATAAACACAAGAATAAAGCAAACACCTTGGAGGAACAAACTGCTGTTTTACCAACTGTGAATTTTGTTGTAAGTCAAGTGGATTACGCTCCCTCTTATTGTGTTAATTCTGAAACTGTTGTGTGTTTTGTGTACGTGTGTGTGTGTGTGTGTGTGTGTGTGTGTGTGTGTGTGTGTGAGGGAGAGAGGAAACATTGGCGTGTCCCTGTGTTCATTTTCTTTCCGTTGATCAGCAGTCATCAGATATTTTAAACATTTTCTTCTCAAAGTCTATGCCGCTTGGCGTTGGTAGTCATGTTTATCCACAACCTTCTGTCTCTTGTACTTTTCGTCAGCTCTGATATAGACGATCCCTTATGCAATGATGTCACACTGTCCAGACTCTTCTCTCTCGGTCTCACTCTGCCTCTCCTTTCATCCAACTTTCCTACTGTTACGATGTACTCCAGAGAATGACCAAAGAATGAATGCAGACCGTCTCTTTCTGATGTGGGCAATCAATTCTTTTTGTGAGTCAGTTTCTTCAAAGACATCATTACTCTTTTTATCCTTCTATGGTATTCTCATTATTCATCCATAAAACTACATCTCCGCAGCTTCTAAACAATTTTTCACTTATTTACCAACTGACCTTTATTCACTTCAGTATACCAAGACATGATTTATAATATAGCTTTTTTAAGTATTTTCTGTCTCTTTTCAACTGGACAAAGATTGCATTAAATACTTTTCATGCTGTAAAATGCTGCCTTTGCTGCTATTCTACATTTAACTTTTTAAATAGCTCTTCCATCTGATGTTATCAGAGTGCCCAAGTACTAAACCATATCCATAATTCCCACAGCTATCATTCATAAAATGTGTTTATTCGGTTATTTACGTATCATAAGTCAAACTTACATGCCACTACCTTCTAAAGCAACGAACTATAACATTTAAGTTTACACTAAGATCACTTACATATCTGCCCGTTGCCTCCCTCTCAGTACAATAGAAAACACGACCTTAATACACATGCCTTCGCCTATTATATTTAAAATAACTCCTCTTGCCGTTCAAGTATCTATGCACGGTTGTAGTAACCAGGTAATGAGAACTGCTCACGATTTCCACGCTTGCGACGCAACATTAGCGAATGGAGCAAGAAAAATAACGCCCACCCGTTTTTCAGGCAGTAACCAACATCTAACGTCAGGGAGACATTCTTGTCTGAAAACTAGAAAAAATTTTTGGTAATAATTATTTGTTATACTGCTAGATACATTTTAGTAGTAATTTTTTAAAGAAACTTTTTCTTTGCAATTGTTTTGTTTTTATCAAGCAGCTGGATATAGGTATTAAACCAAGCCGGGTCTGTAATTTAATTGTACTATATTAGAAAATAATAATAATAAATTAATTAATAAGTAAAGGTCTTTTACACACCATTAGCGCTTTGGGCAATGGAAGGCAGACTTATATTTTTTATAGTTCATTGGGCAATGTGGTCAATATTACACCAGCCGCTTTTACTTTCCAGGGCTTTACCTCGTACCCATTTGAGGCTGAGTCGACCAGAAAGACAATGTTATTCTTGAAAAATATCTGGCACCAGGTGCAGATTTAAACCAATTTTGCTGAAATAACTGGTTATCAAAGGGGGAGGGTCACATACACTAATGAGGAAGTCGCCGTGGCAGAGCGGCTGGACGCTCGCCGCGGATCAGAAGGTCGTGGGTTCGCTCCCTGGCGGGTACCGGGTGCAGTACCGTGAAGCAGAGGCGGTCGGCGTGATGCTGACCACATCACCCATCTTGTGCCAATTGGTCTATAAAAATATAGGCCTTGCCCGATATGTCCTTTACGCCTAAAGGCGTGGAAGAGTGTCCTTTACTTTTTACTTACATGCACTAATGATGTTATCTCTCATTTAATCAGAGGCGGGGAAATAATTTTCTCATCCATCAAAAAGAAAGGTAATAGACTCGAGAATTTGGTGACAAATAGTAAAATGTGTGGAAAGAGTGCAGGGAAAGGTAAATATATGTACACTTGGATGGTTTGGCCATATGCATCGGGTGGGCCAAGAGCACAAGCCTGATCTGTGAAATTGCTCGTCATATGCGAGGGTAAATCATTACTACCTATATGCATTGGTACGGCACAGGATGGTGACGATGAGATGATGATGATTCCTTTTGTGGGTTCCGGGGGCCCCATTATGGGAAAAACAAGAATCGACCCACTGCCTACCCAAAAGCAGGCCGTAAGAGTCGACTAATTGGGGAGCTTCCTTGGAATTCAGAGTGCGTCTGCTGAGTGGCAAAGAAACAACAGTTTACGTTCAAGTGAATCAGATCTGTAAAACTGATGCACACGCAACACTCAGGTTCTGAAGTAGTGCTGCACTTCAGAAGTGGACGAACAACTAGAACTTTCCACCAGAGTTGACAGCAGGTGAACGTGAATGAAGAAGAAGATGATGATGATGATGATTATGATTGCGATGACGATGGTATTTCAAGAAAGAAGGGGTCGCTAAGAGAATTTTTGCCTGAAAAGAAGACTGTGGGTCAAAAGAGTCTGGGAAACACTGGTCTACACTATACTCTGCACTCAGCCTGTTGACCTGATCTATTAGATTATGTAACTCCTGCTCACCATTCATTATTAACGTTTACTATCTATTACACCTCTCAGAAACTGCGAAAAGAAAAACGCGTCCAGCGTGCGTGTTTACGCCACTTATGCAAAAACTCTAAAGCTACCAATTACCAATATGTCAATGACTGCTGCGCCCGTATACTCTCAACAGCGAATCACGAGGAGGAAGATAACACAGTATACCCTCCCAAGTGTTATCGTTATTTGCTAATGCTTACACATGCGAATTGATCACTCCTCACCAGAGGAACGGGGCCAGCCCACCAGACTGGGTCGTTTACTAAAAACTACTAGCACAGTAATGTCATGAAACTGTCTGTGTAACACATGTAAGACACATGTCAAAGAGAGCATTCACCTGTTTACAGCCTACACTCGTCCTCCATATGTTACCAACAGAGCCTGAAGTTTCACTTTGCCATTTAAAATTAGAAAATGCGTCAAGTAGCACAGTTTCTGCTTGATCGCTTTTTTTTTTTTTTTTTCAAAGAAGTAAAGAGTTCTTAAAGAGCTAAAAGGGTGGTTGGTACTGTGTGTTGTTGAATACCGCTAAGATGCGAGATCTGCGCTTCTCGATTCAACACTATCAACCTTTTTTCCCAAAGTTAACTTTTCTGGCATTTTGTTTTTAATCTCGATCTAATCGATCATCGGTGTAGCTTTCTGGGCAAGAATTAGGTATACGTGCGTCATGGGAGATTCCAGTAAATGCCATTGTCATCAGTTTCAGGCTCTGTCAGCATCACCACATGTTGTAACATCAAAACTGTATTTCATTGAAATGTCTCCAAGTCTTTGTTCAACTGTGCTACGTTTCAAAACCAACTATTGTGAAGGTAGAAAAACAAATAAGGCCTTAAAAAAATAGTGTGCTGTCTTTACCGCTTGGGTATGTCACTTTTTAGTTTATACAATATCTTCTTCTGTTTCGTTCGCATGTAAAAGGGTAGTTGGCACGTTGTGTTGTAGTACACAGGTAGGCAGCGAGATCTGCGACCTTTCGGCCCAACATAATCGCATTTTTAGAATATACTTGTTAAGAACTAGTGAATTTTTTCTTTCCTGACGTAGCAGGACTTTTTTCAAAATTTACTTTAGTTCCCAGGTCGACACAGCCTTGAGTGGTATAGTCCTGGGAAATAAAGGTTGCTGGCATGATATTGAAACTATTACCCATCGAGTGCCAACTGGTCTTTAAAATATATGTCTAGCTCTACATGCCCAATAGCCTAAAAGCGTAGAAAAGGGTCATTTACGTTTCCTTAGAGTCTATTCTTTCTAAAACAAAACATTGACCTCTGAACCCACATAGGGGAAAAGCTTTTGTAAAGGTTGTAGGTAGTTTCTTTTACAGTTATTGCTGTTGGGTGTAAAGAATGAGGTCTAGGCCACAATATATAAGGTGAGATTGCTAGCTGCTGGGGAAGGGGGAGGGTTTAGTCTGAAGTTTAAAGGTCGCTTGGCTGAGCAGGTTAAGCTTTTAATTTTGCCCCCCGACAGGAAAACAAATCAACAACCTTTCTGAACACTCGAACCTAGACCTCACGCATCTACGCAAAACGTTTTTAATTGTGCGGCCAGCCGCTCCGCTTTGGTTGACAGTTCTAAAAATTATCTTTTGTCTCGTTTCCATTTCTTTTTTTTTTTTCTTTTTTTTTTTTTTATATTCAATTTCCAACCTTTTCCCAACTTCTGTTTTTGATTGATTGATTGTGTGTGTGTGTGGGGGGGGGGTATGTCTGTGTGCGTGTGTGTGTGCGAGTGTGTGTGTGTGTGTGTGCGAGTGTGTGTGGGTGTGTGTTTGTGTATGTGTGTTCTTGCACTAACACCTACACATTGATGTACCCTCAAAAAAAGTCATTGTTACGAAATCGGATTCGTTTATCAATGTGACAAGCATGAAATACTAAAACAATGTTCATACATCATAGAATTTAAGGCGCACCTTATCTATGTGCATTAACGGTTTGCTAACAATCAGAGAACAATAGCGAGCAACCGATACACTATTTAAGATTTTAACAAAAACACTACACGCTGACATGGAACCCATGTTTGGGCTTGGCTTCGCTCATCGCTCTTGAAATTTCAAAATTCCAAATTTCCCGTTGCCAAAGAGCACACAGTTTTTTAGAACGTGTTTTTCGCGTAAGTGTTTTTTTGTGTGCTCAGTGTGTTTGTGTACAAGTGTGTGTCTGTATATGCATGTGTGTGTGTGTGCGCGCGTGTGTGTCTGTGTGTGTGTGTGTGTTACCTGTATCATATCGTGTTACATGTTCAGTATCGTAACTTCGGTAAAAATTTTAATGTGTCTGGGAACTCAGAATATTTTGACTGGATACTTGTTGTATGAAATTCATCCCCAACTGCAGTATTTAGGAGATATAAAGTAGAATACACTAGTTGGCGCAAAGTAAATTCATGTGACAATTGTATGGAACCCAAATGTTGAAGGAACGTGCACATCTTAAGAGAAAGTGAAAAAAAATTTACAAAAAAATCATTTTCACGCCTTAGGCGCATCGGGCGTAAAGGGTTAGACCAACCAGCACTCAGTGGGTGAAAGGGGGTTTGAGAGAGTGGGGGAGGGGGGTAATGTTGACCTTTACTAGGGCAGTGACTAGTGCACACTTTACATTCAGTCGACCTGAAAGTCACGGTCAATTCTTCAAAAGGCGCAGAGGAGCTCCACCTCCATGAAGATTCAAACCTTTGACCTTCGCTCCGGCAGGAGAGCATTTAGCCCTTAGGCTACCATGGATATCCGTCATCTTAGGTGGAAACTAATAAACACAAATCGATTTCCTTGGTGAAGAATGAGTTCAGATCTCTGCTGCCTCAGCCGACAGAGAACATTCTGCATCTGTTGCGTCTGCTGTTCTACAGGCTTGTTCAGTGTTCTACAAAATGGGGAGGTGGGTTTTGAGTGTCAGGAAGTTCCCTAAAAAGCCTAGGGGGGGGGGGGGGGGGGCAATTCCAGTTGTTTTGAGATTGAGTGTACTTGTATTTGTAAATTTCAGAGAGCATTGGCAAACTACTGAACTTAAAATGTGCCTAGAAAAAACATAACAGCCCAAAACTGCTGATGTTGATTCTGCAACGTCCTGTATAGCATACGCAACTAACTTGCATTTGTAATACTCCAGATTTTCATCTTTGACAGTCATTGAAAACAAACAGAGTAGCCAGCTTGATGTCGAGAGTGTCTCCGTTGTGTTTTGTTTCAACATCAATCTAAAAATAACAAATATCATCAAAGACAAAACAATATCAACCATCACATTGAAATAGGACACTAAATTGCCAGTTGTTGGTGATTCATGTTACTTTTGTTACTTCCACTCTGTGGTTTCTGTGGATGATGTTTCGTCCACGTTTTTTGTTAACAGTGTTTCCACAGATTTACTGGGTTGTATCGACCTCTTTTGAATCGCCACGGCTTTGACTGCCTGCTTGGCGCAGTGACGGGTGTTGAGGAATATGGTAATTTTGCCATTGTACGTGCTATCATCTTGCTTGAGATGGCGAGCAGTACCTGTGTTATCGACCCTGTAGTGCATCAGACAGCGATCACCTTTTAAATCCGCGACAAATGTCTTCTGTTGTAAAGGTCGTCGTTTGCACGGCTATCACAGGCAGCTAAATGAGATCATACGTTTCTTTACATGTGGTACATCCACCAACTGTAAGTCCTAAGCAAAAGAAAGATCACTTTTAAATCGCCGCAAAGTGACCAATCATTGATGCTCATAGTTTGTGAAGCACATGAAAAGGCACTAAATTTTTAATTTATGTTTCTGCCATGTGAGGTGCCCGTCTTGTGACCAACTTTACTTGTCACGGTAAACACACTACCGTTTTTTTTCCCTTGTTAATAACAGCTTTGAGGTTCGTCCATCTTCTGTGAATCAATTGAAAAAGCTTCCCACTCTGTCCGGTTTTGAATTACCTTTAGGCTGACATTAGCTCAGAAATGTTGTGGCATTCAGAAACGTAACCTTCTTTTTTTTTAAAAAAACCTTAAATTTCTTTTGCCATTTCCTAAAGATAGTTTAAAGCCTTCTGTCAGAAGAATTAATTGTTGCAATCTGAAAACCAAGCCCTTTCTTCTTTGTTAGTAGGTAAATTCAAATCTCTTACAAGATCATTCAGTTTACATTAGGTTATTAAGAGTGGTTTAGTGGATGTAGTTTACTCCAAATCTGGGTCGCTTGAAGTTGGTGGCTCAAGACCACCAAGGTCCTCTTCATAATCACTGGAACAGTTGAAAATAATTCTGTGCACTTTAGGTACTGGTAGGTCATCGTCATGCGGTACCGGACGTGTTGCAGAGAGAATATTAGGATACTCCAGAGTCCATTTCTTTTTCTTTGATGTGTTTTTCCCAGTCTGAAGGACCATGCAAAGGTAACAGTTGTTGAGATGATCAGTGGTCTCTTTCCAAATCATTGGGACTGCAAAAGACATAGCTTGCCTTTTGCCAGTCAGCCACAGTTTGAGATTTGCTGCAAATAAGATATGCAGCATATGTGTGGCGCCCAGTTTTTAGTTTTTATCTTGCTCTCATTTTCTGCAGCCAAAATACAAACTGTCTGCCCTTTTAATCACTTTAGTTAATGTCGTCTCACCACATACATAACAGAAGTTATCAGTGCATAGGCATTTCTAACTATGATAGTATTTATTCAGACGAAGGCACAAGATAATAATGGCAAAATTTTGTCAGAGGTAAGGTATTTATAAACAAAGATAATGTAATCTGATGTAATCATAGGTAGGACTGCATCAACAATTTCTGGTTACAGCTGTACGTACAGCGTTGCTGTACCCAGGCCAGGTGAGGGGGCAGGGGTGGAAAGCGGTGCGGGGGGGGGGGGGGGGGGGGGGGGGGAGGGGGGGGGGGGGGGGGGGTGTCGCTCAGTCTGGCTAAATGGCAAAGGGGGGGGCAAGTGGGCAAGGCGGAGGGGGCCAAAAGGGGGGAGAAAGCAGGGGGAGGAGGGGGTGGATAGGAGGAGTGAGGGGGAGCTTAGGGGCGGGAGGGTGGGGGGGGGGGAGCAAGGAAGTGGGGGGGGGGGTGGGGAAGGAGCATTGGGCACAGGATGGGAGAGAGGGGGGGGTAGGGGCCCTATTCGCACAGGGGGGGAGGAGTGAAAGCATGGGGGGGGGGACAGTAGACAACTGTTTGGCTGTCTCTCATAGGGGGGAAGTGGTGCGAGGCACACCGCAGAACGCATGGGGGGGGGGGGGTGGCGATCGCAGGGGGGGGGGGGTTGTGGGGGGGGGCAGGGGGGGGGGTCTTTATCTAGAGGGGGCAGGGGCATGGTCCCTGGCTTTAAAATTGAAATTACGTGTCTTATGGTTAATTTTCACTTTTTACAAATGGCAACTAATAGTTGTGTTTATCGTTTTAAATTGTGCATTATTAGATTTTTACAACGCTATTTTTTTTATCAATGCTTAACGTTTTTTTTTCAACGGCGTGAGAGTAAAGCCTACTACTGTACTTCTAAATAACCAAAAATTGCCCCCCCCCCCCCAATCCCCTGAGAATAGCTGAGGGTAGCATTAGCATTAAAATATAAATAATTAGGAAAATTAAAAGTGTAAATACATGTTTTAAGCTTTCTCAGTTAACAGTTTCTTTCATACGCCCCCCCCCCCCCCAACCAACCAATCCACCGACTATTCCTCTCTCCCTTTCCGAAAGATTTGAAATTTAACATTTGAAGATAATTTTTTTTTATTTTTTTGATTAACTTTAGCATCTATATGCAACCAGACTAAAATGGGTAGAAGGAATTGTAATGAGAAGTAAATACGGTCAATTAAATATTTACTACATCACCCATCTAGTATCAGTACCACTACTACTACTACAACTACTACCACCACCAGCACCACAACAACTAAAAAACCTGTCACTACTGTCTGTTTTACCACCTCTTTTTTATGTCAGTGTAGACAGGGGGTCGTGAGCCTGAGGATTTAGGAGCCGAATGGCTAGTGCAGTCGCCAAGGACCGTTCGAGTTAGGATCTTTAATTTTGTCGCCGATAGAAAACATCCAACATCTTGCAGGTGGTCGAACCCAGTTCTCATGTATGAGGGCCTAACGTTGTAACCACTCGGCTAATCACAACAAGAAATACTTTTACCACTGCTGCTACTATGAGCAGATTATTCTTGAGAGCAAGACGGTTACTGTGACTTCCCAAATATGGGCAGTAGTAATGTCATTAATGTCAAGTGAGGTACATATCGCGAAGAAGATAGTGTCGAAGGTGGCAGACATGGTAGTGCCTCCAGGAGCAGCCAGAAAACAATATGTCACCAAGGGGAAGAGTCGTCTGATTAATTGCCACAGAATGGGCGTCATTAGTAGTTTTGCGCTTGTGAAGCTATCGAGGAAAAGATCTGAGAACCTATGGATCTGTCCGGAATGCTGGGATGATAGTCCTCACTAATCACTAATCTTGTATTCCTATATTTTGCCATTACCATAAAAACTTTCAACAAATCTCCTCAGTGAAGCGAAGTGTTTTCGCAGAGAGGTTGTTGAAAAAAAAAGACATCCATTTTAAATTTAAAGACTACCTAACAACGATGGCTGAAGAAATAAGCAGCAAAGCATACCCCCTGGCAGATCAGACACTGACGGAGCAGATTTTGGAACTTGTACAGCAGGCTTCCAATTATAAGCAGCTGAAAAAAGGGGCCAATGAAGCCACTAAAACGCTGAATCGAGGACAGGCAGAATTCATTGTTTTAACAGCAGATGCGGAGCCAATTGAAATTCTCTTGCACCTGCCCTTGTTATGCGAGGACAAAAATGTACCGTATATTTTCGTACGATCAAAACAAGCTTTGGGAAGAGCTTGCGGCGTGTCACGTCCTGTAATTGCCTGCTCGGTCATACAGAAGGAAGGGTCCCAGCTGAGAAACCAGATACAGTCAATTCAGCGAAACATTGAGCGCTTGCTTATTTAAATTGCCATTACAGCTTGGTTTTTTTTAGCAGTTCTTATGTGACATTTTCTGCTTCATCATTTCATAGAGCACTCGTTGATCCATCCATTAATTAGCTCTGCATACATTTGTAATAAACACTTGTGAAAAAAAAAAAAAAAAAAAAAAAAAAAAAAAAATAAAAACTTTCAACAACTCTCTTGTTATTCTCGTGACTGTTAATTCCAACGTGTTTCTATGCCCACATTTCCATACATTCTTTGCATTTCCATACATTCTTTCAACAACTCTTTGTCCCCATAATGAAAAAAAAATGTATTATCTCATACAGCATCATGCAGATTTTTTGAGGTCAATAGTCAAAGTTCGTCTATTAGCGGAAATACTTGTTAATGGGGAAAAAAACCGATGCGACGGAAACGTGAGAGCCAAAAAAAATCTGATCGTCAGAAAACAAAACCAAGATGCTGATGAGATCGTCGCTGGAGCTATGTAGTTCGTGCTTTGTGTAACACCATTATATAAAAATTCAACGTTGGTTCCAAATTTAAAAGCAATTCGTAATAAACTTTCGGAGATTACCGCTTATCGACAAACGAACATTAACATTTTCATTCATATAGATTAGAAAAACCAATTATGCAAACGGTCACAACAGTTGCATCAAATGTATAATTTAGCTCTAATTAAGTAAATTACCAGCGTATATCGTGAAACTATAGCCATTCAACGTTTTTAATGTCATTTTCTTTTTCAGCACACCAAAATTAGTTAAGATTGTCTGCTTTCATTTCTAGTACATTTTGGTTGTTTAGTGAAATTGATAACTCTAGTCCGCACATTACTGCAAGAGTACTTGGTGTACCTATTGCCCGCATAATAACTATAACATCTAAGGATGTTGAAAAGGGCATCTGGAATTTTCCTGCGTTGTCATGCAATATTTTACTCTTCAAGTAGCACGAACAATCAAACAAGTTTAGCGCAAAGGGGATTAGCAGACATAAAGTCCAGTAAAAAAAAAAATGCTTCTTGTTGCCCTGATACGTCTTGTTACAGATGCACTCAGGACTTTCATGGTTTACCTAGGTTCTTCAAAGGCTTGAAGAGCATACACATTTCACTCAAACGCAATTAAAGAATGTCTGTTTCAAACTCACAGGGCTTTAACGTTTACAGTGCTTTAACGTTTACAGTGCTTTAACGTTTACAAGGCCGGCATTCTCTTTCGTTTGCAAAATATACACCAAATAATTATGTTTACATAATGTATTTATAGAAAGTGAAAACGAGAGAGAGAGAGAGAGAGAGAGAGAGAGAGAGAGAGAGAGAGAGAGAGAGAGAGAGAGAACGAACGAACGAACTTTATTTTCAAAGGGTTACAAATTAGGCACGCAGGCCTGTCTTACATTCGGAAAGTAAGGGTGGGGCGGAGAGAGGCAGAAAAATTCTGAGGTATATAACTAATCCAGAACTACAAAAGTTCAAGTCAAGGTGATTCGTTGCCTCAGATAACCTTTCTAATGATGATATACATTATCACTTTGATATACCTTTGCTCTTTTCTTCTCAGCGTGCATTCACTCAAGGGGGAAATAACCGTTGACATGTTCTCTCCTCTTTCTTTTTGTCCGTTCTCGTAGCTGTTTCGCCCCCACCCCCACCCCCGCAACTTGTTATATTATACTATATATACACTACTCTTGCTTTAACCCTTTCGTTTCAAGGCTGGATGTATGTTTGAGATTATAAAGGCAATTGTATAATTCCGACATACCGGGATTCAACTGCAGGCGATTTGTCAGTGATTTCAACACTCAATCCGTGATTCGAACATTCACTGAGTTATAACAACCTATTAATCTAGGTATGCGTCCTTAAAGGATTTGAAACTGACTTTTTTTAAACATTATTTTAGCAAGCAATACTATTGCATTATGTTTTTCTGTCCCACGGTATATATAATGATCATTCTCTCTACAAATAGGAATATGTAGCAGCTCTATGTAATTCCAGAATCGAAGTAAGAATATAATGTATACAAATATTCTCTGCGTGTGCCACGCCGAGTGATGCAGTCAACCATGTTCCTCCGCCAGCAACACCCGTCTACATTTTTGATAGTTTGGGAGGAAAGCTAAGTCCAAGGGGCGATGGGGTGGGGGGGGTGGGGCATATGGATCATATGTTGCTTTCTGTCGCTGAAAAATGCAACATCAAAGTAAATGGGACAAACCACAAGGAAGTTTATACGTTTAAGTACATCGGTACCCCGATAACATCAGCGGTTTAAGGTTTGAACAACGGATCAACATCATGGCACATTAGTAACCCATTAGTGCACTGTTCATCTCCTAACTCAAGTCTAAATACGAAGAAGCTAAACACAGTGCACATGCCCTGTGGAACCGGCGAGGATCCTAAAATAGTTTGAGTAGATTTTTAACTCCAAATTTTGCCCGGGCAGCGCCGTTAAGCAACTCTTTTCGATTTTAGTCTGTCAATGGATTTATTTACGTGCGGAAACATGCACACCGGCGTCTGATCTCACTTCCCAGAGACCAGGGGACATTACTAGAAGTCCAAGTCCACGTGAAAAAAAAAAAAAACCAGCCCTTACCCGGAACCTCCAGCACTCGAGGCGGACACCATGCCTCGAGACCACGCAGGATCCCGATAAAGTCGAAAGATGTTTTAAGGAAGTTAAATGTCGAATAACTCAAGCAAAGGTAGCATTCTAGAAAATTAGGAAAATGTTATTCAATCTCTCTTTGTCAATTGAGACGTGAAAGAGAATTATTAAAAGCTATTAAAATAGTATATTGATATACGAGTGTGAATCATAGATAGTAAATAAGTGAAAAGCTTATTTGGAAGCGGCGGATATGTGCTTTTATAGACGAATATTGAGCATACCCTGGACAAATAAAAAGAATAATGAAGACGTCTTGGAAAAAAAAAAATAACTCACGAAGAGAACTGGTTGCCCACATCAGAAAAAGAGACAATCTACATTCTTTGGTCATGTGATGAGAAGGAGACAACTGGAGTTCATCGTAACGGTAGGAAATTTGGAGGGGAGGAGAGGCTGGAACTACATCAGCCTTGCACTCAGAATAGATAAGACAAGATTTCCCCCCCCCCTCCTCCATTTTTCCCATCAAGTCCTCATATGGACACCAGAAGATAAAAGAAAACAGGAGAAGAATGAATGAGACCCTGTATAGAACCATCATCAGGGCAATCTCAACCATGGGCCTAACAAACATCGAAGACCTAAAATAGGTGGCAAGAACCGCCAGAGACGGAGAACTATGACCTCTGACATATGCTCCCTTATAGGCTCAAGGGGAAAAGACTAACTAACCTACTAAGGAAAGGCCAGTAGTTCTAGGCTGATGTACGACTCCATCCAAAAGCACAAAAAGTGAACGAATCCAATGAATGAAGGCGTCCTCTGGCTGAGGGGGAAGAAGTGTGTATAAATATGCAAGCACCGATGATTGCCTAAACAACTATATCTGTCATGTGAATTGCTTTTAATATCATATGTTAGGGTTTTTACCCTTGTAGCTTCCTGGGGAGGGATATAGACCCACTGCCCTTTTAGAAGCATGTCGTAAAAGGCGACATATTATTGGTTTGTGGAAATCGGATTTGTTAGACCGAAAGGCACAAAGAATCACAGTAAAATGCAATACAGTATGCTAGTTGCATTTTTAATGGTGAACACAGAAAAACAGAATTTTCAGAAATAACAACAATGTAACTGCGACTCCCCACTACGCTGTGAGGCAATTGTGGACAAGACAAGACAAGACAAGACAAGACAAGACAACAACAATGTATAATGCCTGGGTAAATCAATACCAATTCTGCAGCTACCTCGCCAGCAGCCAAAGTCTTCTAAAAATGGTCCACTTATCCCGGTTAGTACTCAGCTATAAGAAGACCTGCCTCTGCCAGACCTAGTTGCTTTCAACCGGGCTTAGGGTCATTAACACTTGCTTGTACCCGTGTTACAAGAGGCTAAAAATGGCAAGAAAGAAACACCTCATCACCAGGTCTGGACTTCTGGTTACTCCATAATACGGCCGAGCTCCAGCCGTACTTCGTTACCGTCAGAGACCCCAGGATAACATTACGGTTGAACGGGAATTATCTGGATTTGTACACCTAGAATTATTATCCTTCGGATGTTAATCCTAAAAGGTGCACTCCTGGATCAGTCAGGCTGTAGCATGTCCTTTGCATAACAACCCTCCGAAAAAGCAAGATTTCCCGCGTTCGATACACCCATCTAAAGATCATCTGCCACATCCTACACCCATCTTTTCTTTGGCCTTCCTCTTCCTCTATTCCCTGGAATATGCCTTCCTCTATTCCCTATAAATATGCCTCCAAAATACCATTGATTTGTTCGTCTTTAATCTCCTACAACTTTCAAGTTTTCCAAAATATTTAAATTTTTGTGTGATTTGTCGTCTTTAATGGTCTACATTCTTTAATGTTCAGTTTTTGAATGTTGCAACGGAAAAAGGCTTGCTCTTACAAAATCAAATTTCTTATTTTCTTTCCCTCTATGATATTCTTAGTTTTAGTCTTTAAAGGATAACTGTCTAGTCGTCGTCAAAGGCATTTGCCCGCTGGTATTTTCCACAAAACCTTCAGAATTTTCTTTCCTTATTAACATATATTTCTTTCTAGTAGTTTTATCCGTATGTGTTATCAATATTTTTACTATGTTAAGATAATCGCAACAATAATGTCTGCTTGGATCTCGATCAGTGCAGGCAAACTGAAGAAGAAGAAGTACCGAAGAAGAAACTGAATTATTGTTATTAAAGCACATAGAAACAAGCATGTAGGCATAATGCCTGTTTGGACCTCGATCAGACCACATAAACCTACTCTTCTAGCCCAAGAGATAAATCCGGCACTGTGTACTCGCTTTATTTTGGTGATGTGTTAATGTTTATTTTGAGCTAGTTGGCGCCGTTGAGTCTTCCAGTCTGTATATAACGGTCTCTTTGTTATGCTCAACGATAGCCTACATACCAAAAATGAAACTGCATTAGTGTTATCAGAAGCCAATAGAAACACGCATGTGGGTCGGCTGATAAAG
Organism: Candidula unifasciata; assembly: GCA_905116865.2. Lineage (NCBI taxonomy): Eukaryota > Metazoa > Mollusca > Gastropoda > Stylommatophora > Geomitridae > Candidula > Candidula unifasciata. The sequence continues at coordinate 166,738 of CAJHNH020001004.1, read as the reverse complement.
GAGCAGCTGGGGTGGAGGGCGAGCAACGGATGAAAGAGGAAAAGGAAAGCAGCGAGGGGACATTTTATATATACTACAACACCCCCCCCCCCCCCCCCAGTAAAAAGCATAAATAAAGTACATTTTCTAACGTTTTGGTGCCAAAATTTCTCTTATTCTTGGGCCTCCGTGGTCTCGAGGCATGGTGTCCGCCTAGAGTTCTAGAGGTTCCGGGTTAAATCCCAGGTAAGGACTGAGGTTTTTTCAATTGGACTTGGACTACTAGTAATTCTCCCTGGTCTCTGGGTAGTGAGATCAGACGCCCGTGTGCATTGTAACGCACGTCCAAAATCCCTTAGCAGTTGGAAATCGAAAAGAATAGGCTAATGGCCCAGCCCAGGCAAAGATTTGGAATTAAAAATCTACCCAAAATATTTCAGGATCCTCGCCGGTGCTACCGAGCCTGTGCACTGTGCTGAGCTTCTTCTGATTCAGTGTTGAGTTAGAAGAAGAACGGCGCACTTATGGGTTACTACCCGTGCCATGATGTTGATCCGTTGTTTAAAACCTCAATCCTCAAATGCTCTTTTTGTATGCTTTTTTTTTTTTTTTTTTTTTTGATATCCTGAAATACCACAATTATTTTAGCTTCAAAATGTTTTGCAGTTGAACTGTGAGGGACATAATGAAAAATTCGAAACTGAGATTTTATAGAAGAATGATACGAAAACCGAGGATGGATTTACGACACAATGGGGCTTTGTGGAAAGAACTAATCACCCATATCCAGCAGTGGACGATTCTCAATAAGTAAGGAAGTAAATTTTACCCCACCAGGACATCACACAGAGAGATAAAAACCCCGTGACACAAAGTGCCACCATGTGGATGAGGATCAACTGTGGAGGGGTCCCAGAAACCGCTGTCAGCCGTCAGGCTATATTGTTGCCCCCGGCAAAAGCCGGGGTGGGGATTCAATATGGGGACGACTGGACGATTCTAATGATATCTGCATGTCATGAGAATACCAAAGCTGAAGTGTGTCTTGGTGCCCTTTATAGCTTAAAGCAAACACTAAAAATTTGCCCAGTATGGATTCCAGCCCAAGACCTTTGAGCCGGCAAGCGACCATCTAGCCTTATAAGACCTGAGAAAACATTAGGTCTTCAGAAGCAATCACTATTAACTATTTGACCAAATGGATTATCAAAAAAATTGGGAAAAGGGGGGGGGGGGGGGCGGGGAGCAAAAACACGAGTCTCCAATCCTGGTCTTTAAGAGGAAGATTTTGTTTAGTAACTTTCCCTGGTAACCACCTCAGTGCGGACATTCCCACTCATTCAGAAAAAAATGTGATGAGCTTAGCTGGCTCACAGATAAACAACTTTTGAGACCGACATTTGGCAATAGAACAAATTTTGTAAAGAAAAAGGTGTAGTGAAGTACGACAAAGCTGGGTAACGAAAAAATAAACACAAAACATTTAGAAAACAATTTATTCGCGAGGCTGATACAGCTACAACACACATCATGCACATTCAAGCATCGAAGTGAAGAGCAAGCCTGATATAGAATTCCCGTCTCACTCGCGCGCTTCGCCATGTTCTCCGCAATGGCTTGGCTTGTGCTGCACAGGTAAGCATACACTAACAGATAGAAGGCAGCATGCATATTGGACTTGATCTATAGCAATCAAAGTACAGGTAGCGTGCTCATCGTTTTCCGTGTGCTCATGGAGTGGGTAAAGTTGGTATTTCGGAGGTATGCGAGCTTGATTATTTTTTCCATGCTGTAAATGTCGGATACGCCTTTCCTATGACAACCTCACAAGCGAGTGCCGGCATTGTGAGAGGGGTTATCTGTTGCATATGCAGATGTGCTATTTTCAGTCTTGCTAAGATTGCACTGGTTCGAGTTTGAAACAACAACAACGAGACTTTAAGACTTGTAAATCTCAAGTCGACTCAACCTTAAGTTGGTACCAGAAAATTGTTCGGGAAGTAAAAGCGTTCAGTGTGATATCAGCCACACCATCTACTTTATGTCAAATGGTCCATACAAAATAGGGTGTTTCCGCATATTCAGATGAGGTCGAAAGGCATGAAAACGGGTTCCTTACTTTATTTGCAAACCAAATTTATAAGAGTATTTTTTTTTTCTGCACTGGTAGCACAAAGGTGGCATTGTGTGTGTGTATTTGTGTGTGTATTTGTGTGTGGAGAGGAGTGGGAGCGGTGTGCATGTTTGTATGTGTGAGTAGGTGTAATGTGTGGTTCCGTGTGCACGTATGTGTGTACGTGGCGTGAAAAAGAGAGCGACACGATGTGTGTGCCAGTGTATGTGTGTGTATATATATATATTTGTGGGGGGCGGGGGGGGGGGGTCGCGCGTGCAGACAACTTCTCTTTCATGCACTTTCTCAAGGCATGGGAACGGAATCCATAGGGAGTGATATGGGCCAGAGGAAAGTTAACAAGTAAAATACCATATCTTTAACATCGTAGGCAGCCGTCAGTCCATAGTAACCATGGAGCTGTGATGCAGGTTTGGGAAACATCGTCTGCTATGACTATTAAGTCCTATTCGGGAGTTGCAGTCTCTGCCACATAGACTACATAAAAAAAATATTTAAGGCTGGTTTTTTTTTTTTTTTTTTCTTAGAAATCTCTTAGTAGATCTCTACATACAGCGATAAAAATGAGACAATGTTTTTATTTTTATTTTGGCCACGTTATGAGCAGAGAGGCATTTAAAAAATCGTGACAACTGGAAAGATCAGTGGAAGGAGGGGTAGAGGCAAACCAAGAGAGGTGGTGCTGGGTGGGCTGAAACGATGGCATGGGGGGCTTTCATGAAGAGAGCTGTTCCAGACGCAACCAGGAATCGTGATTTGTGGAGGGGCATGAGCGCCTACGTCAGTTGTCAGGGCACATGATGACGACGAGTCTCCTCACTGAAGTTTGCTGCCTTAAGCCTCTTAAACGTGCGAAAGTCCGTCTTTTACTGTCTGTCTCCGTAGGAGTCCGTCTGCAGCTGATCTATTCCAAATGTCTGTATCAATGGCACCTTTCAGATCATTTTTGGCATATGTCCTTATAGTATTCATCAGCAACATGTCACATACTGAATAACATTCCATATATTTTATACATTAGTCCAGTGAGAGGAGAATTAGAAAAATAAGAGCTGTTGGTGAGAAACTGTATGAAAGCCACAGAGTTGTAGTAGAATTTTGAAAGCACAGCGAACAGAAAAAAAAAAACAGTATAATAAAGATGTGGAAATAAAAACTGACTTACGAAAAGAACTGATTACAATCTTCAGGCGTCATCAATTTTTTTTTTTTTTTTTTTTTTTTTGGAACGTTATAAAAAACATAAAAACTAGAGTATGCAGTGACAACAGGGAACTTGGTGATAGATAGTGACAGGGGATAATCACAAGAGAGGTCGTTCGGCAATTTGGCATAATGGCAATAGATGAACATATGGATCAAAAAATATTAGCAGTATACGAAACTTAATGCTGTAGTAGACTTGATTATCAACAACATCACAATAAGGGTCAATATTTTTTTTTTTAACTCCGTTGTGTCTTGCAGGCAGCATAATTTATATACGAAATACATCAGTCACCGATGTAACGACTGCTTGTGAAAGCAGACTGTATGCTTTATTGTGAATGTGACGAAACGACCTCAGTGTTTTCCGAAGTCAGTACGTGCAATAATTTTTTTCTGTTTTTAAGAGACAGAGAATTATATTTTCTATGCCCTGAGCCCGAAAAGTATTAAAATCACATGGATTTAATTGTTACCAGTCCTTAGCCCGAATATTACCTAACATTATCTAATATAGCCAGCTTGTCTACCTGGGAAAGTTCAGACATAGTGGCTGTAGGGTTTGATTGTAGAACTGAAGTGTCATATAATTATTTCCTGGCCACAGACATTAGGGGCGAGCAACGGGGAATAAACTAATTATCACACTGAGATTATCTCCCATGAGCCAAACCTCAGTGTCATAAATGTTACATAACATAGACTGAGAGGGACCCTTTGAACAGACTAGATCAGGGGAATTTAGTGGTCCGGTAGACAACTCCAGACATAACGGCGTCCCCTGGAAGGCTTTTCACACCTGTCAGTTAAATTGGCTAGAGAACAGATGTTTACCAATTAAGAATGTTTGATCTTAGTAAAGGCCGTCCTCTTCGAATGACAGGCCCTTTGATAAATATTTTGATCTGCAAGGTACTTCTGGGGCGTGGCTTAGATCTTCTCCAATAGGACAGGTTAAATACTAGAAAGGGGAGGAGTTTAATTTGGACAATAGATAGATACTTATACTGCGAGCATTTTAAACTTACCTCATTATGCTGCAAGCAAGCCACAAACTAAGACCTACAGTAGGGAGTATTTCTAGCTGGTTGAGTCTTGTTTGGCAATTGCTGGAACGTGTATATTATTTTAAAATTTTTATTTATAGGTTAGGAGCTAGCTTAGTCTATTCTTCCTTTCCTGATTTTCTACACATTCTGCTTAAAATACTTCTTGGTTAGTATTCAGTTATCTCAGTTAGGAGAACTGCTAAACTATTCCTATTTCTTGTATGTTTGTATCACATGTTTTTCAGTGTATGTTTTCATGTGTATAAAATAGGATGTGAACAATGACATTTGCTATAATGCAAATATTGTTTAAATTACCAACCCAAAACATGTGCTTGGACTGTGGGAAAATCATGCCCATATGTGCAGCCACGTGGTTGCGTTTTAATAGCTCACCATGTGCTCACTGTCACTGGAAAGACGATATTCCGGACAGCATGCACATATAAAATGGTTTGGGTTGTCAGCACTTATCCTGCTCAACATGTTCATGTAAAAACAATGTCAGCCAGTTTGGAAGTCTGAGTGAAGACGGACAGCAGACTTAGGAAGTCAACTATCATGACAGTACATGAGAGGGAAGGCAGGATATGTGACGTCAATGTGAGACATAAGACCTTCAGACTAGACTGGAGAGAATGTGGAAGATGAGGAGGAGAGATGTTATGTATATATATATATCTATATATAGATATATATATATATATATTATATATATGATATATATATATATATATATATATATATATATATATATATATATATTATGGTATATATGCATGCTTAGTGTAAGTATATATACTACACATATGTGTTTGTTTCACAGCTCCCGTCGGGGTGAAGACGTCTGCTCTAATAGAACTAGATGGTCACATGCATGAACCTACGTTGTGGGAGATCGGCAAGCTGGGAACAGGCAGAGAACAGGCGGGGAACCGGTTGGGAGGAAGCTGGAAGAGGTGGAAAAGCTTGACAGTGACTCGTGGCTGTCAGAGGTTTATAAGTTACGTCAAAATCGTTTTCGTAAACTTATCACCACTCTAATCCCAGGTGCTCAGTTTTCTAGCTGAAGCGTCTCATCACTATCATGCATTCAGCCAGTCACTGCTTGTGTAAACCTTGCAAACTGGCGAATTTCATTTAAATGATTGTTAGTAAATAAAGCTGTTATGTCAAGTTTTATACAACATCGTTTGTTAAATTCCAAGTGTATTCAGTCTGTTTAACTAAACAGTTAGATAAAGTTACATTTGGTGGGAGCTCTTTAATTATTTATACCAGGAGAGGAGAAAGTCGGAGGGGTTCACTGTGTATCTTGATATTATCCCATTGGGTTCATCTTGATATCTATCTATCTATCCCTTTTCCTACTCCTGTGGGTACCGAGTGCAGCTGTTGTGTATTTACATGACGAGCCAAAAATGGCTGTTTTCTTGGATATCCAGGACTTTGTCTGAGATCAACAAAGCTCGGATATTAGTCTAGTTTGTCTGGTGGAGGTGAAGTGTTGAGAGGTAAACTCCTATTCATCACAAAAGCATTAATCCACTTCGGAACCCGCGACAGTGAACACAACGCTAATCGCAAACCCTTTTTGATTGTTTGTTGTGTGTGTGTGTGTGTGTGTGTGTGTGTGTGTGTGTGGTGTGTGTGTGTGTGTGTTGTGTGTGTGTGTGTGTGTGTGTGTGTGTGTGTGTGTGTGTGTGTTGTGTGTGTGTGTGTGTGTGTGTGTGTGGTGTGTGTGTGTGTGTGTGTTTGTGTGTGTGTGTGTGTGTGTGTGTGTGTGTGTGTGTGTGTGTGTGTGTTGTGTGTGTGTGTGTGTGTGTGTGTGTGTGTGTTGTGTGTGTGTGTGTGTGTTGTGTGGTGTGTGTGTGTGGGTGTGTGTGTGTGTGTGTGTGTGTTGGGTGTGTGGGGTGTGTGTGTGGTGTGTGTGTGTGTGTGTGGGTGTGGTGTGTGTGTGTGTGTGTGTGTTGTGTGTGTGTGTGTGTGTGTGTGTGTGTGTGTGTGTGTGTGTGGTGTTGTGTGTTGTGTGTGTTGTGTGGTAGTGTGTGGTGTGTGTGTGTGTGGTGTGTGTGTGTGTGTGTGTGGGTGTGTGTGTGGTGTGTGTTGTGTGTTGGGGGGTGTGTGTTGTGTGTGTGTGGTGTGGGTGTGGGTGTGTGTGTGTGGGGGGGTGTGGTGTTGGGGTGGGGTGGGGGGGTGGTTGTTGTGGTGTGTGTGGGTGGGTGGTGTGTGTGTGTGTGTGTGTGTGTGGTTGTGTGTGGTGTGTGTGGTGTGGTGTGTGTGTGTGTGTGTGGTGGGTGTGTGTGTGTGGAAATGTTCTGCCTGTGTACATAAAAGAAAGGTTGTCTTGTGATTTACAGCTAGAGTGTG
>CAJHNH020001004.1:40000-155000 GCA_905116865.2 Candidula unifasciata | reverse complement strand
GTATAATTTTAGCTGAGTAAGTGCATTTCCTTATTTATTTGTGTGTTTTGTACTAGACGAAGTGGACCTAAGTTTTTTCAAAAAATGTTTTATTATTTGCTTTATTTCATTATTTCTGTTGATATTTCAAGGATTTTCACTTCAGGTCACATATTTAATGAACATGTAACACAAGAGTGTTTAATAACTTCCTTCTGTTTTTCTGAACCAGAAGCACTTGAGCATAGCTCATTTGGCTTAGTGTCTTGAGCATCTAAGCCCTTCAGCCTAGGTTCCACGTACACCGTTATTATGGTGAGTATGCTCGAACCCGAGACCAGACAGTCAGGACGATTGTCACCTCACGTCCACTGGAGCTACTTAAATGCGTTTGTGTGTGAATTATTCTTATGCCATCATTTTCTTTTCCTTCCTACTTACATAAGGTTGCTGGTGGGGGAGGGGGGGGGTGAGAAAAGATCGCGAGACGGAAACAGGTGAGAAAATACGACTGTAAGGGCAAGGAGCTAGACTACACATCCTACTGCAAACAGAGTATCTAGGAGTTTATATGTAATCAACCATGTTAGCACACGACATGTGAACTTACCAACGAAGATATCGTGTTATCCTGTAAGAAATGTGAATATATTATCTAAAAAGGCTATGTGCATGTCTGCCGACCAGAAGGTTTTGGGTTCAAATCCGCATCGGATGCAAAATGTTATGTGAACTTGGGCTTCCATGTTGACTAGCAAAAAACTGATACGAGAAATTGACTTAGGAAGTAAATGTTTCAGGTGTAATTTTGAAACCAAACTGTCAATAAATGCTGTAGTTGGTTCTGCAACGTCCTGTAAATGATACACAAGAAAGTTGTAACTGACCCAGATCAGCACTGGTGGAAAACCGTATGCCACTTCTGTGACTGAACCCCAACAACTGTCTCGACAAGCATTTGCACTAATCGTTATGCCATCTCGGAAAAAGTGTAAGTGACTAAATTAAAGTATCCTAGCCCAAACGACTACGCCAGAGATGACAATGATGGCCCACAACCTGGTGTGCAGTTACAGTGAACAATGTGAAGGTAGCCAGAGAAGAATAGTTAATCAACACAGACCGGAAGTTATCAGTCGCCACACGCTGTTGGATGTACCGAAGATGGGATCTGAGCGCTTATGGGCTTGTCCGATGTGCAATGAGGATAATCTTTCGATTAACTAACTTGGTAATCAATGTAGCGTGAATTCGCTGGTGGTTTATTAAATGCCACAGGAGGTAATAATTACTGACTGCAAAAGAAGTACAGAAAAAAAAAGGGGGGGGGGGGGGCGGAATATGACAAGAATGAAGATTGAGAAGAGGATGGTTGTAAGCACAAATATTTGTTTCGCTTGTTTACTTTTGAGAGAAATGTTTTTTTTTTTTTTTTTTTTGTTTTTTTTAATATGTTGAATATGGCAAAGTGTTTTTTTTTTTTTTTTCTTCTAGATGTGGTTGCAGCTTATATACATATTATTCATTGTGATCAAAATTTTCGCTATGTAATCTTTCATTCTGTATTTTTTATGTATATTATTATGGTTTGAAAAATAAAACTGTGTGGAGTTTTTTAACTGCCTAACTAGGTTTGCATTTGAAAAACAGAAAGATAAAAATTTGTAAAATGTATATATTGTTTTCCTGATTTCATAATTATGCTTAGAAAAAGGGGGGGGGGGGCGGCGTTGCATGGTTGCCTGGTACCTTGAAGGCCATGAGTTCGTTTACGGCTGCTAAACAGGTTCGTGGTTGTAATATTTACGGATTATAGCAACAGCTATGGAATTCGTGCTTTGTGTCACACTATCGCTAGGCCCCTAATTGTTCTGCAGACAGAGACAGTACCATATGGGATCAAATCCAATTCAATGAAATCAATCCTCTTACATTTAACCTTAAGATTTATACTAAGCTGATTAGTTTCAAGTATCTTACCTGGCAGTCTGTTGCCGGGTCTTTCAGCCAGTCCCACTGTTGCTTTGTAACAATGAGCCCACGGCAGCAAATACACTTATTATGTTCCAGTTTGGGTCGCCAATCTTCATATGTAATTCCCGCACCTCTATGGCATCATGATTCCAAAGACTCAGGTCAAACATCACATGTTTCAATCACTCCTTCGCTAGAGACATTGCCCATGTCTAGCAGGGTTTACATAACTGACATACCCAGAGCAATGAAACTTGTCTGCATTCAGCTCCTGAAGTATGATTACATCAAAATCTTATATCAACCTCTCTAATAAGGGCTCTCTCTCTCTCTCTCTCTCTCTCTCTCTCTCTCTCTCTCTCTCTCTCTCTCTCTCTCTCTCTCTCTCTCTCGCTCTGGCACTTTGATAATTTGAACAAAGAAGACACAAACAATAGACTGCACAATTTATTGCCTGGCATATTTCGCTGTTTCTCGTCAGGTGCATACTACAGTAACAATTAATTAAAATGAAGCAAATATGAATCCTAGAAACTGAAACACAAATTCGAATACATTTCAAACTTTCACCAAGGTAAGCGTAGGGCAACGACCATTTCTTTTTGCCACGTCCGGCTGCATATAAATCTGGAGCTGGCCGTGTTTTTTGCCTACATAGATCTGGTTTCAATCTGCCAATCGCGGAAGCTTCCGCGTATCGAAGTAATCTACGGTTGGCCGAATTGTAAATAATTCGAAATGCATCATCCCTGTTAATGATGTGCCCGGAATTAAGAATATGACACGCAATTGCTGATGATGGATTATTTCGACCAGTCACCTGATTCGTTGTTGTTGATAATTCTAAAAGCACACTCCTACATGATTAAAACCCAGCCGTTCTGTTTTTCATCTAAATCTCCTGGTTCCCGCCCCTCTGTTTCTCTGCTTTTTCCCCACATCATTTCCTCCTCTTTGTTCTCTCTTTGCTGCTAGTTAAAGATGACGTCAAGCGCAGAGTACGAGCTCCGTAGCTCCGGTGACAACTCTTTTAAAACGAAAAATCTAAATAATAAAGTAGCCAGTCACCCTAGTAGAGCCTGCTTGCTAGGGAAAAGACAATGGATGTCCTTATGAAGTCCACACGCCTGGCAGCGCCCCTCCCACTGACCAGACGTCCACGTTCACCACTGACTATCCCACAGCCATTCAGCCATTAGGCACGTTGGTCCGCCGTACGCTTATGGTTTGTTTTTTTAGTCGAAATTTTCTCCTCTAGATCCGTTGTGTTTTGTGCCTCTTTGGTCATGCACAACGCAACGGTCTTGACTAGAAAAGGTTTTTTTTTTTTTCAGATAATGAGACTTACGACTCAAGTGTGCCCCTTTCATTCAATAGGCACAAGAACTCATAGGGTCAAACCAAGTTCTCAATGCAAAACAGCTGGTGTGCTCCACTTGTTACCTTCTAAATTTTAATTCTTACCAGACCCCACATACACGCGCGCACCCAACGCACGCGAACATACACACACACACATCATCAATTCTCTTTATGCATAACGACACATGAGGCTTCAGCGAGGGCTTTCAATGCTTTCTTCGGTGCAGTTTTCCATGTCAGAGATGCTGCACTCAGTTCACTCACCATCGTTCGTTCTCCATAGGGGTTTTTGAGCGCCCCTTTTTTCTCTTTTCCTCTGGTGTCCAAGTGAGAGCTATTTTGGCAGGTATATAAGGATTCATTCTCATTACGTGGCTAAACCATTTCCATCTTCTCTTGGTTATGATACTGTCTAGAGTTTCTTGGTTTGTGACTTGAAGTAGTTTAGTGTTTGAGATTGTATCTGTCCAGAAAATTTTGATAATTCTTTGTAGACATATGTGGTGGACGGTGGATAGCTTGTGGGCATCCTTTCTGGTAATTCTCCAGCATTCTGCTCCATAAAGAAGAACTGGCAAAATGATGCTCTTGTAGAGGAGTTTCGTTCCTCTGCAGTAACTGTTGGATTTCCAGATTTGCCTCATTCCAACAGAAGTACGCATGCACGCACCCACTTTCCCCCCCCCCCCTCCCCCACACTCACACACAGACACAAAATATACTGGTCTGGTGCTGTCGTCATAATAAAGCTTGTTATGTTCCCTATTTGTATCAGTGATTACTGGCTTGCTTTCCAATTGTCCCTCGTATATGGTTCTTATTCTGCATCTTTTAATGTGGCTATGAAATATTTAATACCCCTCCCCCTTTTTTTTTAAATTACATCAAACCTCGTTAACATGAATTCCAAGGAATTGAAAATTGAGTTTGTGATTAAAAGAAAACATGTGCTAAAACAGGAATATTGATAATTCATTCATTCTAGGACCAAGATTGTGTTACTTCCAGTCTCGCTTGAACCATTTCATTTGACTGTTATTTTAATGGAAACAAAAACTTATCTACTGTATAACTAAATGTCTACAGCTTTATTTTGACTTTCTAATTGCGCGTTCATTGTCCATGTTTCTACACCACTGAATATATACAACATTCTGAAAATGAACAGGCACCCATTTTATTAGGTTGCTTCCAGCTTAGAGACACAGTAGTCACAAAATTTGTTTGAAAACATCCAGTTGGCACCACTCATGACAGCTGCACGACACTGAAACAGTTGTTCCCGTAGACCTGTCACAACAGTTGCAACAATTTCATTATTTTTTTTTTTAACTTGAATGAAATAAGTTTTAAAAAAATCTATAATTCTGCAAGATTCTTTATTGTTGAATGTTTCCAAAATCACAAAGGGCACTGTGGGTGCTTTCTTTTCACTGGAGTACCGGCACATATAGTGACACTTTGTGGTGAGTACTGGCAGATATTCAGGTACTTTGTGGTGAGTACTGGCAGATATTCAGACCCTTTGTGGTGAGTACCGGCACATATAGTGACACTTTGTGGCGAGTACCAGCAGATATTCAGATACTTTGTGGTGAGTACCGGCACATATAGTGACACTTTGTGGCGAGTACCGGCAGATATTCAGACCCTTTGTGGCGAGTACCGGCACATATTCAGACACTTTGTGGTGAGTACCGGCACATATAGTGACCCTTTGTGGTGAGTACCTGTACATATTCAGACACTTTTTGGCGAGTACCGGCAGATATTCAGACCCTTTGTGGCGAGTACCGGCACATATAGTGACACTTTGTGGTGAGTACCGGCACATATTCAGACACTTTAAGGTGAGTACCTGCACATATTCAGACACTTTGTGGTGAGTATCTGCACATATTCAGACACTTTGTGGTGAATACCTGCACATATTCAGACCCTTTGTGGTGAGTACCTGCACATATTCAGACACTTTGTGGTGAGTACCCGCACATATTCAGACCCTTTGTGGTGAGTACCTGCTCATATTCAGACCCTTTGTGGTGAGTACCTGCACATATTCAGACGCTTTGTGGTGAGTAAAAAGGTTAGTTGCATATCTTTTACAGGACGTTGCAGAACCAACCCTAGCAGTCCCTGGCTGTTGTGTGGTTTCTCTAGGCAAATTTACGTCCAGTAGTTTGCCATTGTTTTCTCGACGGTCGGCCCCCTGATACCACTGTCAAAACCAAGGCAAGGTGCATGGCCCACAGCTGGGATCAAACCCGGCACCCTGGCAGTACGAAGCATTTGCATCGACTTAGCCACAGAGCCGGCTTGTGGTGAGTACCTGCACATATTCAGACCCTTTGTGGTCTAAGTACCCACACGTAATTAGACACTTTGTGATGAGTACCTGTACTTATTTTTCCAGGTTTAAAGCCCTGCTTACAACTAAGTTAATGTGATGTCTTATAGACAAGTGACTAAACCAAACAAATTAGTTTAGGTTTAGTTAAGAATTGAGTATAACGTCCCTTTTGCCTTTCTTCTGTGTGTTGAGTGTCAGCCAGATCCTCTAGTCCATCCCCACTGCCTGATTCTTTACAGATTGATTATCTCTCCATACTTTCATACTGTTCGCTTGATCCCAAAAGACCCAAACCACATCCAGCTGTCATCCATTAATTCACCACCAAGTGGCTGAAAACCAGCCAATTTGTCTGATTGTTAATTTCCCAACACACCAGCATATCACGGAGAAAAGAAGCAACTGAACAAAACAAAGAAAACACGGAAAACAGCAGAAAAAGCATTTTAATTGCAGATAAATATTCTAACTACCTCACAAGGATACAATAGCCTATATGACTATGAACAGAATAAGAATGCAGCAAGACACTCTCAATAAAACAAAAATAACTCTGACCTAAGGAAACAACCACTTGCACTTACTAAACAAATGCAAACTATAATCAGTCATTAACCATATCCACTCATGTTGCTGTGGTTTCCTACAGATAAACATCATGACCTTTCTTTTAGCCTTTTCTTTGGATGAAACAACAGAAATTTTAACCTGAGAAATCATAACTAAGGAAACGAAAACATAAAAACCAACAAACAATAATCAAAACAAATATTTAAAAAACCAAAAAAATATCGAATACTTCAGAGAACGTAATGTAAAAAGTGTTCTCAAATGCAAGTGTTTAGAATTTATAGTTTCTCACTGCCAAATACTGATACAAATCATTAGTAATTTTTAAAAAATGCAGTGCATTTCCAAGCAGGCAGTTTAAAAATTAAATATAGTTTCCAATTCAAACGTATAATTTTTAGTAAAAATGTTGTGAACAATTACAAAGTACAATCATGTGCAATACTTAGTAGCGGTGTGAATACATTTTCTGAACAGCATTTCTTCATGCACTTTCTTTCTTTCCATCTTTGGACTAAGATCATTTTTTATGTAGCAGATCCTAAACAAAACAAAACTACCTTCTCAGCCACCTGAAAGAAATTTGCTCAGTCCCTCGCCAGCTCTCCTCACTTATGCACTTTCCTGCCCAAGGTGTCTCCTATGTCCAGTGCCCATCTTTGTGGTGGTCAGCCCCTGCCTCTCTTATCTGGTACAATTTCCTCCATTACTGTCCTTTCCAAGCCACTGACACATTTGAAATTTCCAAAGCACTTCAGTTTTTGTACTATGGTATATGGTAAACAATCTTTACCAAAAGCCACCAAGTAGCAAGGAAGAATATTAACCTGAGGTTAGACAAACACCAAGTGATGAAAGAAGAGCATCCCACATACCTTGGAGTCACACTTGACCCGCAGCTCAGCCTCAAGAACCATATTGAAAACATCAGGAATAAGGCATTGAGGCGGTTACAGTTATTAAAGAGACTTGCAGGTACATCATGGGGATCAGACAAGGAAACTCTGAGGGGCTTATACCTAGGATATGTTCGCTCTGTGATAGAGTACAACAACTCACTGCTTACAACTTGTTCCAAAACTAACCTAGAGACTCTTGACAGAGTACAAAATAATGCCCTCCGATTAATCTGCGGAGCTATGCAGTCTACACCAACTGCTGCATGTGAAATCCATACAAATGTGGAACCCCTCGGGTTGCGGAGAGAAAAAGCCACTTTAGAAATTTATGAAAGATGCGTTAGGAAAAATCGTAACCATCCTAATAGACATCTTGTAGAAAACTGGGAATCCAAACAAAGAATAAAGCACAAATCGGTTTTACACTGTGTTAATGAAATTCAGGACAGATACCACCTCCCAGAAAGACGTCAAGGAATTCAGAATGTTGCAAAAAACCCTACCACCACATGCTCGCTTTAAAGCTCCAGAAGTCCAAACTAAATTGGTAGGCGAGGAAAAAACCAAACAGTCCGACCCAATCGCTCTTATGAACTCATCACTAAAGACCGTTGATTCTTACCCCCAAGAATGGATACATGTCTATACTGATGGATCAGCATTTAAAGCTACCATTAAAGCAGGTTACGGAATCTACATAGGTTATCCCGATGGATCTGTTGAAGAGATTTTTGATGCATGCGGGGAATTCTGTTCAAACTATGAAGCTGAAATAATTGCACTGGAAACAGCCGTATACCACCTAAAGACTGTAATGGATGTTTACCCCTCAAAGGTCCAAAATATTGTCATCTTCACAGATTCAATGTCTGCCCTTCAAGCTCTGGAGGGCAATGAACGCTGCAGAACTGACATAGCCAAGATAATCCTGGATGCCGATCAGCTTATTACCTCATACAACATCAGAATAGTGATGCAGTGGATTCCAGGTCACTCCGGCACACCAGGTAATGACAGAGCTGACAGATTGGCAAAGAAAGGAGCAACACAAGAACAACCACCTACAGCGACAACCCTCCAGACAGCAAAAACACTGATAAGAGCTATAAACAAAGAGACTTGGTTGAACAGATGGGCCATGGGAGACACTGGAAGAGAGGTTTATAGACATATGTCTGGCCCTGATCCTAATGACAGCATTAACCATCTAACAAGAAGGGACCAGGCCACCATCTTCAGACTTAGAACGCAACATACTCCACTCAATGGACACCTAAACAGAATACAGCCACAACACTCCCCAGAGTGCCAGCTATGTAACTACCCCTACGAAACTGTTGAACACCATCTCTTTGAGTGCCCAAAACTCAGTGAGACAAGAAGAACGCTACTCCCTCCGAGACCAGACAAGTGGAACACCTTGTACGGAGGAAAAGAACAGCTTGTGAAAACATGCAAATTCCACTACATGGCATTGGGCCAAAGGGCGAAAGCTCATGCGCCGCTGGATCGATAACAACAACAACAATATGGTAAACATCATGGCTCGATCTTTAGTAAGTTAATTTCACTGTGAATATTTGTTTTCTCTACATGATGCCATCAGTGAATTCTTCCTGTCATTAACCGAAGGTAGATGGTGTGTACCAGAGGTCTGGACTCGAGTCATGCAAATGAGGTTCAAGTCTGACGTAAGTCATGTAATTAGTGACTTGGGACTAGACTTAAGGTTTTGTCCAGCAGCTTTGACTTGACTTCAGGCTTGTTGCTTTGACAACTTAGTTTGACTAATTTTTTGCAGCCCACCACTGGGAGGCTGGTATCAACGTCACATTTCAAGATATCTTCAGATAGAAGAGGACAGAATAAATTCTGTTTCTGTTTATCAAGCTTTCACATTTGCCTTCTTCCCCTTATATAAACAGTTCAGTGAATTTTTTGCACTGCCATTCCCGATTTAGTGATTTCACTATCTTTGACTGATCCATAAGGACTGTCCCATGCATAGTTTACAAATGTCTTGAAACATGTAGTGACCTCACTTGGGACTGGGAAGAATTTTTGATGACTCAAGGCTTGACTGATTTGGGAGGTAGTGGCAATAACTTGAGACTCGACTTGAACTTAAAAGGTTATGACTAAGTCCAAACTCTGGTATATACCATAGCATAATGTTGTGTGCAAAAGCTGTGACCATGCATTTCAATCTTTCCTATAAATGATATTTTATAATGAAATGTCTTCATGTGTATGTGTCCTGTCCTGTAAATAAAAATATTAAATGGAGAGGAACCATACAAATAAACAGTAATTTAAAAAAAGATTTTTTTTTTTCTCCAATGTCTAAATCTTGCAAGAGACAAGAAAACTTGGCTGACAACACATTTTCCAGGGTGAGATAAGAGAGAGAACAAGTCGCAGCAGAAATAACAATGGATATTACTGATAGTAAAAATGAAATCAGCCAAATAAATAAAAATCTGTTGTCACCAGCCTGTGCACATAATGAAAGCATAGGAAATAATGGATCCACTGTGATGGATTCATTGTCTGTAATTATTACTAAGAAATACAACTATTATAAAAGCAAAGCCTATAATTTAATTTATTTATGTTGTAAGAACACAAAAGTGTTCCACAAAACATGTTGATGAGAATACAATACTTTCAGAATAAAAGCAAATTATCAAGTATAAAAACAAGACCAACGTTTAAAAAAGATATGAGAGAGAATAAAAAGACAAGAAAAATGTTATGTGTTTACCAGAACACAAATCACATACAATTAAGCTGTGTAAATATAAATATGTAAATAACATTAATCACAAATTTAACAAGACATAAAAATATGTAAATGTACTTTAAAAATGAATGTCAATGAATAATAAACCTAGGGATTGTCATAATATTAGGAGATTAAAAAAAAGATACCCAACACAAATATTACTTAAAGATGGCCTAATGAACTATTAAGTGAACCAAATGAAGGAGAGATTTATGTGGCTGTCGCAAATAAGAACTTTTATATACTTGAAGAACTTGTCATTTTATGAACCACAAAAATGATTCTGCAAAATAAAAACTGGCAGTCTTTGTTCCTCTCCAGGATTGCTGTCTATAGGATTAACACCTCAAGGATGAGAATCACACCCCAAAATCCCATTACACTGTACAAAACAGTTATGTTAGGGCACCAATATGAAGTAATCTGCTGTCAAAATGTGGAGGGGGCATCAAGAAAATAATTACCACCCCAACAATGTAGGTGTCACATCTGTTACGTTACTCCTTGAGTAGAAAAAATTTCCAGTGTTATTATCAAGAAATGTAGACAAGAAAGACAAAAGGATATGACAGCCTAGAATCTACTCGTTTCTTGGCATGACTGAAGACTGACAGAAACATTAAAGTGCAGGTCTTCATCTCCCACTTATCTCCCAAAGCAACTTTCTGATGCATTAGCTATAAGTTTCAGACAAAAGTAAACCAATCTGCTAGTTTACATTTCATAAATTACTTAAGGCACCAATAAACACTGACATTTATAAGTTGTTCAAAATTGTTTAAATCAGTACAGGTTACTTTAAATTTTAAATTTTACCAACTGCTTAGCTTGTATGCAATCAAATTACATGTTAATCATCTCTAGACGGCAACACTGCTAACAGAATTTAGCAACAATCATGTATCACACACATTAATCTTGAAGAAATTATGTTTTTTTTCTTCTTTTATTTCTAACCTACAGGCAACTGATCAGCCCTTGAGACAGGATTTGTTCCAAGTTTAAAACAACTCAATGATATAAGTACATGCTATGCAGGCATGCTTGTCTCATGCAGAATTTCCTTCTTTCCGAATAAATTTAATGAAATATGTATATTTTTATTTTTAGTCCATGCGGCATCGTGCTGGTAACCATGTCTGTTAGCCGCATTAGTGCAGTTGATAGGAGACTTGCTTTTAAATCCAGCTGCGACACGCTGTAGTCCACGACCATTGTTTGAAAACAGCCGGTTCCTAGGGTTCACCCAGCCTCTAGGAAATGGTTACTAATGTTAACACTCTAGGGTAAATGGAGCAACATTGCTGTAGCTATGGAGTTTCGTGCGGACGGCGACACAGGCAGACAGTTTCTTATCAAGTGTCCGTACTGGTGGCAGAGCACTAATGGTTTATAACCATGTGCAATGACGCTGGTTCCCATCACCTGACTTTACCTTTAATCATGACTGTCTATTGCATTCTGTCTCGTGGACTGTTAATCATTTCTGATTTAGATAGTATCCTATGCCATGATACCAAACTGTTCTAACATGTTCTCCATTGGTCTTCCTCTGCCTCTTCTTCTGTTTACTGATGACACAGGGTTTCATGTCTTAATATACAAATATGCCAAGTATTATAAGGAGACTGTCCATACAATGTTGTTCATAGGTAACACTGTATTTTAGCTGTCTGTTTTATCAAGGCAAAAACTTCTGGTCAAAAGAAACAACGGTTGAAGCCAAACTTTACGGGTCGCTGAGTAAATTACAAAAGACGGTGAATGTCGTACTAGAGACAACATTGCAGATATAGATAATCTATTTCAAGCGAATGAAAGAAGAAGGAGAATTGCCTGGTTTCTGTTCTAATCTGAGGTGTGGGAGTCATCTCAGTCTTGCTAAACTAAGACGGTTAAAACAATGTTTTTATTTGCCAAACCAAGACCAGTAAGACACTAGGACATTTTCTACAAGATCTGAACTTCCGACTGTAATGGCATTAGAGTTAGGGACCCTCTTCTACACCTCTAGGCATATTGAACATATAGTGCTAGACCAATCAGCACTTGTTGGACTTTACCAGGTACCCATTTAAGGCTGGGTCGACCTGAATGGCAGTTATAGGCTGAGCTAATATTTTTCATGAAGACTCTCATTCAATCTACTCTCTCTAATATACAGTAAATAATCTCAACACGGTCCTTTCTTAGCTAGTCAGTTTTGGAAACATGTCACTTTGGGAACAGTGAATGCTAAAAGTGTGCCAATGAAAATGTGCTTGCCTGGTATGGTTATGCAGTCATATGAAAACCAACCAATAAGTCCAGGAAGTAAGTAACATTAAAGCAATGACATCATCATCATCATCATCATCATGTGCCCTGCCAACTGGCATAGGCACTCATGCGTCTCAACAGATCACGATCAGCGGTTTCCTGGAACAGCTTTCTTGATGATATCCCTCCATGCCATCGTTTCAGCCCATCCAGCATCATCTCTCTTGGTCTGCCTCTACCCCTTTTTCCACTGATCTTTCCAGTTGTCACAATGTTCTCCAATGTCTCTCTTATCATTATGTGGCCAAAGAACAGTGTTTGTCTCTGTCTTATTGTTTTATATAGAGATCTACTTTCATTAGCTTCTTTCAAGATATCGTTGTTAGTTACTCTGGCCGTATTTGTATCATTCATCTCAGAAACCACATCTCTGTTGCTTCCAAATTCTTCCTAATTCAACAATGACAATGAACATTATATTTCCTATAGATTTTACTCACAGACAACTGACAAAAATATTCATTCCTTATGGTGTCACCTCTGAGAATAAATTACTTGATTATTTATTATTACTCTGTCATATTATTTTACCAAAGCCCACCCAATGATATTTTCAAAAAGCTAATGCAAAGAAAGAAGGATCAGCAAAAAGTTTATTAGAGTGAAAATATTAAACATGACCTAACTAAAAAATGCATTCATTACAATATCTAGAAACATGCCTTCAATACAGGCAGGACATTAGCATGAAATAAAACTATAATTTGTAATAATATGACAGAAAATCATTTTTTTAGTATCATAAACTTATAAATGTTCTAAAATATTCAGAGAAAATATTCAAGCAGAGTTGAATAGCTTGTCTTGTCACCACCAAAGTTTGCATTCAAAGTCAGCTTTACATCCTTGCCATATAAGTCAGCAACATCCACAACTTTAGCCCATTCATCACCCTGTGAAGAAATAAAGCCGATTTCTAATTTAACAGCCTCTTTGCATGCATGCACTGAAGGACTAAAATGGTAAGATAAAATCACTTAATGTGGGGGTTCATGGGGAGAACTATACAAACTCTAGTGAATCGAGCAGTGATTAAAAAAAAATGCTGCAGAAGTCAAACATTGAAGAAAACCCGTCAGTGGTATAAATAGAAAGTTGCTTGTCTAGAAAATACAGGACACACAACAACAAAAAACAGACAGATGTTTTAATGACACAGGGAGGATAATATCAGACAGAGATGAATACTGGGAAGGCATGGAGAAGATGGCGAAAGACAAGAGGGCTTTATCTGCGCACATTGCTAACTGGGGGACAAAATGAAGAAGACTGAATGTCAGTTGGCTGTTATGTAGGACAATGAATACAAAGAAACAATTAATTACTAGACATAAAAAAAAAGATATATAGAATAATGGGAATAAATATAATTAAATGACATTTTTACAAAAATCTGTAAGTCAAGACTGAAATAGAAAATTATAAAAGAAGATCAAAGTTCAACAAATAAAGTAGTTTGCTGACTGTTGACCAATCTGGTGATGACCAAACTTTTTCCTTTCACAAATTATCAGACAAGCTCTCTTGTCTTATTAACTACAGCACCCCCCCCCCCCCCCCCCCCCCAACACATGCATGTGTGCACGCTTGTGACTGTGTGCGCGTGCACACACACACACACTCTCTCACACAGAGAAACATGATGTAAAAGGCAACTAAATGGGAGTTTGGTGAAATCTAATGTGCTGGACTGAAAGGTACACATATAGCAGACTAAATCTAGGTACAAGTAATGATCTCGGCCCATACACACCGTGACTGGATGTTCATTCATGCTTGCTGTCCTTTCACTTGCACAAACCTCTGTTATATGGGTGTCAAGGTGAAGTGTCTTTGAAGCTCTCACTGACACTGATGCCTGCTTTATATTACATGATGACTGCTTTTAACAACCCCAGAAGATCTAGAACTGGCCTAACCCCAACTCCTATCCCACAGCCTCAGCCTACTTCCCATGAGAGACTGCATCCTACGTCCTGTGGTTTCAGAATTCTTAACATTTTGAGGTCGGCCCTCCTTATTGGGCATCAATGCTGACAACTGAAGTAAACTCGTGTCGTACTTGAAGTCCGAGAAGGCTAGAACATAAGCAATGTCGCTGACTGCTCAGAACAATGAGTAAAACACAACCTGTACCTAGCCGCCCACACGATGCACATACCAGAAACACAACCTGACTCACCCGCAACTTAGACTAGCGCATGTGAAAGGTTAGCATGCATGAATATATGGCCAATAACGGTGTGTGTGGACCAGAAAATGTTACTTGAATCTAAATGTAAACTCCAACCTAAAGTGTGTCAACCATCCTTTAAACGGTAAATACAGAAGAAGATCAAAGTCAATGCCATAGTTCTTCACTGCACTGTCAGTATCTTTTGCATGGTAAATCTCCCCCCACCCCGCCCCCATTTCCAAAGTGAGTTTGCTTACATGAGTCATACTACATATATTAATCTAACTATTAATATACACCAGTGACCTGACTGAGTCACTGCTGACCCAGGTTATTTCAAACCACCACCAATTGTAATACTTATAGTTGCATTGCATTTCGCTAATTTGACTTCTATTACACTACTGAATGTAAATTTGCCTAGAAAAACTGCAACAGCCATACAAAAAATGCTGTGGTTGGTTAGCAATGTCCTGTAAAGGACAGGCAACCAACTTTAACTGCTGTATCACACCCTCCTAGAATTGCTACTATCTGTTTGTGCCTGACTACCTCATTTGTACAGAGATTTCATTATATTTCTGTGATTTTATATATTCTTGTCTGTAACTGTGTCACAGTCTGTTTGTGTCATATGCTGATGAAGGCTTTCTAGCCATAATATACAGTAATCGATCAGCAGTGAAATACAGATACATTTTCAGAAGCTACTTGTTTAAAAATGTCATTATTATGTGATATATTCTGCCACAGTTAGATCGAATACCTATGTGTTGTATTCTGGTTACCAAAAGTGTACCGAGGCTAATGGAAATAACTTTCAGCTTCAGTAGTAACTTCAGACACCACATGTACCTTGTATACATATCTTTGTGTGATAATAAATGCAGTATCAAAATGTTTATACAGATTGTTTCTTAAAAACTCCATGCAAGACACTGCTATCATAATGTATTTAAAGACTGAAAATATCCTACACTTAGATATATTTCACTGCTGGGTGATTACTGTGTAAACATTGTTTTGGATAACTCCGTATAAGCTGACCTTATCATTTCTCTAGGATTGTTCCTAATGTCATTCCACTGTTTGCATGGTCTTCCCCTTCTCTGTCTTTATTATATTTTTTTCAGCATGACTCTCTGTGGCATTTGGTACAAGGGCATTCTCACCAGATCACCAAACCATCTCATCTGTTGCTCTTTAGTGAACTGTGTGACTGGTTTCAGTCATAGTCTTCTTCTAATTTTTCTATTTTTACTTGTATCTCTTTTTGTTACTCTGGTAGCTCTTCTAAGACACCTGATCTCCGCTGTTATGATTTTGCACTCATTAAGTGTAACTGGGCATATATAAAGGTAATGACGATGTCTTGAAAGAAATGACTCACGAAGAGAACTGATTGCCTACATCAGAAAGAGACAATCTACATTCTTTAGTCAAGTGATGAGAAGGAGAAAAATGGAGTACATTGTGATAGTAGGAAAGTTGGAAGAGAAGGAGAGGAAGAGGGAGCACGAGAGAAAAGATGCTGGACAGTTTGACATCATGGCAAGGAGAATCATCTGTGTCACAGCTAACTGAAAGTTAATGAGACAGAAGGTTGTGGACAGACATGACTACCAACACCACACAGCATAGACTTTGAGAAGAACTGTAGAAAGTTGAATTATGAATTGACATCACAGCACGCTGGACATTTCCCCTATTGTTCTGTCCTTATCTTCAGCATACTGGAGGGAAAAGTTAAAGGCAAGACAGCAAGAGGTGGGCATCAATACAAGCGGAAGAACAACATCAAGAGATGAATGGGTAGTAGTCTGAAAGAGTGTAAAACCAGGACAAAGGGACAGAGTGTGGTAAAGATCCATTAAAGCCAACCTTCATTGTGCAGACGGCACCTGACTTATAGATTGATTGATCCTCAGCATAAATTTAATATTAACTGTAATAATGCCAACCTGTCCGACACAGTTACCAGGTCCATCCAGTGACGTTAACCCTATACATAAAACAATGCCTGGTGGTGTCAGTTAAGCAAAATGCCTCACCTGCAGCCGGTCAAGGTGTGTCCACTGCTGGCCAGCAACCACTGCCACTGCCTCAGCCTTGGGAATGCTGACATGGAAGTTGACCTTCGGTGGTAGGCGATCCAGCTGAACCTGATCAGCATGTGGGCCCTTATTTGTGGGGATCACACCAGGTTCGTACATAAAGCAACCTTCTTTCCACTGGGCATACTGCTTCGGGAATGGGAACACAGCCTGTTCAGATTAAAATTAAAATAAGTTTTAAATTTTAAAAATATTGAAACAGGTGTACATCAAAATGTGTTTGAATTAAGAGGGGAAAAAACAGGTTATGGACAACACATCTATCAACTGTTAAAAATGTTTGCCATTTCTCAAAGAAAACATATAAGGCATATAGTGTAATCCTTCCTGTGAGAAAGTGCAGCCTACATCCCACAAGACAGTGTAGCATAAGTCCCATGACTGCATGCAGTCTAAAACATATGCTGCATAGTCATGGGACGTAGGCTGTGGCTGTGGGGTTGAGGGGTTGGGGGTTAGGGCCTGTTCTACATGTTTTGGGACCATTAAAAGCGCTCATATCGCGGATGGAATATAGAACAAATTATATTACCGGCCGGTGACAACGAGTGACATACTACGTGTTGGTGGCCGGTCACCCCCCCCCCCCCCCCCCCCCATAGGACAGGCCCTGCTACACAACAAGGCACAAATCAAAAGGAAAATTACTTGTTTTTTCGGCCAGAAAACGTTACTAGAACCCAGGAAAGTACAATTCAGTGTGTCATTTCTTAGTTGGCTAAAATAATGTTTATTTCTTCACAACAATGTTCCCGTCTCTCCTAACTTTCATGGGTCTCTGTGACAAAAAGGTAAGCAATTACTGATTGTAAAGAGTCTAAATATGAGTATGGCTTAAGAATTTGAGTGTATGTGAGACTAAAGACAGTTACCTGTGTGACAGCACGGCAGTTGATGAGATAGTTGAAAACTCCAGGCAACTGCTGGCTGGGATCGGACTGTGGCATGGCGTAGATCTGTAGTTTATAGTAGCCTGGGGTGTGCAGGTTCACAATGAAAGAAATCTGGGAACCTAAGGTGTTGGAGAAAACAAAATCTGGGAACTCCTCCTCACTTTCCACCTGGATCAGATTTGCAGTGACCCGCATTGGGATGGAGGTTTTCATGACGATGGTGACTGTGTTGACATCCAGGTGAATGACCGGGTCAATGTGTGAGACGCAGGACAAGCCAAACTCATCAAATCTCTGCTGCTTGCCCAGGTAGCCATGGGGCAGAGATGGCAGGGGTTCAACCTGTGTGGGATTTAATACTGGTTGTTAGAAATACAGTTTTGATGAATCAGACGGTAATCAATACAGATCAGATTTGTTGAATTTCGTAATCTTCTTCGTCTTCTATATCAGCAGTTCTCAACCTGTGGGTCCTGACCCATTTATGGGTCAAATGACCCTTTCTCAAGGGTCGCCTAAAACCACTGGAAAACATACATTCACTGGTCATGAAGAGGCAACAAAAAAGTGTATGGTTGGGGATTGCCACAACATGAGGTACTGTATTAAAGGGTTGAAGCATTAGGAAGGTTGAAAACCACTGTTTTATATATTACTCTCATATCCTCATCACAATGTAGGTCTTCAATCTTCTCAAACCAAACCCTTTGTAGATTGTTCTTCAATGGTGATAAGTTGCATTTTTATCATCATCATGTGCCATGCCAGTGAGAGTTGGTGCTATCTCACATGATCACCAGAATCATGGATAAGATATGTGTCCTTGTTTCACCCCATCCATTTTGCTAAGCCATCCAGCTATTTGTCTCCTTGCCTTCCCCTTCTTCCCTTTTTCATTAGTCTTGCTGACATTAATTATGCAATTATTTAGTGTGTCAGGACCAATACTTAAAAATTATATTATAACTTGTACATGGGATTCTGCTTTCCATACATACCCACTTTCAACCCCACTTTGCTATTTCTTTATAACTATCCTCCTCAGGTATACAAAACACAGAGTTCCAATGCCATTTTACATTTTATGTTCTTGTGTCTATTCCTTCTCATTACATATCTGAAGCACACTGTATGTCTATGTCTAATTTCTCCGAACAGTTTACAACCTTTACCTCTCTTGAGGAGCACTGCCTGTTTCTATCACTCCATGATTTTCTTTGCATTCTTCTCAAAAATCCCATCTCCACGGCAAGTAAATGTTCTTAAGTTTGTCTGCTTATCGTCTACAATTTTGTAGTTAATCTTTTTCTTCATGTCCACTGGCTAAATACTCAAGTGGAGAGTTCTGGTTTTTCATCCACTTCTGGACTCTGGTCTTGTTTCAGAACGAGTAAGTCTCTATCCCCCCCCCCCCCCCCACCCCAACCAAAATGGGGTCCCAGAACCCACATAGGCATCTGCATTCATTTTTTTCTTTGGGATTTATTTCCGATAAAGTAAATTAATTAAGTACAAACCGGCTTGTTTTTCACTGCGTGGTTTATGCATATGTACGGTCGGGGTCAAACATTTGTGCATATGTACAAACATTTGTGCACCTTATATACCACATGAAGTATACAACCGGCTTGTTTTCTGCCACTGCCACTGAGTGGTTTAATGATACATAACTAGCTAGATACGGTCGGGGTCTCTGTAAGGAAGCAATTACAGTTTGCAGAGAATGTTACAGTGAAGCGTGACTAAAGGATATGGCTGGCCCTCTATACCCATTGGAACTGGAACTCTGCAACAGTTGTTGAAAATGGATCACTTACGGAAATGTCCTAAGCTCTGTGATGCTAGTTCTCAACTCAACTCAAATCAACCAAAGGTACCTGTTAGAGAAATGAGAATTGTTTCATAGGTTTTGGGGTGCTTGTCCAGAATAGATGCTCCTTTGAGCATTCCCGTTTTCTGGAAGTTGGTTGTTTTTTTTTTTTTTTGTTTTTTTTTTTTTTTTTAGCCCTTAACACGTTTTTAACAACAAAACAGCATTATGTGACCCACCTTAACATCTTCCTGGCACACAATCAAGTACTGGGCCACATGGTAGAGAGTACTACCTTCCTTATCAGGGTTGTTAGCGTAGATCTCTAGACCATACTCTCCTCTGCCGGGGCAGCTGACATTGAAATAAGCTGTGTTGCCCACAATTCGATGCAGAACATACCCTTCCAGCTCTGAATCACTAAAATGATTACTCTTTAGCTTGGCCATAAACTGCATATTTGTGGAAATCTTTATCTGAAAATACATTTAATGCATATCAATAATCAACAATTTAAAAAAAAAAAAAAAAAAAACCTTATCAAACTCAAAGCTAAGAAAATATATCCCTTCTTGGAGAGAGAAAAGGGGGGGATGAAAGTATCACCTCAAGTTATAAAAACTTTTGAAGAGCATTAAAACTAAAAAGCGTGGTTGTTGTTACACGCCAACTACACACTCTGTAGTTTTATTCATGATTGCTCAGGCTAGTCTATGTTACAGGGGTGTCACATTTTATTGTCTCCGGTGTTATCATTGGCGATGACGTGTGTTCTATACCACATGATGGCACCGCTTTTAAATACCCCAGAACATCTAGAACTGGCCCCAACCCACCTACCCCACAGCCTTAGCCTTGGTCCCATGAGAGAATGCGGAGCAGGTCCCATGGTTTCAGAATAGTTAAAATTTTCTGCTGCTCCCTACAACACACAATAAAGAAACCTCTTCATGAACACAAGACAATGTGACACTTCTCTAACACAGATTAACCCGTGTCACACTGAGAAAGCATGAATGAAAGCCCAGTTACACTCTATTTGGGCTGGACATCGTAAAAGGTTCTAAAAGTATCACGTAAAACTAAACCAACTCTTGAAGACAATTAAAACTGATAGTTTAAGCTCAAATGATATAAAATCTTTAATAAAAAGTAAAACTGCCAATCTCACCTGCAGCTCAGCTTTGCCCTCTCTTGTGTTGATGGTGGCCGTCTGCTGGTAGGTACTCAGATTGTACCTGTAGAATGAGGACCCAGCTCCCCAGTTTAAGTAAGAACAGGGTGGGTACGGCTCCGGAACAGGTGTTGGAACATACTCTTGCTCAATCTTGTACTCACACACCTGTGCATAGACATTGTCTTTATTCTCAGGAGTGTCCTCTTTGGCATATATGTACAGAATGTACGAACCTTGAACTGGCAGGCGCAGGGTGAATGAGGCAATCCTACCTGAGCTCTCCTGCATGCCGTACCTGTTTAGCTTCACACCATTATATTCTTCATTGCCATCTTCAAACTGAATAGTGAAGTTGAAAGCCACCGCAATTTTATCTGCAGGATAACGCAGACGAATATGTAGTTCTCCTCGGCTATGGATGACTCCGGTGCGATGAGTTACAAACTCCAGACCATACTTAAAGAACTGCGGTTTCATGTGTGGCATTGATTCAAACTCCTGCAGCGTAATAGGACGTTCCAGCAGCTGCCACTGGGGGTCATCAGGAAAGTGGGTGTAGATCAACTGGTGAGGATCTGGCAAAAAGAAGTACCTGGCAAC
The DNA here is from genome assembly GCA_905116865.2 of Candidula unifasciata. NCBI lineage: Eukaryota > Metazoa > Mollusca > Gastropoda > Stylommatophora > Geomitridae > Candidula > Candidula unifasciata. Next base: position 133,992 of record CAJHNH020001004.1, on the reverse strand, counting down.
AAATTAAGTATATGATATGACGTTACAATTGATCACAGGGAGTGGGGAGAACAGGATGTTGGCAAGCTAAAAACAGATTAAAATTTTAAATTATAATAGAAATTTAAATGACCTGACAAGAAAAATTCATCATAAGAAATATGTAACAGACTTCAATAATATCTACCACACACAAAAAATAGAGAAGCAGAGACCAAAAATGAGGACACAAACTCAAATTTTAATTATTTTCTAACAAAGCTAAGGGCAGCTACTTCTTCCTTTTCTTTTTCTTCTTCTCTAATTCTGTTCTGCCATAAAGTTTCATCAGGTTTTAGAGGCATCGGGTGCAATCTTTAGTATGTGGTCCATAGATACTGGTATTCATAGCCACATATATTCTATCTATCAACTGAATATGTACAGAATGTAACAGCCTTGAACTGGCAGCTGAAGAGTGAATGAGGCAATCCTGCCTGAGCTCTCCTGCATGCCACAACTGTTTAGCTTCACACAATTATAATCTTCATACTCTCTCGTTCTGTTCTGCCGTTAGGTTTCATCAGGTTTTGAAGAGGCATTAGGTGCAGTCTTTAGTATGTGCTACACAGATGCTGGTATTCATGACCTCAATCAATTATATATCAACTGCTTGTGTGCTCGACATTACATTAAAACACATCAACAAAAATGAGTAACAAATTCTCTGGAAAGCAGACAGAATAAAGGAAGAGAGCAGTGCAGCATAACTCATAATGCCATAACCATTATATGTGTAAACCTAGATCTTTTACATACAAAACAGTGATATATGTCACCAGATCACTTCTGGGCTTTTTCCCCTTTTTTCTCTATCAAAAGAAAACATCTTATCAAGTATAGAAGAGCAGCAAAAAGAATACATACTCATCCAACTGATAGTGAAAGTCCTCATTGGTGGCTTGCTTTCCTATGATACGCCTGGCAGCCCAGTGAGCATCAATGAGGCACCAGGTACCATAAATGTAGACAGCATTCCAAGAGTGCTGGTTGGTTCCCGGGGTGAACTTCTGTCCAGGTCTGTAGTCAGCTCCTTTAGCATAGCCACTAATGATCTGAGAGTGCAAGCCTGCATAGCTGTCAAGATAACAAAGAAATCACAGTCAGTTATAAATCATCTTCTTCCTCAGACATCATGTCCATCTCAGGCATTGGTAATCATCACTCAACGATTCTCTCTGCCATCTGATAATAGATTGTTTGGGAGGACTATTTCCAACACCTCTCCAAGCCTACAGAGTTTCTTTTGACAACCACAGGTGCATGCTTGATTCCTAACAGCCATATTACTGAATCGTAGAATCTTCTTCCCTGTGTGAGTTCTGGTGTCCAATTGTAGAGGGGACAAAGAACAGACCCACTACCCCTAACAAGCATGTCCTAAGAGACAACTAAACAGGGATGTTTCCTTGGAAGTTGTGGGGAAAAAAGGGGGAGGGGATGTAGGTGTGTGTTGATTCTATTCTTGTTTCTCCCAAAAATTAGACCCTGGATTCCACACAGGAATGTGAGAGATATTATTACATCAGTGGGTTTCTGTAACAAAATTTTCCTTAAAATACTGTCCACAACCTGACTGTAAAGAATATAGAAACTGTTAAAAAGATACCTAAAGGAAAATGTTGCAAGACCATTAAAAAAATGCTATAATTATAAAATGAATTATATATGAATGAGATTAAACAGTTGTTCCCAATTACCACTTTTCTAGAAGGAAAGGAGACGAGTTGAGAACTATTTACCCCACTTTAATTATACCATCATTTAGTGTGGGAGAGCCCACTCTTCAAAATATATTATTTCTTGTACATGGGATTCTGCTTTTCATGCAAACCCCCTTCCAATCCCACTTTGCTATTTCCTTATCCCCCACACACTTTTTTTTTTCAGGTAAACATGCTACTTTATGTTTTCCATATTACATTTTCCTCAGGCATGCACACCCATTTTTCTATTTCCTTTCTCACCCTTCCCTCTTAGAAAATATAACTCTTGAGATAAACAACTTACTTGCACAAAGTATCAAAAACCATGGCATATGTGGTTTTGCCAGTTTTAAGACCCATCAGCACCTCTTCTGGACTGCCTTTCTCAACTGTGTCAAAGTTCATTTCCTTCAGGTTCTTTGTTGCCAGCCAACGGAAGATGACTCTAGTTAATGAAAAAAAATTTTCAGCTCTTCAAGTTACCTTCTTTAAATTATTGAAATATAGATTTATGTAAATTATTTCTTACATTGCATTGTACAAAATGTAAGCGACCTTCAGATTCAAAGTGAATATTAGAAACAACAAAAAATGTATAAAGAAAGAAGAAGCGACACTTCAGAATAAGATGTGAACAAAGAAGACACAAATAACTGATTGCTCAGTTTACTGCCTGGTACATTTCACTATATCTAGTCAGATGCATATTAGAGTAACAAATAAATAACAAAAAGCTGGAGCAAATAAGTGAATCAGTTACAACTTTGGTTCAAATTCAACCACTCTCAAAAGCAACTACCTGTTTTACCAGAGCAAGTTCAGGCAGAAACAGATTTGCAAAAGGTAAGTGCAAGAGAGGGAAAAGGAGGACAAGAGACAGGTAGATAAACATTAAACAGAGAAAAAGTTTGCAAAACGATCCAGTTACACATGAAATAGATAATTCTAAAATTAAACTGACAACATCAAAGCAGCTGATTAAACTGTGTTTAGTGCATGCACATGTCTGGGTTTAAACAATTTTTTTTTCCCCCAATGCAGCCATTAAAACTGCTTCCAGGTAGATAAGGAAACATGACATTGAAACAAGAATGTTCAAAATGAAAAGCCTTGTTATCTCACCTAACTTTCTCCAGCTCATTAGTGATGTTCTTGGCAAAGATCAGATCCCACACTAGATCTTTGAAGGTACTGTGCTCGGATTTGGAAACCTGTATCAGAGGGGCAACTTGATTTCTCAAACAGAATCATTTAGGTTCAACAATCTGTTTTATGTGAGAGACTGAGATACAAATAGCAGAGACACAGACTCGCAAAAACGGTGAGACAAAGTAAAGGAGTGAGTGAGCAAGTGTGATTGAGTAAGAGAGTGACAAAAAAGCATCAGGCGTGTAGTCAGTCCATATTTTCACTGTGATGGAACCTGCTAAGGACTACAGGTTTTGCCTACTTTAAGACTGGAACAGGGTCATAGCACTTTCCTACAATGGTGGCAAACAATCCACTTTCTCAGTTCTTGCCCTAGCCACTTAGGAGGCTCATAATTAGTGTACAACTTTCCACCAAGTTGGAACTAAATCATCAAATGTCTCCACTTCTTCAGGTCACACAAAAAACAACTCCCATCTAACAAGGTTCTATAAAAACAGTCAGCATGCAGACTGTGGTCATGTGATGAGGAAAAAGAGCTGTGGAAAATATCGTGACAACAGGAAAGATCACTGGTAGAAGAGGCAGACCAGAGAAATAATGGTGGATGGCTGGAGACAGTGGAATAGAAGAATATCATCAGTGGAGTTGATCCAGGACACCAATGACTGAGATCTGTGGAGATGCATCAATGCATAAGCCAGCTGGCAAGGCACTTGATGATGATGATGATTCTGATGATGATTATGATGATGATGCTGATGATTATTATGATGACAGATGGCAGACTTGTTATAATACTTCTTCTTCTTCTTTAGCTTTTTGAGCCCTTCAGGTTCACTGCTGCGGACACCACCCGCCTCCATTCATCTCTGTGATTGGCCTTCTCTTCCCAGTGTTTCCATGTTTTTGTAGGTCTGCTTGGAAATTATCACTTCACCATCATGGTTTGTCTCATTGTCTAAGACCAATTAACTTCCTTGTTTTTTGCATTTCTGTAATCTACTATCCTCTCTATATACCCAGTCATTTAAGTTTATTAGCCCTCATGATGACAGAGATCAGTGGTGATTTGAACAGATTATGAATTTGACTGTTGCTTCTCCTTATCCATTTGCATCTTTATTCTCTCTCTCTCTCTCTCTCTCTCTTCTCTCTCTCTCTTCTCTCTCTTTCTCTCTCCCTCCCTCTCTCTCACTCCCTCCCTCCCTCTCTCTCTCCCTCTCTCTCCCTCCCTCTCTCCCTCTCCCTCTCTCTGCGTGTGCCTGTATATATGAATGCCTGCGTATGCTTCTGTGTGTGTGTCTGTGGTTGAGTGTATGTGTCTGCGTGAGCGTCAGCGCGTGTGTATGTGTCTGCGATTGTATGTGTGTGTTTGTGTGTCACCGAGTGTGTCTGTGTGTGTTTGTGCATATGTGTCTGTGTGTGTCTGTATGCCGGTTTATATGTGTGATTGTGTGTCGCATGTGTGTGTCTGTGTATCTGCATGTGAGATTGGGTATGTGCGCGTATGTCTGTTTGTATGTGTGTGGAATGTGAGTGTCTGTGTGGGTATGTATGTGGGTGAATGGGGTGTGTTAATGTGTGTGTGAAGGTATGTGGGTGTGTTGAAGTGAGTGGGTGGGTGTGTGTGCATGCATTTTACCACCCATGCTTTTATGCTTTTTTCCCACTACTTTTTTTTATATTCATAATATGCATATTATCATATGAATATAACATGCTTATTGATAAAATACAGATGCAGTGTGAAAGACGGGTGTTTGGAAGGACCGAATGTAAGACGGGCCTGCGTGCCCAATTTGTGACCCTTTGAAAATAAAGTTTTTTCGTTCGTTCGTTCTATCTATCTGCCTGCCTGCCTGTCTGTCTATCTATCCCCCCCCCCCCCCCCGCCTCCCTCCAACCTCTATTTTTGTTCAAATATGTATTGCCTAAATTCTTACCTGAATGGCATGTTCATCAACTGACTGCAACACATGTCTGTCAATAGCCTCAAGAGTAGGCTTCTGCTGGGATCCAGCAGGGGCTGGGATTGGGGCAGCTTCTCTAGCTGACTTGGGCTGCAGCTGAAAGTTGGAGGGAGCTGCCTGACCCTCTTGCCCCACTGACCGTTTCTCCACCTAAACAAACAAAAAATTGTCAAAATCCCTGATTATACAGAAAACATCTGCAGTGCAACTTGCATGAAGATTTGAGAAAAGACAAGCCATCTTAAGATTTGAGAATTGTTGTTGTTTTAACTGCTGTTTCTTGCTTGAGCAAATGTTAACTGAGCAGTTAGTAAGAAAAGTGTTTTGCATGAAGCATGGGAAATTGGGGCAGCCGTGAGCCAAGGTGTAAAAGACAAGGTTATTTTAAATGTCGGCCCCAGACCAGGCATTTGTGAAGTCGGCAGAAGATCATTATTACACAGCAGATCCTCTGAAGAATGCTGCTCTAGACTGATCAGAGGAATCAGTCTCTGATTCTCAGTTGAGACTGCAAAAGGTTTAAAATGGTCACATGAGGTGATGAGCAGTTACCAGCATTAGCTTGCTGACATTTCAGAGACTCACATGGATACACTGTCCAAGGCATGCAGGAGTGTGGCAAAATGAATGATGGGATTCTCTGGCTACAAAAGTGACAGCAGCAGGAACACTCCTACTTGACAAGGGAGACATTCTAAAGACCATTTATAAATTAATACTAATGGAAGATACAAAGGTATATGCATCATCATCATTTTGGAAGGCCAAAAACATGGAGAAGGAAGCTGGAGAATGAAGTTAGCTGAGGGCCTATGCTCTATTTGGGGCTAGAAAGGCAGAAGAAGAAGAAGATGGCAAGAAAGGATGTATGACAGGATGAGCATGATATGTGTAGAATCAGTGTGCTACTGAAACACTCAGCATCTACACTTTAAGACATTTGTTGTCGTAGATGGAGTATCTATGGGTGTGCCCTGTATGCTGTGATGTTGATTCATAAATCAGTAGATCAATACAGTACTGATATCTGAGGGTGATTTGCTGTTAAAATTCTTTCCATTTTTATTAGTTGACGGGAAGGTCAGTGTGCCTAAAAACTATCAATAACGAATATGCAAAATAAATGTCAACTGACTGGTTGAACCTGAATGTATTCTTAGTGCAATCTGAACAATTTCACTCATAAAATTACCATGGGAAAACTATGTGGTTTTGTTCTTACAGTTTGAATAATGATATTTTAGTAGAGGCTATGCATGTTGATGTTCTAACCAATGTCTCTTGTTTGAATAAATTTTACCTGAGCAGTTAGTGAGGATTTTAATTTTACTTAAAAAGTGAAGATTAAGTAAGTTTAAGTATAAACAATAAAGTGATTAACAACACAAGCGAGCATTCTGCTTCTGGACTTTTGTAAGCACAACTATGAGCTGAAGCCTTGTTAGTTGTGTGAGAGATCAAGCCACTCCATTTGTATTAACTTACTCATTTAAAAAATATCATAGCATATAGGGCACACCCATAGATGATCTGTCTCCTACAGTAAAAGTCTTTAGGTACAGATGATGAATGTTCCAGTATCACCTTGTTGTACATATGCTTCTTCTTCTTCTTCCTTTTCTTCTTTTTCTTCTTCTTTATTCACCGGCTGTGAATTCCGGCGGAAGGTCCCGTAGTTCATCCACTTGGACTTTGGCTTTTTCCTGGACCTGAGTTTTGCATGTATATCCGTTTTACTGGCTTATTTGTTGCCATTCCCTGCTTCATCGGCAGATGTACTCCGACTTCGAGGGATGTACATATGCATTACTCTTCCTCTTTCTTACCAGATCCACACTTAATTCCAAATTCACACAATGTTGTTTCATGTTGCAGAAGTCTCGTTCCCATTGCTAAGCTCAGAAACTAGTGAGGTCAGCATGGCCGGTACTGCAACACAACTACAAAGAGACATATTAGGATGTAACAAAGCTTGAGCACACCTACAAACACTAAGGAAAACAGACAACCAAGAAGCAGTTACCTGCAAAGGTGTAGTGGTGACCGGGATCTGAACATATTCTGCTTGCTGGGGCTTCTGTCCAGTGGTCTGTCCAACACCAGGAGCATATGAGGTGACGCCACCCTGACTTTGAGGAAATGGATAGTTCCCCTGGCCGGTTTGCTGTCTGCTATCAGGCACTGTGCCATACAAGTACTGCTGCTGAAGCAGCTCAGGTGGGGGAGCAGGGAACTCACCATCTCCGTAACCATCTTGAGTCACACTGGCATTGTTCAGCTGTGGAAAGTTTCTTCAATTGTAATTTTGTTGTGTAAAATAAATGTTGCTACCACATTAATACCTAAATAATAACATCGAAGCAAGTCTTTTTGAGGAAACAGCCATCTGACTTGCATTTTTTAAGTTGTGTGTTTGATTTCAGACTGTCATTTGATTTGTGACTAAAAGAGTTTCTGAGATCCCTGGAGGTTTAATCATGGCAACTACAGCACCTTCGCTTAATGAAATTCTCAGTGGGTGACCAGACGCTCTGCAAAAGAGACCGGCGCATGTCTGGGAAAAATCTAATGCAAACAAATTTGATCCACTTATCTCTAAACTCTTTCTTTTTTTTTTCAAATGAAAGGTAATCTGTAACTGATTTGCGTGAAAAGGATTTCAAATGCCAATTGAGGCATTAGGATGATTATAAAATCGATGTCCAACATTAAGCCATTACTATGGAATACATAGTGTTAGAAGTGTGAAGTGAAAGCCTTCACATATACTATGGATAGAAATATAAGGTGAGGAAGCCAGCTTCCTTTCTGTGTTAATAGCACAAGCATACCCTAAATGAAACTACAATTTTCTTTCCATCTTATTCTCCCTTTTCATGTTTTCAGACAGGAAAGCTTTATGAATAAATTTTATTTAGGAAATGGATATCTATTATTTTTGTTTTGTTTTAATCTGATGATGTATTATATGTCCATGCACAGTGTTTCATCAACCAAGACTGCATCATACTAATTAAGGTTAGGGAGATTCATATTTCAGTTACTCATTTTCCCTGATCTGATCATTGCGTAAAACAGACATGATTCCCAGAAAGTCCAAGGAGATCCTGACCTATGACAAAAACCCAGAGCTTTCCGTCGGTTTGACAAAATACAAAGGAAAATGTGGCTGTCAGGAGAAATTACTGCCAGAGATTACACTTATTTAATACAGGAAAAGTGTGAAAGACCCTTGAAAGGGAAGCGACATATTAAAATGTGATTTAGCAGAGAAAAGAATAAATTTTAGTTCTTCTATGGTTCACAGTGGCATATACTTTACTCACTGACCTTGTGGTCATGTGTTAGGATTTCTTTCAAAGTAGGCTTTTTTTTTTTAAACGTAAATTGACTGGATTCTTGTGGTCGATTCAGCCCAACAGATTGCACCAGCAAACCTTCTGGGAAGTAAAGATGGGTTCACATATGACAGGTTGTCATGCAGCAGACCCACGTTCGAATTCTCTGGGTGACTGGGACGTGTTTTTCTGTCACAGGTAAAAAAAAAATCATAACCTGAACAGTCCATGGCAACTGCACCAGCTATGCGGCCCTAAATTCTCATACTCAAAGGACCCTTGCCTACATCACAAAAACTGTTTAAACACAGGCAGTAAAGACAGGAAAGGTTGCATTATGGTATCCACCCTAACCTGTCTGGACTTCAGGTTACATTGTAACTATCAGGGGCCCCAATATAACCTCATGGTTGAAACGGGCGTTTCTGAAATTTATACCTGGAGGGTTCTCATCCAAGTTGTGGCACTCTTTGTCAATGCTTGTTAAACATTCAGTGTGCTGTCCTGACGGGTTTCAAATTTACTCAGTCAGTACAAAATGGCAGTGGCATTCTGACCACATCACCCATTGAATCGAAACATGCTGAACTAGCACAATATACCCAATACTCCTTGACTTTTTTTAAATATAACTTCCATAAGTATCATTTAGTGGACTACACCTGTGCATCTGTTTTTTAAGTTTATTTCATTTTGCTGCTCAAAGGTATTATATAAAGCACTTTGCAAAATTTTTTAACTCTTTACCAAGCAACGCCCCATATGTGAATGAATTTACCCCTTGACCCATCTACAGCATAATGTGCTCTCTTAATTTTACCATCTGGTCAGTATGTACTAAAGAAATTAATCTGGCTTTCCTCATTCCATCACTTTAGTTATCTCTGTGAAACCTTCTTCTTCTTCTCTAGTCCTGTACTGCCCTTCAGCATCAGGTTTTAAAGAGACATCAGGTGAGAGCCTTGGTATGTGCTAAGTAGGTGCTCGTTTTTATTGCCTCGGATATTCCATCTATCCATCACTTGTGTGGCTGACCTCTGTTTTTGAGGACAGGGCTTCTGTGGTGCAGTGTCATAGTTGTCTTGACAGGTATCTAAACCCCTTGTTCTGTAAAACGTTATGGTACTGACAGTGTTTTTTTTTTTAACTACCTCACACACACACACAAATAAACACCAAATATGCACCCACCCCATGCATTTATCTGTGCACACATTTATTTCTGCCTACAACAGATTCTGGTACACTTACTGCTGCAGTGCCAACATTGTAGTTTGCTGGCTTACTAACTGTCTGTTGACCTGGTGCAAAGCTGTGCCTCTCTGGGGACTCTTGGTAGAAAGCCCCCTGCTGCTCATTGACTGATGCATAATGTATGTAGTACTGGCAGATGTGTGTGTAGGTGTCACCATCTTTGGCAGGATCATTTCCATACACCTCAACACCATACTCACCTTTGGCAGGAAGTTCAATTGACACCTGTTAGAATACATTTTTAGCATATGTAATTTCAGTTCCGCAAAATTAAAACCAATAAATTGTAATTTATCAACGAAACATTTGAATTAAAAAATACACAGTGCCCATATAGTTCTTGAACAATTTCAGGTTTGAATAATTTACAATCTATAAATATTACATTCTTCTGTTTACCAAAAACCTAATTACTACTACTTTTTCTCTCAAATAACCATAATTATTTCTCTTACTGACAAAATGGAAATCAAAAGAAACATTGATCAATCAACTAATGGGCAGAGGGAATAGGTCTCTGGGAACCCCTCATACAAATGGGTATTCTTCCATCATCTTGACACTGTATTGTACAAAGCAGTTTCATTTTCGTGCTAGGGCATGCAGGCAAGCAAAGAAATTAGCAAGCTGACAGGCTTGCAAGTAAGGCTACTGTGATAGGCCGATGAGCCATAGACAAGGCTGATTTAATTAATGCTATAAGAGAAGTAAAACCTTTGCGAGAACCACCTGACTAGAATCTGCAACCATGACCAGACTGCAAGAACAGCTAGTTAAACAGTTACTGACTGCTCTGTAGTTCTGTGACAAAGGATGAAAGAATCAGCAGAAGCAACAGCTGGAGGAGGGAAAGAAATCCAGAAACTCAGACTAACCTTCACTACATTTCCATCATCTTGTTCTGTAATGTATTTCTCTAGTTCCTCATCTCTCAATCCGTTCTTTCGCAGTTTGCAGAGTATATAGGCAGGCCTGGTCTTAGCGAACTCCAGGCTGACACGTCCATCGGTGGTAGTCAAAATGCCATCAGCAGGAGAAGCTACAAGCCCTAGCTGGTCCACAGCCACTCCAGGTCCCCAGCTGCTGTCAGAACATGCTGGTAGAGGTGCTGCATCAGAAGATGCTGAATCTGCAACGACCTGTATGGATATTAACATACTATAAGACATGAATATAACCACATGAATACAGATGCTGCTGCACCTGCAACTACCTGCATTAACATTAAAATGCTTCTTGTGTGCTGACTCATTTGAATGTGCAAGTGCCCTAGAGGTCAGAGGCAGTGTGATTTTGGCTTTCTGTGGTGTTCCTGTTGCCGATGGACTCTTTGCTCTCCTGCAGAAATCCAGCAGTCGTTTTCATCTGCGAGAACTCTTATGTGTGTGACTAAAGTATAATCCTACCTTAAATACTTTTGCCAGGTGTGCAATACTATAAAACAGTGCTATGGAAATGTAGTCATATCAATGAAGGTGCTGTTGGTTAAGTTAAAGACCCTGTTTCCATGCACTGCGGCATACTGGGAATATAATGATTGGCTCATGTTTGGCCACAGCACTAAATGGGGAATGTTAAAGGGGAATGTGGTCAGTATCCTGCTGACTGCTTCCAACTTCCCTGCAAGTTTCCTGATAGTTGATTTATTAGCTTTCATTGTCCTAAAGCCTAGTCACATAAAAACATCCTCATCATAAAAAAGACCACAACCCAAAAACCTGGACCATTAGACAAGTGTGATAACCACTGTACTACTGGGGCTCCTAATGATAATGCTGTGAGCAAGTATATTCTAATGCCCAATTTCATTTATTGATAAATGTTGGACTATATTAAAGGCAAGATTGTTCTCTCTTTTCTTTTTTTTTAAACAGCAACTAGCATAAGCTACTGAGAGTGTTAAAACAGTCTGCAGCTAAAACAATCATTATAGATGACTTTCAAGTAATTACATTTTGTAATCAAATCAGAAACAGATGTTTTTCAACCACAAAAATTGGAAATTAAAAACAAAGAAGAAAAATACATGCTTCAAATCTAGCACATACAAAAAGAGTGGATTTTAAAGAAAACTAGAAACATGTCAAACAAGAAGAAAGATGCATTTAGAATGGACGTCTCCTCAAAAAAATAATGTGTTTTACAGAAAACTTCACAACATATGTTTAAATTAAAACAAGAAGAAAAATGTGTTTCAAATCTAACAAACAACTGATTAATTTACAGACACAGCCCTTGATGAAGAAAACTGTTTTTTGCTGAAACTTATTAAACAAACAAAAATAAAACATGTTGTGGTAGATTAAAATACCTGCAGACAATCACGGCGACCTACCTTATACTCTGCCGAAGCAGTGAATATGTTCTTGACTCCCAGCTCTCCAGTCAGGAGTTGAGCAAAGATGGTAAAGTAGTACTGGCCAGCACGAGGAGCCCGAAAGATAAACGTGGTTGTCTGGTTCTGACCCTGGTGCTGGAGAGCATAGTTCTTCAGCTTCTGTCCCTGGAACACTTCCTCTCCTGTGTCAGCAAACGTAATCTTGTACCTGTCAAAAAAAAAAGGAAAGATTTAGCTGCGTATCCCTTACAGCAGTGGCTCTCCACCTTCCTAATGTAGTGACCCTTTAATACAGTTCCTTCATGTTGTAGCGACTCCTAAACAATTATTTTTCCTTCATAACTTCGATAGATATGAGTTTTCCAATGATCTCAGACGACCCCTGTGAAAGGGTCGTTCGACCCAAAAGAGGGTCGCAACCAGCAGGTTGAGAACCACTGCTTTACAGGATGTTACAGAACAAACTTCAGTAATTTTTGCTCTTTGTGGTCTCACTAGGTAATTTTTACAATCAATTGTTTGCCACTGCACCCTAAACGGTTGGCTCTCGATACCACTTTTGAAACCAACTTAGGGTGGTCTGCTGCTAAATTATCTGCAGCTGGGATCCAACCTGGTACCTCAGAGTAATGAGTGCATTCGCAATGCACAGCCACAGACGCCAACTGTCAAAGAAGAGATGTACCATATTTTTCCACGTAGAAAAACCCAGATGTACAAGATGTCTCCTATTATATTTTAGCCCAAATTAAAGAAATCAATATTGTCAACAAATGCCGTATATAAGACGACCAATAATTTTACAATGAAACAATTTGGAAAAACATATCTTACACACTGAAAAATATGGTAAATTACCGTGTGACTGGGAAGCTCTAGTAATGCTGTGGTTAGAACACCTCCATGATGACCCAAGGGTCAAATACCCGCCAGCATAGAAATGGGCACTAGGAAATGTTATGAAAAGTGAAGGTGGCTTGGTGTAAAGATGGCTTAGTGACATTGACTATATCACTCCCCATGGGCTGGTTGGTCTATACAAATATGGTAGCAGCAACATATACCTAATGTACATATACCAAATTCGTCTTGTTTACTTTATTACAACCCATGATCTTCTTTACCATAAATATTGAAGACAACAGCATAAACTATAGTCCCAAACAGTCATCGCATTAATCTAAAGTGTCTTCATTATTATATTTGCTACATTCGTTCTAGATGGTTGTTGCTTTATTTCACTAAACCCCAATAATTACAGTGGTATCTCGGAATTCAAACACCTCAAAGCTAAAAAAAACTTGGAATCCAAACAAAATTGTCAAGTAAATTTCAACTGGCACCCAAACATCGCCTCGAAAACCGAACGCCTGACATGTGCTAATCACGCAACTGGACTGACAACACAAGAGCTCCAGCACCTTCATCAGCAGCAGAAGGATGAAACTGCAGAAGAAATTTCTGCAAGGGAGGAAGAGGAAAGATCTGGAAGAATCAGCTGAAGATAATTGAAGATAATTTGACCTTGTGGTCGAAAAGACAAGAAGTCGTTGAGAGGTGACACCCTATAAGAGCCCTAGATAACAGTGGTGTTAACTTGCTTAATGATAACATTATTGGACATTTTAGAAAATTAAAAAAATGGTCGCTAACACCAAAGCATTGCGTGTGTTAGCTGTCAACAAAATATAGTGACTTCATAGCCTTTACAAGTGGCAAACATGGAAGTTAACTCTCTTTCCAAACAATAATCTCTTTAAATCCCACTTCATCATCCCACTTTTATGCGCTATGTCACTATTTTGATCAAGGTATAGTAAATACCATGTTTTTTAAATATTTTTTTTTTACATATTTATATTTGTATTCAAATGTGACCATCATGTATTTACTATATTTACAGTGTACTGTATTTAGGAAAAAATATTTTAAAATTTGATTTTGTTAGAGCCCAGAACAGATTAATTTATTTTCCATTATTTTCTATGGAAAAAAAATTACCTTGGAACTTGAACAATTTGGAATTTGAATGCTGTCTCGGAACTGATTTTGTTCCAATTCTGAGGTAACTGTACTTTATTTCTAACTACACTGAAAGTTCAGAAATGACCTTGGTTTTCAAGGTGATGCAGCTTAAAACCTTATGAGGAAAACATCTGGAAAGTAAAGGTGGCCAGTGTGATATTGACCACATCACCCATTGAGTGTCGATTCGTCGACAAAAATATGGGTCCAGCATCATATGCCCGGAATGCCAATCACATGAAAAAGGTTTTCTACGCTTTTTCAAACGTACCAAGTAGTTGTTACTATATTCCATTCTGCCCAGAGAATTACTTTATTGCTGTATACCTAAATAATTACTTTATTTCCAGCTATCTACATTAATTATAAATATAACTGTTTTGATCACTAAATACATATTATAAGAATAACAATAAAAGAAACCCTGACAGACAAAAATATTCAAATATAACTGGTTAAAATAAAACAAGTAATGTATATCTGAAGTCCTCCCCCCCCCCCTCCCCCCCCACTCCCAATTAAATATCTCTGCAGTATATGTGAGAAATAGTAATAAACTGGCAGAGCACTTTTAAGATTGCAGGGCTATCAATCAGAAGATCCAGATCTGACTGCTCATTTAAGATGATGGATTTGTTTCAGGCTAGGATTGGGAAAAATCCTAACCTGCACAAAATCCTAACCTGCACAGTTCGTGGTGACTGTTCTAGCCCAGCAGGCCTAAAGCCTCGGGCTCAACCCCCCCCCCCCCCCCCCCCCCCCCCCCCCCCCCCCCCCCCCCCCCCCCCCCCCCCCCCCCCCCCCCCCCACCCCTTTTCCACTGTGGTAATCACAGGCAGCAAAGTTAGGACATTAATCATCTGGAATCTATCTAAACTGACATTCTTAATGAACATATCAATTATGAAATAAACCTCTGACTCTTACGTAAAGTTTGTTGGTTTGCAGAATCCTAAAGTGAGGGCTAAGCGTCCTTTCTTTGCATCAACCACTCCATTGTGGTGAGAAATGAAAAACATGCCACATTTGAAAAAATATGATTTCACCAAAGGTAGATTCTCAAAGTCCTGCAAGGTAATTGGTGTATGCAACAACTGCCATTCTTTCTTGTGAGCCCAATGGCTGTAGATGAGTTGTTCAGGATCAGTGAGGAAGTAGAAGTCATCATATTCATAGACCTGAAAGTACACAAAAAATGTCTCCCATTATAAATATTATGTTGTTCCTAACTCTTTGAGTCCCAAGGAATACATCATACTTTAGAGGTTCTGCCTAGAGGCCCAATGAACGCAGGATGCACCAATTTTATGTCTCATTTTACTACCCCTTGGGCCTGTGATGCTAAACCCTCTGCGACTCAAAGAGTTAATGTAATTACCTGATGCTGTGAAGGGTGGCTCTTGCCCCTGGCTTTTCTTAGAAGTGATTAAAAGAAGATCACTTTTACTGCCCACAGATAACCTGCATAAGAGCTGCAGACTCCTCCCATAAATTATACACAAAGAATTTCAATAGCATCTTCTCTCCGGGTCTTCCTCTGCCTCTCTTGTCCTCCAACTTTACTGTGTCACCAATGTACTCCAGTTTTCCATTTTGTTTTTTAAAAAAAAAAAAAATACAATTTCAGACCCAGCATGAGTACTACAAATTAAGTAGAAGTAAAGGTGGCTGATTTCATATCAATCACATCACCAGACAAGAGAAGATTTTTCTATAACTTCTTCTTCCACTCGTTCACCCTCTGTAAACTCAGGAGGAAAGTTCTAGTTGTTAGTCCTGTTCCAAAACTTGAGCTTTGCATGCACATTCATTTTACAGATCAGGCTCATCTGTAAGCAGACTGCTGGTTCCTTGCCTCTCAGGCAGATGAACTGCAACTTAAAATGAAAAGCCCCTATTTAGTTGACTTTTTTGACAAGCTTGTTAGGAGGGCAATGGGTTAATTCATCCCCTCCCCACACTGGGGCCCCAATGAACACACATAAGGAATTGTATTTTCAAATATAGGGCTAGCACCAATACATTTTAAGGTGTGGAAACAGGTGTTTTAGATTTCTAATCACACAAGTTTGCTCAGTTGCCCTGCATGAGAAAAACCCTTAGTTTTTAACTTTTAAAGAAATATGCATGAAGAACCAACAGGTGGAAGGATATTTTCTAGGTACTGAATTAGTTAAGAATATTAAACATTTGTTTGTAATCAGTGTAACATAGTTGATCAGTTGCACAAGTAAAAGGTGACCTAAACATACTGGTAACTCTGACAACCAAGCTTGTCACTGTAATGTAAACATCATCAACTCACCAGGTTTTCTGGCATATTCTTCTCTGAGACGAGGTACCTGGTAGCCCAGTGAGAGTCCACAAGATACCAGTTGTTATCTATTAGGACTGCATTCCAGCTATGGTTGTAATCATTGCCCTTGAACTTGTCACCTGGGCGATAGTCCAAGCCTTTAGCATAGCCTGTCAGCACAACTGCATGAACTCCTGCAAACCTGAAATCAAGTATTGTTGCACAGATGAAAAACACTTCATATAAAACTGAAAAACACTGATGTAAAGGTGAATACACAAAATTGCAGTCCAGCATTCGCTGTTGTCATTTCATGTGGACGGATGTCTTTGATATCATTTGATTTTCTCCATAACTCAGAGCAATAACAGTCTAACAAACATTATGTCCTACTGGTCTGGTGAATCTTTAGTAGGATCAAGATATATTTTTTAATACAAACAATGATGTTAAGACCACACATACTAAAACTCATCCAATACTCTAAATAATTTAGCAAACAATTCTCACTCTGCCATTGGTAACCACACTAATCATTTAAATTTATGTAAAGCTTGGAAGGGAAGGAAGGGGGGGGGGGGGGGGGGGTTAATTCTAAGGCTTTAGAAAAGAAAAGCCTCTAATATAAGTGGATGAGGGAATTGTTCAAGGCAAGGTATGCCTGTCAGTCTACCAGTATATGTTTGATACAGATTCAATCATGTCAATGATCTTTTACCTTTAACCACTGTAGAACATCTGTATCAGAAATTATTGACAGTACTTAAGACACAAATCTGTGGACAAATATCATGACCAACAATATGCTACATGCTATTTTTTCCTCTCCAAGCTGCTACCTAAAAGTCTGACATCCTGAGGTCACAGAACTTCTATGTGGGTGGCAGACAAACAGTGCAAATCTCAAATACCCTGTTCAACCTCTGAAGAAGTTATAACTGGGTCCCAGTAACATTTACACTAGACAGGTGTAACCTGCAGTCCTGTGCAGATAAGACATTTATAAATCAATGTTCATTACAGGCGCAGTAAAGATACAAATCCATAAACAGTTTAGTAAAACTCCCAAATGACTAGTTCATGTGGCCATCACCAAAGATAATACATGACAGCAAACACCAACATGGGGAATTTAAATCATGGGCTGTTAAATCGTCAACTGACTGCTGTTTTTGCTTTCCAGTTTCAAAGTTAACATATACTACTACGTCATCCTGCCTTAAATACAATATAAAAACATTTCAATTTTCAATTATAATTAGCTGAAAACAATCAACATTACTAGATGAATTACCGACAAAGGGTTTCAAAAATACGAGCATATGTTCCCTGCTTGTTCTTGAAAGACAGCAGCACTTCTTCAGGACTGTTTGGTTTGGCTCCATCTCGAAAATTGATTGTGTACATGTTCTTTGAAGTCATCCATCGAAAAATCACCCTATGAACAAAGTAATACAATGGAAGCCTGCAGCAGAATCCAAATTGTTATTTTGTATCATTAAAGATGAAGTGAATCAAATGTTAAACAATGCCCTAAGAATGAGAGCAATACATACTTGAATACATATACTTTAAAATACATGAATACAGTCCAGTCAACTCAAGTTGAATTCTGATAAGAGCTTAGTCCCAGACAGGTAGATTAAAAACCTTCACTTGTCACGCGTCGATTGGGCCGCTCGGTTTAGAAAATTAGCATGTGATGCGATCGCTGGGACTCAAAGAGTTAAACATGAAAATGTACAAAGTATTTGTTTTTAGATTCAACTAATCCAAATATTCGAGTCAATTAAATTTGACTTAACAGGATTTTTTTTAATACAAAGATAAAATCTGAAAATGGCCGGGACTAAGCTGTGTGCTATCTGGATGAGTATAAGTCCTGATAAGTGGAACAATTTTCTTAGGTCCCTGTGACTTCTACTTATCCAGACTTGACTACAGCTAGGCTGCAATATCTCTCTCGCCTTTCCACCCAACACATCCAATTACAGCAAACCCCTAGTTAACTCTTTACCGACGTTTAGCCAGTATACTGGCGATTAAGTCTATCCCTTAAAGACCTAAAGCCAGTTTACTGGCTCATGATAGAGACACTCTAATTTTGTTTCGTTTGTAGGGTAAACGAACTTTTAAGAACAAGTTTTTTAACAATTAGGATTAACAACAGGATGTACTTTCATTTGCAATCTTCATCGTGGTCGGTGCATTATTTTGTGATTTAAAAAAAAATTATTTAGATTGAATAAAAATGTTTACGTCATTTTTCTATACTAAATGATAAGGGAAAAGGTCTAGAACTGTTCATACAGCTCTATCGTTGATGAATTCCTGCCAGATGGTGACAACAGTCTTGATATTATGATTGATATCTATGTGACAAATCTACTAGCGATAATGTAGTTTAGGATATGAAAATTTCACAAAATATTTCAATTAGATCAATGTTTCGATCAGCTGTTTTTCCGATTTTCGGTTGTTGTGAAAACTGACATGTCATACAAAAATTATTATAATATCCAAAGTATTTAAATTAATTGTTTCAAATAAAGACTAGCTAATACATAATTGAACAGAGAAGGCAGGTGTATTCTTAGAATTGGATAGCAGTGTTGTTGAACCAGTAAAAAATAAGGTTAGCACACAATTTTTTATTTTTAAAATTGTCATGTGTGTCTAACATCCTTGAATGTTGTATGATTTTAATAATATCTTGATGTTGTACTGACATTTAAGTAGTTTAGATTTATTCTGCACTCATTTATCTTTAATTTGATATATTATAAGTCCCGATACAGCCCATACTTTTCCTTCAGGAAGGTTTTAGCTTTGTCGTGTTGCAGTAAACAAATTTCGCTTAAAATTAATGCTGTCCAAACCCCAGAAAGAATGCCGTCCTAAAAAAGTTAATCCCCTTTTACTTGATGTGAGGTGAAGTGGGAGACAGTGTTTTTAATCCCCCACCCCCTCCTATCCTCTCCCCAACTAGAGCCCTAGAACCCATATGACGAGTGCAGGAATGGAACCCACGTCTGTCTCTGTGTGAGGCAAATTGCTAAACTACTGAAAAAAATTATACGCACCATACAGAAAAAAAAGCGTGTAGCTTTTATCAGCAGAAATATGTACGCCCTGATTAATGTTACTGGAAAGACGGACTCAACTCACCTGCACTTGTCCAGGTCAGCCTGCAGGTTCTGGCTGTACACCAGGTGATAAATTAGGTCAACAAAATTGTCATGGTCAGTCTGAGCAACCTGTAAAGCAAGTTCAAACTTCAACTAACTGGGACATAGATATTATTGGTTCCCCCCGCCCCTTGTGTGACAAACGTACATTTAAATAACAAAGTACTGCACACAAATATTGCCTTCTAATGTATATCATTATGTTCATTACTACAGATTGTACTGCTATAATGTCTGTGTCCCCATAATATTATGTTAGTGATTTCATAAAGTACATATTTTCGCTGTCTCTTCAAACGCCTTGCCCGCTGATCTGGGTGATCATGTTACTCAGCATCTTGCCATCTCCAACAGTGTGTATCAGTTCATGTGTTGACAATATTTAATGCCAAGTAAAAATCTATCAAAAGTCCCTATCACTTTAATGCTCTATCTCTCTTTACATAAATATTTCCTGCTGACACAATAGGTTCCAGTTTTTCCTTATTCAGTAACACAATCCATCCTTGAGAAGATATTTATTTGCAGAAATAATGTCAATAAAAATTATTTATAATTTTATTTGTTCAAAACCCACAAAGAAAAGACGCTGAAAATGTTCCCTAAAGAAACGATGCTGATAAAGTTATTAGTGGAAGTACTGAAGGGATCGTCGCCAGAGATGTGGAGGCCATGCTTTGTGCAATGCTTTTGCCAGGCTGTTAGCTGTTCTGTGGAGAGAGACCAAGCCATATGAGATCAAACCCAGAGCAATGAAGTTGATCCTCTCACATTTACCTTAACCTCAATATTACATGACCATGAGTACTTTAAACTATTTCAGCCACAAGCAACGTTTCATTTGTGAATCCAGTCATACAGCTGGTCAGAGCATTATACTTAAATCAGGCTTTCGCAGTGACCACTTTTAATGTATATATACATCCATGATTATTCACACAGTTGCCTATTTGGACACTTGCTTGTCAAACTTTCTGGGACTCAAAGAGTTAAAATATTTATTAAAAAAACATGTGCCATTAGTCAACAGGATTGACATGACAGTAGACATTTCTAGATACAGACTGAAAAAGAGCCTTATTTGACTTAAGTGTAAAATCATTGTTTCTATCCACTCTGAATTTATTTTAAAAAATAGGTCATCATCATTAGCATTTCCAGGTATAAATTACTCCCTGTTAGCTATCCTAGCATGTACAATAACAAAGAAATAAACAGCACTTGCCTGAACGGCATGGTTATCGATGAAATAGAACTGTTGCACGTTGCGGTACAGATCAAACTTTCTATATCTGGCATGGACAGGGGGAGCATTGATTTGTCTGCTCTTGGAATCCTCAGGTGCAAAGTTTGGTGGAGCCTTGATCTGCATCTTGGCTTCTCGCTTGTTGTCTGATTTGTCTGCAATAGATAAAACTTATTTTATATTTATTTTTGTGTGTTATTAAACAATAGGTTTTCTTACTTACATATACTTTACATGACTTCACAAATGACCCCACCATCTGCTGGTAGTTTATGATTTTACTAGGCAATTTTATATTCAGCAATTTATCATTGCTTTCTGAATGGTATGATAGACAGTGGGTTCTGTAACCTTTACAGCAGGAGTTCTCAACCTCTTTGGGGGTTAAACTACCCTTTCACAGGGGTCACCTAAGACATATTCACTGAAATTATGAAGTAGTAATGAAAAACATCTATGGTTGGTGGTCACCACAACATGAGGACCTGTATTAAAGGGTGTCGGCATTAGGAAGGTTGAGAACCACTGCTTTACAGGATGCTGCAGAATCAATTTTGTTTTTATAGAAAAATGATGTGAAAACCCTGGACAACAAAAAAGAGTAATGAAAATGTCTTGACATAAAGTAACTCAGGAAAATAACTAAGTGCCCTAGACTATGAAAATCTACATTATTTGGTCGAGTCATGAGAAGGAGAAAAACTTGATTACATCTGGATGATGGTGGGAAAGTTAGAGAGGATAAGATGCAGAAGGAGACAGAGAAAGAAGACGCTGGACAGTCTGACATCATGGTATGAGATCTGTATCAAAACTGACCGAAAGTACATGAGACAGAAGGCTGTGAATAGACATGACTACTAGCACAGCATGGACAGTAAAGAAATGTCACTTTGCTTATGTCAAAATCAATGCAAAGTGATCACTGTCAAATCGCCCATTGCTAAAATGAAGTATATTTTGGAATTATGAAGCGCATGTCAAACCTTGTCGGAAACCGTCAATTTTTTTTTTTTTTTTTAGCTTATCAATGAATATGTCATGTAAACTATCAAAACGTGTCAATTCACTCTTGCTTTTTCAATCAAATGCAAAAGTATACTGACAAAAACAGGCTCTTCTTATGCATCTGACTATTATTACAAACTTAAAATGTGATTGTGAAGAATTTTTATTAATCGAGCATTAAGAATGCTAATAGTAAAGGTATAAGTATATGACAGTCCCAATAATAAGCACAATGTATGGGAATGGTAACTAGCTTTTGATTTTTATCTCCTCTAGTGTGTCCTTCTATGTATCTACTTCTTTCTATGAATGCTAATCAATACATGTATATTTTATATATATCTCTCTCTCTCTCTCTCTGTGTGTGTGTGTGTGTGTGTGTGTGTGTGTGTGTGTGTGTGTGTGTGTGTGTGTGTATGTGTGTATGTGTGTGTGTATGTGTGTGTGTGGTGGTGTGTGTGTGTGTGGGGTGTGTGTGTGTGTGTGTGTGTGTGTGTGTGTGTGTGTGTGTGTGTGTGTGTGTGTCATTGTGTGTGTGTGTGTGCAGTGTGGTGTGTGTGTGTGTGTGTGTGTGTGTGTGTGTGTGTGTGTGTGTGTGTGTGTGTGTGTGTGTGTGTGTGGTGTGTGTGTGTGTGTGTGTGGTGTGTGTGTGTGTGTGTGTGTGTGTGTGTGTGTGTGTGTGTGTGTGTGTGTGTGTGTGGTGTGTGTGTGTGTGTGTTGTGTGTGTGTGTGGTGTGTGGTGTGTGTGTGTGTGTGTGTGTGGTGTGTGTGTGGGGGGGGGTGGGTGGGTGGGTGTGTGTGTGTGTGTGGTGTGTGTGGGTGTGTGTAGGTGTGGTGTGTGTGGGTGGGTGTGTGGGGGTGTGTGGGGGGGTGTGTGTGTGTGTGTGTGTGTGTGTGTGTGCATGCGTGCGTGTGTGTGTGCATGCAATAACAATGAGTGAGAACTTGTCATCAGCTGGCACATATCCATGACATGCCTGCATTATTCCACACCATCGATCCACGCTATAAACTTCAAGCGCATAGATGGCAATTATTTTTTCTTTCATTCCATGCACAATGTCTGGGCTCTATTATTCTAATTGGTTTTAAATCTCCAATCTATTCTCCTCTTTCATGCTTCTATTTCTGATGCATTCAGTGTTAAGTTGATTTCTTTGTACGTTGCATCGCATGTTGAAAGATTTCTTGTCTATATTTTAAAACTGTATTTGTATTATTTTAGTTAAATATATCCATTTTATGCTAATCTCATTGTGAACATGATGTCATTGTGAACAAAGTTGAATATTATGTTTATTTGACATATTAATGAACTATATATACTAATGAAGCTTATTAAATATGCAACAACTTATGTAACAGCAGGTGATTATGAACATTGGCACATAGTCACATAATGATTAAGGGACAAGGAAATTCAATATCAGGAAGAAGAATGTAAAACAGAAGAGGAAAAGAAAATACGTGGAAGGGAAAATAACCGTATTTTCAATAAAAGTATGAAATGGAAGAGGAAGAGAAATGATCATAGGGAAATGGACAGAATAAAATAAATTAACATGAGGCAGCCGACAGTTGTAAAGAGAGAGGGAAATGCATAATCGTGTCTTTTAAATGCAAATATTTGGAGGAAATCGTAACATCAAATGGAAGATGTGGACAGAGATTAGAAGCAGAATAGGCCCAACAAAAGATATGTGTCAGAAGACGAAGGGTATCTTTAATAAATAAATTTCACTAAATATAACACACACAAAAAGGAGAGCACAAAAATGTTATGCTTTACCTTTCTAATGTACAGTAGTGAACTGTAAAATATAAACGAAACAAGTAGGAAGAGCACAGAGGGACAAGAGATGTGATTTCTGAAATGAATGCTGCGATTTCCTTGGATGGCCAAACTTACTATGAAAAGATGATTAGGAAAAGCTAATGAAAGTAGAAAATTATGTGTAACTATATAACAGAGATAAACAGTATTCTCTGGTCATGTTTTGAGATTACAGGTATAGGAAACGCTGTGACAAACTGAAAGGTCAGAAGCAGAAGAGGCAGAGGCAAACTAAAATAAATCATGTGAGGCTGTCTATGGTGGTGGCAAAGAGGAATATCATCTACAGAATTCATAACATCAAGGGCTAAAAATTGTGGACAGCCATGAATGCCCATGACCTCTTACAAGACACATGAAGCTGGTTAGCTTTAAGTGACAAAATTCAAACAAAGAGTAATGATTAGACTAAAAGCAATGATAGCATGTACTGCAAATGCCTTATGTATTTTAAGAGAACGAACATCTGAGGCTTGGCAAAGACAAAAGTTGTAGTATCTTCACACAAAAATTGGAGTAATGATAACTTGCACACAGCAATAAACAAATAAATGCCAAGTGTGGTTTAAAAAAATATATACCAGTTTCACTTCAGAAACAAACACTTCAAGACAGGATAAACGTGTGTTTGTGTGAATGTATGTGTGGTGTGTATCATGTCTGTCTCTGTGTGTCCCTGGTGAGACTAAAGATGTGTACAGCTGTATACTGGACACTTAGATCTGTTAAACAAAACACTTGAAATTCGCCAGCCATGCTTGCATAACTCAAACCACAACAGCGACAGTACAATCCTTTTCAGTGATTTATATTTTGTTAACTCACTAACATTTAACAGTAGGAGTTTCAGTAATGCCTACTTGGTTCCGAAAGAGGTTTTTTTTTTAATGGATCTACGGGTCGACTCAGCCTTAAAGAATGAAATTATCTTGAGAACTATCTGAGTGGGAAAAGCTGCGAGAAAGAGAGAGCGAGAGAGACTCGGTTAAATAGCAAGTATGAGAAACAGCGAGAAGTAGGAAACACCAACACGAACCACACACATGAAGACAGAGAGAGAGGGACAGAAAGAGAGGGACATAAAGAGAGTGACAGAAAGAGAGGGACAGAAAGAGAGGGACAGAAAGAGAGGGACAGAAAAACAGCCAGAGAGAGAGAGAGAGAGAGAGAGAGAGAGAGAGAGAGAGAGAGAGAGGGAGGGAGGAGAGAGCGAGAGACCCGGTTTAATAGCAAACGTCAAGAACTGCAAGAGGTAAGAACACACTAGCACGCTAATTGATCCACACATATAAAAAGAGAGAGAGAGAGAGAGAGAGAGAGAGAGAGAGTGAGAGAGGGGTTGATTCAGAGAGAGAGAGCTAGTTTAATAGCAAATGTCAGGAACGGCACGAGGTAAGAAACATACCAACACGCTAACTGATCCACGCACATGAGAGAGAGAGAGAGAGAGAGAGAGAGAGAGAGAGAGAGAGAGAGAGAGAGAGAGATCCAGTTTAACAGCAAACGTCAGGAACAGCAAGAGGGAAGAAACACTTTAGCACGCTAACTGGGCCATACTTATGGAGGGAAAGAGAGGGAAAGAGAGAGAGACCCAATTTAAAAGCAAATGTCAGGAACAGCTAGAGGTAAGAAACACTAGCACGCTAACTGATCCACACACGTAAACAGAGACAAAAAGTGGAAAGGGGGGGGGGGAGACCCGGTTAAATAGCAAATATCATAGACAGCCTGAGGTAAGTTTCACACTAACAAGCTAACTAATTATTATACACGGAAGGGGAGGGAGAGGGAGGGGGGGGGAGAGAACGAGATCCGGGAACCCTCGTCAGGAGAGGACAGTAAGAGGTAAGAAACACACTCGAGCCAGAAGCATTGTGAGTGACATGATATGATCACAGACCTAAACACACACACAATCACACACGAAACCTCCTCCGCCCAACCTATATATGTACACAAAGAGCACTGAAAAACCACGCGCACCTCTTTGTTCATAAACTTGGCACGAATGAGCACCGAGCGAGTCTGGCAAAGGAGACCTAGTGGCGAAACCTCAGACGAAGGAACTGCTGAAGCTGCAAGGAATTTGAAGGCAGGAAAAAATTCCTTTTACCTGACAAATCACACTGGCACCTCTAAACCTACCTGTGAGTGTGAATCTTCACCGGCACAGAATTCTCCAGATAACAAGGGTACTAGACTGCTGCAGGGGCAACCTAGCCTCCTGTTTATGTCAAACGCTGCAATCACTTACTTGTCAACACTATCCTGATTTGAAAATAAACTGTATAACTAACACCTAACCAAAATAGTATTCCTGCTACCCTCAAATATGTTTGATTATGTGCGTTTTACTTCCTTCACATTTTTTTTTTTTTGGGGGGGGGCCTTTTTCAGGGTTTTCTAGGCAATTGTTACGTTCAATCGTTTGCCACTGCTTTCTGAAAGGCCAGCTCTCGGTATCACTGTCGAACCTAACGCAAGACGCTCTGCTGCTGGAATTGAACCAGGCACCGCGACATTAGGAACCGTGTTCGAAACGCCTAAGCCATATATGCCGGCTCAAAAACATTTAGACATACTTCAAAACAAAAACAAAAAAGTTCGGTCTCTACAATGAACGCTGACTAGAATGTACCCAATGCTGCTGTCCTTGGAATATTACGAGCTGAGGTCCCAATCTCTTCCGTTTTAATTAAAATGTCCGCATAGGAAATTGAACCCAAGTACTCGAGGATCACGACACTGTTAAAGGCATTCACTCACCTTTAAGCCACGGAGCAGCACAAACTTGGCCTGCCCATACAGAATGCAAAATGAACTGCCATGGGAACGTCGCGCGGCGACTTCACAATAGCAGGTGCTAAATATAGCAGAAGCAAACTTGTGAATGAAAGAAAAGAAGAAAGAACCGGTGAGTCACAGCCACACTACACGGCAGGCAGACCACATGCTACCGGTAATACGCAAACGCTATAAAAAAAAAAAACATGCATGCTTTTGTTTCTTCCGAGTCCGCCTAGCACCAACCCTACCTCCTCACGCGCACACCCACTATCCTACCCTACCTCAGTATTAATATCCATGCAAACCGTGATAGATGGAAACTGACTCACTCACTCACTCACTCTCTCTTTCTTTCTCTCTCTCTCTCTCTCTCTCTCTCTCTCTCTCTCTCTCTCTCTCTCTCGCTCTCTCTTTCTTTCTCACACACACACACACACACACACAAACGCACACAACTTTTCCGGTTTTTTATGAACTGAGTGAATGCACCCATACCCCCTCTATACCTCACTTCTACTGCCTGAATCTGAATGTATAATACCCATACGACTCAGAAAGTCGCAACATGTATACTAATTCAACATAAAAAAATCCCCGAAAACCCGTTCAACCTCAAAGTTATTATTATAAGTAGAGCACACTTGATGGCCACACAAAGTACTACCATGTTGGTGTATCTTCAATCAAGTCTGGGAAAACAAGGCTCAAGTTCTTATAAAATCCTGAATTAATCGAGTAACAGAAAGTGTTTTGATCGGCACTCATAGAAAGAAGTAGAAAGATAGAAGAACAGCTGATACGACAGCATTCAGAGGCGCCGACACAAAAAAGCAATGGGGATCGCTCTCGGGGTAGGGTGAGTGCTCCGGGTACTAGGAATGGCGTTCGGTGGGTTGGGAATGAGCTCTGCACCCTTACAGATTTGAATAAAGAAGACATAAGCAACAGATTGAACGATTTATTGTGCAATCTATTGTTTGTGTCTTCTTTATTTAAATTTACAAGGAAATATTTATTGAAACGTCGCCTCACAAATCTGTAGACGTCAGAAAAAAAAAATAATTATATATATATATATGTGTGTGTGTGTGTGTGTGTGTGTGTGTGTGTGTGTGTGTGTGTGTGTGTGTGTGTGTGTGTGTGTGTGTGTGTGTGTGTGTGTGTGTGTGTGTGTGTGTGTGTGTGTGTGTGTGTGTGTGTGTGTGTGTGTGTGTGTGTGTGTGTGTGGTGTGTGTGTGTGTGTGTGTGTGTGTGTGTGTGTGTGTGTGTGTGTGTGTGTGTGTGTGTGTGTGTGTGTGTGTGTGTGTGTGTGTGTGTGTGTGTGTGTGTGTGTGTGTGTGTGTGTGTGTGTGTGTGTGTGTGTGTGTTGTGTGTGTGTGTGTGTGTGTGTGTGTGTGTGTGTGTGTGTGTGTGTGTGTGTGTGTGTGTGTGTGTGTGTGTGTGTGTGTGTGTGTGTGTGTGTGTGTGTGTGTGTGTGTGTGAAATTAAATGTATAAACATATACTTAAAAACGTCTAAAAATGGTTGGCAGAAAGGTGCGCTTAGTTGTCTTTCACGTGTTCTGAGCTACAAGTCATCACCTTGTTGGATGCAAATTTTTTTTTTTTTTTGGAAGCTTCACCCTGGCTATTGCCGTGGGCCGCAATATAACCTAACGGTTGACTGAACGCGGTTTCCGGGACCTCTCCAATGGTGATGCTCATCCGCAAGGTGGCACTTTGTGTCACCGGGTGTTTATCGCGCTGTGTCCTGATATCGTAAAATTTACTTACTTTCACGTGTTCTGAGCACAGGGCTCAATGTCATCGAGCCCCTAGGTTTCCTCGCTTCTGTTATTATTCCATAACTTCGTCGCCTGCTCCTGTTTGTCCCTCATAACACTTTCCTACTCTTTGCAAACGCCCCATTCCATTTTTGCATTCCTTGTTTGTTTCTACTCCGTTATTCTTAACAAAACCTGACACAGTCTGGTCCTGGCTTATATTCTAAGTGACAATCCGAACAGCACAATTCCTCTCCTTAGTCCGTCAACAACAAAAATGGCCAGCTGAAGTCAGCTGGTCTCGAGTCCGCCATGCAACAAACAACCACGCCCTAGTGTTCATCCTACGACTACGAAGCAGGTCTCATTACCAACAAATTACCACCACGCTCAAGGTCTGGTGAGGAGGGCACACGGGTCAGGGGTTGGTTTCCGCAACATCCGGATGACATTTCGCTGCAGCTCTGCAACATTCCATACGATAGGTGTCTCTTATGTGTTTCCATAGAATTATAGTAGTAGTAAGTCAGATTCTGATGAATGTGTATTAGGTTACACGGCTATTCGTGTAGATATACTGTCCGCATAGGGAGGAAATAATAATGAGTAGCGGACATGATTAGTCTCCCCCCCCCCACATCTCTCTCTCTCTCTCTCTCTCTCTCTCTCTCTCTCTCTCTCTCTCTCTCTTTCTCTCTCTATCTCTCTCTCTGTCTCTCACACACACACATACTATTTTAATTATTTAAAAGACTGATGCTTGTCCTTCCGTCCGATCTGCCTGCCTGGTCTGGTCTAGTCTGTATGTCTCTAATCTATGAATCGATCGATCCATCTATCCATTCATCCATCTACCTACCTTCTTGAAGCTAACTGACTGTCAAATGTAAAATAATATTATCTAATGTAACCATCATTCGATTCGCCATTCCGTATTTTGGTCTGTAGGCCTGTTTTGTAATAATTTTTTTTTTAATTTATCTTTTACAGTTAACACTTTCCTCTTCATTTACTTCGACAAGTACATCGAACATATTCTTGTAACTGGTTTTATTTTCAGTGACTTAAACTGTTTCATAGGCACACTTCAGGTTGTTTATATTCTGCCCATGAAATGAAATTCATGAAATATTTATTTCATCGTACAAACTGAACGGCCTTGTTAAATTTGTTGAAAAGCTACCAATTGGTATGTCCATTTTTATGGCAGCATCTGTTGCCAACATATTTGTATTTACTATACTTTATTATAATTAGACACAAATATTCCCAATGTATGTTTACGTTATCCGACGCTTTTATTATTTCGTCCTGTTTCACGTTAGCAATCACAAGGGCGGTTTTAAAAAAAAAACAACTAAATAAATACGTGTGTTTTCATTTCAGTAACTCTTTAAGATTACGCGCTCCAGATGTATATGCGTTTACATTCAAGAAATCTACTCTGATCACAAATTACTGGTTTTATTTTACATCGCAAACTTCTTATTATAATTCTCATAAACATGATTTCTTCTTCTTAGCTTTCATCGTCTGTAAACTAAGGCGGACAAAGTTACGGTTGTTCGTCCACTCCTGGACTGTGTTCTTGATCTAGAACTTGAGTGTTGCGTGCATGTCCGTTTTATAGATCTGGCTTACTCGTATGCAGACTTATTTTCGTGCCTCTCAGGTGAATGCACTTCGACTGAAGGAAACACCCCAAATTAGTCGTCTCCTACGACATGCTTGATGTGGGGAAAAAGGGGGGGGGGCAGTGGATCTATTTTTTTTCCTCTGAAAGGGAGCCCCTGAATCCACACGGGGAATAAACATGACCCATTAACTCACCGAGTCCCAAACAGAGCATGGTCTGTGAAACACATTGTGTGCCGAATCTTTTACCTAGCTTAAAAATATATCCTCTAACTTTTTATTTTATTTTTAATTTTGTCATTACATACACAAGAAACCCAGCTTCCCGCGTGGTCATGGTTACTATTACATTACTGCGTTTGTTGTTGTTGTTTGTTTTAGTATCCAGAAGCCATGAGTTGTTAACCCTTAGGCTCGGTATTATGGATATCGCAAC
Source organism: Candidula unifasciata (assembly GCA_905116865.2). Lineage (NCBI taxonomy): Eukaryota > Metazoa > Mollusca > Gastropoda > Stylommatophora > Geomitridae > Candidula > Candidula unifasciata. Next base: position 103,999 of record CAJHNH020001004.1, on the reverse strand, counting down.
CTTTCGGCCTTGATTCCATTGTAAATACCGTAAATCTGGGAGAAAATGTGGCTTTCCTGCCTACCCCCGGGATTGAACCCGGACCACAAGGAGTTCGTCACCCGGTCTCCGCGCAATCCGGTTTAGCCAACTACGCTAGAGAGCCCGGCACATTACTGCGTTTAAAGTAATATACTGATGAATAGCAATTTTGTCTCTGGCTCTCCTATGAAACCTTCTTCTGGTACTGAGAGTTAAACTAACTGTTGATGTTCTCCACAATATACTGCAGCAGGGGTGTTTTTTAAATAAAAACCGAGCAAACACCGATCAAATGTTTGATACAGAAACAGAATGATAGCCTAAGTGGCGTTAAGCACGATTCTGGTCGTTTATAGCATGATTTTGTCCCACAGAGCACGATTCTGAATTATAGTAAAATGTACACACTTGAACCGAAGGACGCAGTATGTGAAACGAACCCAACGCTTCAGTTAGTAAGGCAAAGGCCTTAACCACTGTTGGCTTTATTTAACGTTGACCACCTGTTTATAACGTGAGTTTAGCACTGTTGTTTTGTTGCTACATTTGGTGACCACCTGTGGGTGTTCAAGCACAGCAATAAAGGTCGTTTTAGATCTAGATTATTCTTTCTGAAAGTAGTACTTTCCATAGAGAATAGAAACATGTGTTCTAACTAAGCGAACAGAAGTAAGTGTTAAATTACCAAGATTCCTTGCCTGAAAAGCAAATTTGGATTAAATGGCACAGTCGGCTTATATGTTGATCAGTTTAGTCAGTCAACAGTAGAGAAAAACACGTGGTTATTTTCAAAATTCCAAAACAAGAACTTCTAATATGTTTGAGAAATGCGGCAAATCAGCTTTGTGGTGTTTACGCTGGTGTTTGCAACATTTTCGAACCTCACTTCTTTTTATTCTGAAACTTCCTCCTCTTCCCCCTTAAATGGGTGGTTCGCAAGTTGTGTTTTGGTTTACAGGTAAAGCTGCGATGTGTGCGCCTTTCGGCTCAACACATCCTTTTACAGGAAACCCCGAATTAGTGGTCTCTAACGATATGCTTGTTATGGAAACAGTGGATCAAACCCCCCCCCCCCCGGGTCAAACTGGCTGGGGCCATGGAACCCATACCGGGATCTACGTATACAACTACTGTCGTCTGGCTCCTTCGTGAACTGATCCACGCATGAATGGAAGCCTCTGATGTAGAGAAATGTCAATGTATTGATCTTGCCTCGGCTGAGAGGCCGAACCAGACAAGTGGTGGAATGCATTCCTGGTGTAATGAACGATCGTGTTACGTCATCACACAGAGACAACAGACTGTCAATCTCAGACAAATTACTTAACAAATTTCGACAAGCCGAATGTTACGGTCGGTCGAAAGGTACCAAATACCAAAATACATAACTGCCTATTTTTACCAGGGCAGCCGTAAAGACAGAACCATCTCTTTCTGTATACAGAATTCCGGGCGCAGTTATGTGTGATCGTTTGTTGAATTTGTACTAGGTTATAAAGGATTCACTTATTTGCTTCATCTATATAATTGTTACTGTAGTATGCATCTGACGAGGTATAGCAAAATAGGCCAGGCAATAAATTGTGCAATCTATTGTTTGTGTCTTCTTTGTTCAGACATAATCTCGTATGTTTACGGTTTTCAATGCTTCGGTTGTTAGTGTGATAACACAGCAGTTTGCTACTGCAGCCTACATTCATCTTCCATCTCTCAAAATTTAATGTGCGTTTCTTGAAGAATCGATACAACCATAGCTTCCCGTTTTTTCCCCCCCCCCCCCCCCCCCCCCCCCCCCCCCCCCCCCCCCCCCCCCCCCCCCCCCCCCCCTTTCGCCATGTCCATAAAGTAAATAAGTAGAGATCCCTTTTCACGCCTTAGGCGCATCCGGCATATGGGAAGAGCACCCATATTTTTATAGACCAATCGGCACTAGGTGGGTAATGCGGTCAGCATTACGCCGGCTGTCTTTACCTCCCCAGGATCCTGGTACCCATTTTAGGCTGGGTCAACCTGTGACGCCCTGTACCAAGATAAAAATACGCGCAGCCAGCAGTGGGTTTCGATCGCGGTAAGTTGGAATTACGAGTCGAACTTGCAACGCCTAAGCCACGGACGCAGCATGTCCATAATACCTTTATTCTGTAAAGCGCACCGTTTGTATAAGCAAAGATACAGCGGGGCCTTCAAGCTTGCTTCATATAGCAAGTCTATATACCTCAGCATCTCAAGGAAAGAATAGCATTTTAGGAACCTGTTCAGTGTGAAAACACGTAAGCCTCAGCAGTGCAGCTTGGTGTAACTGAGGCTAGTTAATCATAAACATGTTGCTACAATCCAAATTTTTAGTTATAAACAACACATGTCTCTAGTTACATTATGTGACCAGAAAGAAGTATGTACGCTATTTTTCTAAACATATGCTCGAGAGTGCGGTCTAGATCAGTCAATAGGAAATGCAGTGCTATCAGCAATCTGCCAATAATCTCAAGGCATCGAAACGGACCCTTGGCTTAACATTCTACCCTTGCGGTAAGCCAGTCCCAAAAAGCAATCACTCATCCCATGTTATCACCTACAGGCTGCAAACATACTACTTACCCCACCCTCGCTTTCGAATCGCCATATTTACTTTCTCTCAAGAAGGTATGGAACCGGTACAGCCTCAACTCAATCTACAATTCCTTTTAAAGTAAGTTGCAACACCTGCCGTAATACCTGTTAATTCAGATCCAAAACACAGCGAACGCCTGGGTCGGCTATTCGATTCAAAGAATCAAGATCGAAACCATGACACAGAACAGTAAGCAAGGAGACCAGAATTCCTTGATATCGACCAGGCTTTCCAGCTAAGCGTTAGCGGGCACACAACACAGTGCTGTCTTCCCCTAGTTTCAATCACCTTGTGTTTATACTATTTACCCACGGCACACTCCTCTATGGTCAAGACAGATAAGTGCGCAAAAAAAGTCCCGGCAGAGCAAGAGAAGGAATTATTACAATAGCATTTGCTTCAGGTGTCTCCGTGTGGACTGCGGTGACTCCATTTAAGGGGTCTAAAAAGCATATGGCAAGAGACAACAATTAGGGTTTTGCGGAACTCAGATTTTAGACATATCGCAGCTAGGCGTGCCAACCACCATTCTACAAGCGAACATAGAAGTGTCACCTTATTTATTTCGTTATGACTGTCATGTATGCGTGCGCACGTGTTGGCGGCGATGGTTATTCTTTGCGTCCGTAAGCGTGTGTGGGAGATCGACAGACAATAGACACAAAGTATATACAATCAGAAAATTTAAAAAAAAAATGAATCAAAGAGGGTGCGACAGGCTGACACAGAGACATGCAAACAAATCGATAGATGCAAGCAGATGTTTCAATACCGTAAATTTATAGTGGCAAGTTGTGTACTTCGCAGATTTCTCACCTATACTAATTCAAACTCTACAATTACCACCCCAGAAGCCGTTGTAGGCTAGTGGCTAGCAAGACTGCCCGAGAACTAGGTGGCCAAGCGTTCAATTCAATGTAATGCTTCTAGGTAGAACCAATCTAAACAGGGTCTCAGGACATGTTATACGAGCTGAAGGCGCCATAAGTGATCGTATCACACCAACCATCCAGTGTCCACTGGTCTGTAATGATGTGCTGCTTGCATCTTATTCATAATTGAGGTGTAAAAAAAAAAGTCATTTATTTCTTAAGTTTACCGGATACCCAGTGAGTCCCAGAACGCGTAACAAAGAAAACTGAGGGAGAAAAAATGGTAACCTTCACTTACTTTCGATACGATTCTAGCCATCCATAACATATTAAACAACAATACACCAAGAAAGCTAACACACACACTCTCTCTCTCTCACTCTCTCTCTCTCTCTCTCTCTCTCTCTCTCTCTCTCTCTCTCTCTCTCTCTCTCTCTCTCTCTAAAAAACTGATCGCAAAATACTGTCCCTGACTAGACACTTAAATAGACCTCAAATCATCCTATATGTAAATATTTAGTGTCCAGTCAGTCTCGGTTATAATCTTCATCTTCAGCAGACTCAACCAACAGACAACTCGTCATAAGCTGCTCTGTTCCGCCTTTCAAAATGTTGAACACATTTGTCGCTACTTCTGTCTCTATCTGACACCCTTAAATGTGAAACACTAAGGCCCACCCCCCCCCCCCCCCCCCGCCTTTAATGCCGCTCACGAGATTGCCCAAATTTTGCTAGTATGAGGAAATCTGGCCCAAATCCATGACAATACAAGACTGGGGTGGGCCAGAGAAACCCTCAAACGCACCAAATGTATGTACAACATGCCGGAAAACACACAGCAAATGATCAATTAAGAAGTGATTGCTTTTACTGATGTGCCTTAGTATCAACGTTTACCATTCTGCTAGCTTTAACTCCATTAGTTCCATGTGTGATATAAACTCCTGATCTAAGGCGTTTTCATAATAAAAAACAATGATATGGGACACAAAGACTTAAATTAGATGAGCACTGCAGGATTCTACAAACTAGAGGACAAACACTACAAGACTTTGACCTGTGGACTTTGCCTCTGAAATGGCTCTAGAAAATAAAAATACCAACAACAACAAAAGAAACTTTGGTAACGCCAATTACTAAAATAAACAAACATAAACTTTACATCTGATATGCCATTAGGGCACTTCAGGGGGGAGAAAGTTATGCCGTCTTTACAATTAGGCTTGGCTATAGTGCCCCACTGCTGGGAATATGAAGCGGCGAGGATCCAATCTCTTCCACAGTGCGACTCTCATACTACTGTGCCACAACCTCGTGATTTTTAATAAACTGCACGGAAATTAAACCAAGTAATCTAAGCCACGGACGGAGTGGTACAGTGTATAGCAAACAGTGAGTTTATAACGGATTACCGCCCCCCCCCCCCCCGCCCCCTTGTTTTTCCTTTCCCATAGAATAGGTTGCTATGATTTACCCTGGTAGGTCAACCATACATGTAACTAGTATCTAATATATATGAGTTCTTCTTTATTTTCTATTTAAACAAAATTAACAAGAAACAATTGTGTACTGTTAACAAAATAAGACAGCTATGCGTCTAGGTGAAATTACAAGTAAAGAAAAAAACGCACATCATTCCCACATTCTTCGTTTGGTGCTCAGCTACAGCCTACACAATCCTGGTTTCCTATACATGTAAATGTGTATGTGTACAGTCAGAACAGTACAAGTTATTTTGGTTCTCGACATAATCTCCCTCTAACACACGCGCGCGCGCGCACACACACGCGCGCGCACACACACACACACACACACACACACACATGCACATACAGAGACAGAGAGTGAGAGAGAGAGAGAAAAGAGAGGGAGAGTCAGAGAAAGAAGAGAGGAAGAGAGCTATTTTATGTATTGGCAGATCAAAGATCCCTAATAACTCTCTCTTATGCAGACATTTCTGTTAATATTTTATTTACCATGTTATGCGCTTGCCAATTTCATCTAATTACACAAGTGATTCAGTAGCATGAATCAAGGTACCTGGTTTACCACGTGGCCAAATTTCATTTTGGTCTGTTCACTGCTTTAAAATAGTCTTCAATTCAATAGACCATAATAACGCCATGAAGAAAGGCTTGGGTTGGCAGGGTTCATTGAATTGTTCATATCACCCAAAGGGACGCTTGCGTACACGTAAAACTGGTGCAGAAATCAATACCTCACACACACCAGTGTCCCAATAGTGTTTGGCAATACTAGAAGGAAAAAAAGCCAGCATCAGTTCCCACACCAGCAGTAGATGACTAACATATAACCGGTATTTGTTCTAAGCGCGTGTCTGGTCTCTGGGGGATATTTTTTAGTCCTAGCCTGGTGGATGACAGGGATGAGTATAATATAGTGTGGCGATGTAGCCAGCCTTGACAAGTAAAGGAGATTTTGCCAGAAACATGCACACCAAGTCAGGTCAACAATATAACTAGAAAATCCTTTCTTACTCTGCAATCCCGGAGCAAGAAATTAAAGGAGGGGCTCAGTTCTATTAAAAATATGCCGGCTCCGTATAACGAAACAAATGCTCTAACAGGGTCTCAGAGATATGTTACTTGCGGACCTGTTTCTTATTGTTTCTGATTACCTGACAATTCTAAGGGACGCAACACTGCAGACGATAGTAGCAGACGATAATAACGACCGTTGACACTTTCCATTGTCGGACTTTCTGCCGAGGAAAAAGTATGTAAAATGGGGACTTGTCGGGCTTTCTGCCGACGAACAAATCGCGGCAAACCTAGGATCGGCTCGGAAAAACGAAACAAATGCTCTAACAGGGTCTCAGCGATATGTTACTTGCGGACCTGTTTCTGAGACTATACCTCACCGCCGACCGTATCCCCCGCGCCGCGCGTAGCGGCGTTTATTGGCTAAACTAGATGGCTGAGACTCACGAGCAGCAGCTACCGCATCTCCTGCAACGTCCTCCAATTACTTTGCTCGTGAGTCCCAGGCACCAAGTTTAGCTCCCATCCGCGCCGCGCTCGGCGGTGAGTTAATCGCGTGTTGCGCATGCCGACAAGTCTGACATCTACCGCTGCTAAATCCTCAATCGGAAGAACAGTATTGCTAATCTGCGTGGGAGCGCGTGGTCTACCCGCCATATCGCTTTCATCGTCTGTAATGTCTCGAAATTGTCAACGGTTGCTTTTATCGTCTGCTAGTATCGTCTGCAGAAACGCTCGACATTGTCACCGGTCGCTTTTGTCGTCTGCTACTATCGTCTGCAATGTTGCGTCTCTTGAAATTGTCAAGTAATCCTAGTTTTGCCGCAATTTGTTCCTTGGACTGAGCCCCGAACGGATATTTCAGACCGCCATAATGCGGGGGTAGAAGTTCGGAGGAGAGCCCAACAACAAAATAAGAAGAAGAAAAAGAAAAGAATCGAGGTGGGGTCGGGTGGAGGTGAAGTATCCTCGCAACCACACAGCAGCCAAGATAAACACATGTGGAGCACACACTGTTGTGTTATTCAACTCTCTCTTACTCACATACCTATACGCCTTATCTCCGAAAGTGTTTCTTTCCTCGCAAATAATTATTCCAAGAAGCGATTCAATTAGCTAAAAGATACACAGCTACAGAAAAGATCAGAGGATAATATCAGAACGTTTGCCAAAGAAATAACAGGTAGCTTGCACTTTGTCTAGCTTTCACTTTAAATTGTGAACACGATGTCGACAACAGAGCAGGTATTGCGAAAGACACGAGCCAAATCTGGTAGACACGGCAGCATTAGATAAACAAGATTCACAGCTACAAGCTATCATGAAGCATACTCTTGACAGCTACGGTTGCTAAACTGTACAGGTTTAGTTCAAGCCATGCACTTCATGCCCAGCTTTCCCATGCAAATATGTATGACACTTAATACTCACATTAAGTACAGTGGTCAAGTGTTCAAATTCAAATCAAGGCAGATGGGGTTTTTTTTTTTTTAAACTAGTCTTGGTTTCCGGATCAGGTTAGTCATGAAATGTTCTGTGTAGACAATTGGCGCGAAACTGGCCAAATCACCTATCGAGTGCCGATTGGTCTTCACAAATATGGGTTGGCACAAGATATCCAATATGCATCAAGGCGTGGGAAAAGGCCCACTGCTGCAAAGACCCTACCCACCCACCCCCCCACCTCTTTCCCCCACATATCACACACACACAAGCACTTGTTGCAAATACGTGTACACAGACACATGTAAGTGAAAGAAGAATTCTTTCTCTACTGCATGCATTACCATTTTTAGGGCAGTGTAGAACGAGGGGGCGTCAACCTGAGAATTTAAGGCCGCACGACTAGAGCAGTCCCCATGAGGTTTAAGTCCGCACGACTAGAGCAGTCGCCATAAGCATTTAAGGCCGCACGACTAGAGCAGTCGCCATGAGGTTTAAGTCCGCACGACTAGAGCAGTCGCCATAAGCATTTAAGGCCGCACGACTAGAGCAGTCGCCATGAGGTTTAAGTCCGCACGACTAGAGCAGTCGCCATGAGGTTTAAGTCCGCACGACTAGAGCAGTCGCCATGAGGTTTAAGTCCGCACGACTAGAGCAGTCGCCATGAGGTTTAAGTCCGCACGACTAGAGCAGTCGCCATAAGCATTTAAGGCCGCACGACTAGAGCAGTCGCCATGAGGATTAAGGGACGCGCGACCACAGCAGTCGCCATAAGGATTTAAGACCGCATGACTAGAGCAGTCGTCATGAGGATTTAAGGCCGCACGACTAGAGCAGTCGCCGTGAGGATTTAAGGCGGCACGACCGGAGCAGTCGCCATGAGGATTTAGGACCTTACTATTAGAGCAGTCTCAATGAGGGTTTAAGGCCGGAAGACTAGAGCAGTCGCCATGAGGATTTAGGACTGTACTATTAGAGCAGTCTCAATGAGGGTTTAAGGCCGGAAGACTAGAGCAGTCGCCATGAGGATTTAGGACCGTACTATTAGAGCAGTCTCAATGAGGGTTTAAGGCCGGAAGACTAGAGCAGTCGCCTTGACATGTGCAGATTAGGATTTCATATTTTTCTAATATTTTTTCGAGGACAGACCCCAGGTCTCCCGCATTAGAGCCCAGCCTTAACCACTCTACCAGCCGCTCCTCTAAAACTCTACTACATTTCTAACACTGTTTCCTAATACTGTGCTTCTAAGAGGCAAAGCTAGCTCACGTTGAAATAGCAACGACTTTGTAAGGAGCCTAAATACATTATGTACTGGAGAGTTATTATGAAACTTAAGTTAGTTGCAAACATGCTGTATCCTTTATAACAGCGGTTCTCAACTTGTTAGTCGTACGACCCTTTCACATGGGTCGCCAAAGACCATCGGAAAACACACACTGACTGAAGTTAAGAGTAAGCAAGAAAATAATTATATGGTTGGGAACCGCCACAACACGAGGAACTGTATTAAAGGGTCGTCGAATTAGCATGGTTGAGAACAACTGCTCTGTGGAATTTCAATAGCAGACCTCAGCATTTACTGGCTGTTGTTTGGCTTCACCAGGCAGCTGAGTTCAGCAGTTTACCACTGCTTTCCGAACGGTATAGCGCTCATACCGCTATCAATATCAACGCAACGCAGGTCGCTACTATACAGCCTGCAGGTAGATGATTCTGAATTACTGTTTAACGGAGCTGTGATGCTAAGTTTATAACCCCTAAGCCATAGATAGCTATACATGTAAAATAGACCCTCCCGTCCAAATGCAGCTGCCACTTTTATGGATGATCTTCAACAATTTAAAAGCTTGTACTGGCCTGCACTGCTAACACGGAAGATGAGCGGGGGGAACACACGGTTGTAGACTTCCAGATTGCACAAGTGTGCTATGGAGGTATGTTTATTTGAAAACACAAACCCGCTCACACTTAGAAATACTTCAGGGTTTCCAAGAAACCTTACCTTGGCAGTCTTAAACCTATAACGTGCATATAAAAGCCAATACTGTTTGAATTTTTTTTTTTATTGTGGGAGATTATGTCTGTATGTGTTTTATCTCCCAAATAGAGCGTCGGTCTTCAAACATCTCACGATAAGCCTTATGCAGACCTGTTTGTGACTATCTATATTTTACTGCTGCAGTTTTCGACGGCTTGAGGCAACCAGTTGGACGCCGACTGTCGTTCGTTGCCTCTTACCATATCGTAAGTTACGGTGCTATTTTTATTTTCTTCCCTTATAGCCATAGGTAGGAAGTGGTCAAGTCGTTTGCCTCACTCTCTAAGATAGTGGGTTCGTGTCACGGCTGCCTCGCTCATTTCCCGAGTGCACCCCCGGGAGATCGTAACCGCAGCTATGGAGTTCGCGAATTGTCAGATGCTCGTGGCATGCGGCTTGCCGTTCTACAGAGAGAGATCTGGACATGTGAGATAAAACCAGGTGTAATGAAGTCGATTCCCTCTTAATTTTAACTTTAACCTACAGGCACGAGTCAACACACTGATAAGCTAAAGATAAATCTAGTTTTCTCAGTACTAAAACTGCCACACTGCAACAGTTGAGAGTTTAATTCTACGAGCACTGGAGATTCACAATTTTCCATATGCATCTGTCTTGTAAATAAAATAAAATGAAGGAGTGCATTCTATGTAGTACGTAGCCTTATATAACCCGTGAATCCAGGTGATAAGGAGTTTATGTAACTCGTTTACTCAGATTCTTCTTGTTTGCACATGGACGAAATTAAAACTTCAATGCAATGTTAATTATTTTCTATGAACTCTACTTTATGCATAAACGTATAGTTAACAAAATCAGTTAGCCGTATTTCACAAAACTGCCAAAGTGTTACACTGAACAGAAGAGGGTTAGACTTTCCCATGCAGAAAGAGCCTACAAATGCCAAAGGTCACTTTTCTGTTTTCTCAGCAAAACAGGCGTGTAAAGAAAACAAGTTAAAACGTGAGAGTAATTATAAAAGTGTGAGAGAGAGAGAGAGGGAGAGAGAGAGAGGGAGAGGGAGAGAGAGAGAGAGAGTGAGAGAGAGAGTGGGGGGGGGGGGCAAGCAGAAATGGCGATAGAGAAACTTGGTGACAAGACATGAAAGAAAGTATTATGGTTAGTAAAATATTATAACACAGAGGATTAACCGAACGGGGCTGGGAGTTGTACAGGGCCACGATCACGGTGTGTCGGGTAGCACAGGGCACAAATAACCGATAATCAATCACTTTCACCAGATCTGCATTTACGGCTTCCCCTTGTCCCATATAATGAACTAAAGTTTAATTATCTGGTTATAGCGACTGTTGCATAACACAGACATCTAATAATAGGGAGCAAAATATACGGGTGGTGAAAGGCCATAAAAGTGTCCCTAACCAAAACACAATGCGTACTGGAAAATAGACACAAACAGTACGGTCCCATGGCAAAGTCTTTGTTGGATTCGTTAGATGGTGTTTCAAAAAAGGACACAAATGCTAAGTCAAAGAGTGCGTCAACAACAAAAAAGGCGAAGTCGAATTGTCAGCTTTTCAATAACACAAAAGGCGGAATGAATGTTGCGGCTGCAAAAATTATTCCCAGACAATTATTTCAAAATCCACGTAGGTTACGTGAACTTTATGAGTTATTTTTAATGTAGTTGTATCAATATTTTTTGTGCTGATGAAGGCTCCCTAGCTGCAACGTTCATTCTATATAACTACTTCTATAGTAAACATTGTATTCCGTCCTAATATGGGACAAAGTTTTTGTTATGTAAGGGACCCTAATATAACCTAAAGCTTGAACGGTTCTCTGACTTGTGCCAGGGTGATCCTCGTCCGAATGGCGGTACTATGTGTCACCGGGTGTTGGTCGCTCATTGTACGGCCCTGGTGGGATTGAATCACATACATTCATTCTGTATATACGTGAATGTGTTCTTATAAGGTTGACTGGTTCTAATGTCCGTGTTTGTTGAAGCACTCGCACTGTTAACTGTAGCCCAACTTTTTAAGCGATAAAACAAAACTTGTCGCTTCAAATATAAGGAGGACCAAGAATCCTGGATATTTTCTTAGTATGATACTATATTAATGTGAAAGGCAAATCTTCACATACAGAGTAAGCACAAGATGTCAAACAAGGGAAAACAAAATATTTTTAAAGCATTTATTTTACACGGTTTAGATGGGGCAAGGCAGTAAGTTTTTTTAACCAGAAGTTGTATGACCTCATAGCTAGTGCAGATGCCACAAGCTGCAATCTGTATTTTTTTTTTTTATGACAGAAAAACACACACCATCTTACAAGGGATTCAAACTCTCTCAAATGAGCGTTCTAAACACTCGGCCAGACGTATTTCATACAGAAATGAGGGGGTAGCTTACGATACCTCTGCCATAAAACTACCATTACTATCTGTATTTACCACTTTTGCGGTAAATGCGGGGGAGGGGTATATTAAGCATGTGAAATGAGTGCTTTCACCACGGACTGTGCGGGTACGATTTTTTGCCCGACAGAAAAAAAAAGCCCCCACCTTGCTGAGGACTCGAACCAGAGTCTCCTGCATGACAGCCCTGCCTTCCTAACCATCTGGCCTGCCTCTCCCATTACCAACCTACTACCATGATATTACCTTTCTGTTTTTAATCCATAAACTAACAATACAATGACGAAAACAGCGCCACACTACCTCAAATATTGCACGTGAAAACAATGCAAGAGTTTGTGTTTTCCCTGACGCTCAAATGTCAGTGCATCGAAAACACATGGCAAACACAACAGCGTAGCTGTGGGGAAATCACACCGGTCAAGAACGTGACAATCTCACGAGAAAATTAGAATGGGAACTGGTGGAGAATATCTGAGCAGCCAGAAAATGTAAGAACGTGTTTTTCCCCTCATACAGGGATAATCAAGAAGACAGAAGCAATACAACATATAATTATATATGTGTGTGTGCGTGTGCGTATATATACATATATATATATATATATATATATATATATATATATATATATATATATGTGTATATATGTGTGTGTGTGTGTGCGTGTATGCGTGTATATATATATATATATATATATGTGTGTGTGTGTGTCTATATAAATATGTATATGTGTGTGTGCGCGCGTGTGTGTGTGTGTGTGTGTGTGTGTGTGCGTGCGCCTTGTGAGGATGTATGTGCCCAGATAAATTCATAGATAATACGTAAGGTAATTTCCGAATGTATGTGGTGATCTTAATATTTAAAATGACAGCAAATGTTGCTTTAAAGCCTAGTAAATGAAACAAGTTACACACACACATATATATATATATATATATATACCGAGTTTCTTTTAGGCAGACGGAAATGAGAGCTACTTTCTGCAAAGGACCTGCTACATGATGATATATATATATAAAACATCTCTGTCAGAACAACATTCAACTATACTGGGTTTATAATTTAAACTAAACACCGTATTATTCTCTTGCTGGTTATGCCATTTTCTCATTTATTTTATTTTATACGTGCGATTTTCGTCTGCATCTTACTGGCAAATATAAAAGGTGTCTAGATACAATAACTGTCTCTCGTGTCTATTTTAACACTTTTTTTTGGGTCTGGGTTGGACAAAAAGGCCTGAACCTGAGGATTTACAATCACGGGGCTAGTTTAGTCGCCATGAATTATGTAGTTTAAGATGATTATTTTGGCCGCCAATAAACATCAAAACAATTCCTATCACATTACCCAGAATGTCTGCTTGTCTCCCGAATGACAGCCCATCATTGTTACTCCTGAAAGTCGTTCTTCTAAAACTTACAAGAAACATATGTAACTCACACGTCTGAAAGAAATCAGCTACCATCAGACTTGTTAACCCGTGCCCAAGTTATCTATCAGTCAATATTTTGCAAGTCGTAACAGCTGTGCAGAGGTAATCCGATTCAAGCACACTGTATTGTTATATCTGTTCCTGCTGTATTACATTGATACTTTTACTAAAACAGAAAAGATAAGGTAATTCCCTTCTTCTGGATCCCCTGTAGACTACAGAAAACGTGAAGTTATTTTCAGTTTGCTCCTAAATACCTGTTGCTAAAATTAGTCTATTACCTCACATCAGCAAGACGAGAAAGTGATTTTACAAGACACTGTTTTGATCAGGCGAGATAAAATTGTCAGCAATCTCATATCAATCTAAATAATGAAATGTAGGTTTTGAGTATTGCTACTAAATGTTGTGTAAATATATTACTTAATCTTCTTCTTCTTCATACAGCCCATGCCTTGTTGTGTTAGCAGGTCTGCCCAGTATATTTTGTCTCTCATGTACGACCAATATTTTTTGCGTTCACGCCAAAACTAAGTAATGTATGTATAAATATATATATATATATATATATATATATATATATATATATATATATATATATATATATATATATATATATATATATATATACCATCTAAATTAAATTTTACAAATTCTTCATAGATGTGAATTTAACTCCGAACTAGGATGAAACAGAAGTACATTTTATTTTCAGGCAATGGCAGACAATGTAATCCACATGCGTCCAATGTACCGTTGGGGGACTGCTAAAAGTTTCAAATAATGGTTTTAACCTTAATATGGTGTATGAAACTATTGCCATTAAGTGAGCTTTGGGGCCTTGCTCTATCAAGTTTAATAATCTGATTTTGACAAGGATGTTTTGGAAGGACACCATCCCTAGCATCTGATTGCCCGTCTACCTTTAAGAAAACAGGTTTGTGTTCCTCTTTGGTTCCTCGTGTTTAACATGTACGACATAGGAGACCCAGCCAGTAGCTAAACTGCAGTGGGCATATCTGTTGAGTGTATTGGAACACACAAGCTCCTTTACCACTTCATATCAAGGGTATGTTGAACTATAATCTTTATTTAGTCACCAATGGCAGGAAAGTGTTATTGTCTCTTCGAGCTCAACGCAAGCAATGTAATATTAACAGAGGATAATCGGATGTGAAAGGTAATGATCAGGCAGAATAGACTAGCTACTGCTGCTGTCCCTCGAAACGGTTAGGCGAACGCTCTCTTGCACCAAGTGCACAGTGCAAGAGAACAGACTGGATATCGCTGTCTATAGAGACTGGCTCGGCGGGGACTGATCGGAGGGTATGGCCGCTTTTAAATGCGGAAGACGAAAAGACAAGACTTATAATAAGGTTGCAACCACCACTGTCAGTGTGTGAACTCTTTGTTGGCACGTGTGGGGAATGTCCCGAGTGCAGTCATCTCAGTTCATTGATTCCTTCGCAACGTTCCGCCAGTTTCCGCATTTTAAGGAGTAAGGCTGGGAACATGCTGAAGCTTTAGATAGGTCTGCGCGGTTCGGAGAGCAGCAGAGCCGACGTTGACATTCGTGGGTCAAGTCATCAACAATGATAAGCACAGCTGATAGCGATCAAACGGATGGATAATACTTGTTCATTATATTTTTGCAACTCAGAAAGTTTATTTAAAACACTTCTTTATCTTGTTTGCTACCCTATTTAGTTTAAAAGAAAATAGGCCTTGAGGTCTTATAAACTTCGGTCAAACAATTTAGTTTCCAGAAAGCGACAAGTTAGAAAACTCACGGTATAGCTGAGAATACAGAGCACTAACACGAATTTACCACAACCATTAATTTATACAGTAAATATTTTAGCAAAACCGAGGTAGTGTGCTCTCATTATTTATTTACAGAAACGCTGACGTACAAGTACACAAATGACAGCAAGTACAACCTAACAGCAGCAAGAGGCAAGGGATGTTAAAGGGCAGAGGGCATCTCACATGCGCACATAAAATACCGCACTTCTAGTCGCAGGTTACATTTAACGACTCGCAGGCTGCCGTATTCACCCCCGATCATGCAACAGAAATGCAGATATAGTTGAGGAAGATGAGTTCTAGCCTAGCACGGTTTAAAATAGCCAACACGATGCTTGCAATAACGTAAACAGCGTGTGTACACCCACCTAGTCCTAGACACTGAACGGCTAAAATACGTGACTGAATCAAACATCGCTGGAACTAGTTACATGGCCGTGTTATGCTTTACAAACCTACACATGAATGTAAAAAAACATCGTTCTCGTACTGGTTACATATGCGTTCTTTATAAATGTTGCATACAAGTATACAACAACGCACTGTGCGTGCTTCTTATTGTAGTTATCATAGAGGAAAAAATAACAGAAAGAAAGAGACAGAGAAACAGACAGAACGAAATTTTTTTTCTAAGGGTAAATAACTAGGCACGCAGGTCCGTTTAACATGCCGCCCTTCTAGTCTCCATTTCACTAAGAGAGAGAGAGAGAGAGAGAGAGAGAGAGAGAGAGAGAGAGAGAGAGAGAGAGAGAGAGAGAGAGAGAGAGAGAGAGAGAGAGAGAGAGAGAGAGAGAGAGAGAGAGAGAGAGAGAGAGAGAGAGTGAGAGAGAGAGAGAACTTTATTCTCAAAGGGTTAATAACTGGGCACGCAGCTCTGTCTAACAGGTTGCCCTTCTCTTCTCCCTTCATTTCAGAAAGAGAAAGAGAGAGGGGGGAGGGGGGTTGTGTCTTAGAAGGTTGCATGCCCTTTACAGCATGTTGTATAACTAATAACCAGCATTTGTGGCTGTCTGTGATATTACTATGAAATTTTACGTTCAGTAGTTTGCCCACTGCCAGGATCGGTCGGCTCTCGATATCACTGTCTTAACCAACGCTAGGCGGCCTGCTGCCAAATCGCCCACACCTGGGATCGAACCCAGCACCACGGTATTACGAGCTTTCACAACGTTTTAGCTACTGAAGCCGAACAGAATGGAAACGTATATTCTGGTACAGGAAACATGTTATAACAATATATTTCAACTAAATACTCAATGCCTAACAGCTTCTCATATTCTAAGTAATATCTACGCCATGTTTATCGTTCTAGAATTCTTTTATAAGCAGTGAAGGACTCTTTCCACGACTTTATGAGAAACTGTGCAAATAGGGCTTGACCTCTATTTTATAGATCAATTTTAAATTTTATAGATCAATCGACACCATGTGGATGATGTTGTCAACGTTCGTCGGCCACCTTTAGTTCCAAGGACTATACCTGGTACCTATTCAAGGCTAAGTCAACCTGACAGCTGTGAAAGAAAAAAGTTCAACTCCGTCAATATCCAAACCCACGATCTTCCAATCCGCACGTAGCATCTATCCGTACACCACGGCGGCTCCCAATCCCAGTAGACCAAAGAATAAACAATAATGGTTACTCTCAGTACAGGCATTTGGTGAATGTTTTGATCCCGCATAACAGAGTTTGATCAATGATTATCTACCTGGCAATGAATGTATTAGCAGAAACGAGTCCTTGGTGAACAGATCACATTACTAGGCAACAAAGCAACCCCTAAAACACCCCAGCCAGAACACGCACTGAGCTGAATCTAAATTATCGATCTGTGCCCAGCGATACAGGCGCCAGGAACACACGTGTTCTGGGTAACATGCTCAGGATAAAATCATTACCAACCTCCTATTTTCGATTTGCATTTAAAAAGACAAAAGGCCAAAATAGTATCCGATTACTTTTCTACCAATATAAAAGTAACAATATCACATGTGATTAAGAAGAAATAAAAAAAAATTGTTAAATGGGTGACAGAACTGTATGACAGATGTTGACTGATTTCACATCAAAGCTAGGATGCATAACAAGCATGTTACACAACAGGTTTTATCATGGCCATGTAAGGACACCTGTTTATGTCTTAAACAGTTTCATTATAAGGTCAGTTAGTTGCGTATCCTTTACAGGACGTTGCAGAACCAACCCCCAACAGCCCCTGGATTTTGGGTGGTTTCTCTAGGCAAATTTACGTCCAGTAGTTAGCCACTGCTCCCTGGACGGTCGGCTTTCTTGATACCACTGTCAAAACCAATGCAAGGCGCATGGTCCGCAGCTGGGATCGAACCCGGTCACCCCGACATTACGAAGCATTCGCATCGACTTAGCCACAGAGCCGACAGGTTTCATTGTAACAGTACTGAATAACTAGAAGCAACCTATGAAGATATCTAAATCCTTTCAGTTCCATCATTAGCATGTGCTGTGTCAAAATAGCCTGTCCATAATACCCACAACTGAATTAAGCATTCTTACATTACAGACTGTAAGATGTACTCTGAGTCTGATCATCAAGTGCCTTGCCAAACAGAATGGATAATAATGTTTTCACACATATTAAGCCACAGTATGATGAGATGAGTGGACTCATGTCTCTTCTTGTCACCTCTTTAAAAAAAATTTATGAGAATTATCAGGTGTTTATTTTAGGCAGGAGCTGTCATGGCATAGTGGCTAGTTGCAAATCTCAGGCCAAAAGGTCATGGATAAAATTTGCATCAAGTTAGATTTTCATTTTGGTTCTAAAAATGACATTAGCTCCCAGATTGACCCATCCTAAAATGGGCACCAGACAAAGACCTGGGAAGTAAAGGTGGCTGATATGATGTTAACCACATCACCTAACGGGTGCTGACTGGTCAAAAAAGGGCCTTTTTTTCAAGGAGAGGAACTAAATCAAGCTTACTTGTGTAATATATGCACATAAAATATTAAACACATGTTCCACCCAATTAATTGCATTTTTTCTACATCAAAAACTAAAACTAGGATTATGTGCCATAATAGTTAACAATGATTTCTGCAACCATTCCCATGTTTTATGTTTATAGTCAGCAATGATTCACAAATTAAGTGTAGACATATGTTGGTATTATCAGATAAATAATATAAATAAATGTCAAGTTTATCATGCTAATGCATCTGTAGACACATAACAAAACGAAAAAACAAAAACAAAACTGTATAGGAGATAATACACACTGAACACTATAAAATGTGGTTTAATCCTTTTATAGGTGAGGGCTCAAAGACAAATTTATCACAAACATTAGAAAGAGAGTCATCATTTTTTGGTCATGTTATGAGAAGGAAACTGGAACATGTGACCAATGGAAAGATTTGTGGAAAAAGAGAAGTAAAAACTATACACAAGGAAGACGAATGGTCGTAGACCACGAGGCAGACGGTGGAGAGATAATATCCAGACAGACCTGCAAACACTTGGTGTCACCAACTGGAAAGAGAAGGCCAACCAGAGAGAAATGGAGACGAGTGATATCTGCAGAAATGAACCTCAAGGGCTCGGAATGCAGAAGAAGAGACAGAGGAAGACAACACGAGGTGATTCTTTACAGCCTTTTGTCATGAAGCGGTGTCAATAAATTATTATCAAAACAGCAGGCAGAACATCTAAGAAAACAGTGTCCAACTTTTTAACATGGAAGTACAATTTACAATTAGTGGATGTTATTTTTTTTTTAAACAGTCTAACTACATGAACAAGTTTAGCCTTAAATAACTGATAGACAGGTGCAGAAATCTGGACAATGAACAAGCAACTAGAAAATCAAATTGAGTCTTTAGAAATGTGGATATACAGAAGAATAGGTCACATTTCATAGAAACAAAAACAGTCCGATACAGAGGTTTTGGAAAGACTGTAAATGAAAAGAGAATTATTGAAAGATATTAAAAAAAAAGACAAATAAAATTCTTTGACCGCATTAAAAGACATAACACACTTTCAAAAACCAAATTCAAGGGAAAAGTTTAATGCAAGAGAGCAAGAGGCAGGCAATGAAACAAGTGGAAAGACAATATTAAGAGATGGACGAACGGCAATCTGGGAAAGTGTACAATCAGTACAAGAGACAGAGCCTGTTGAAGATCCATTACAGCCAAACTTCCCCGTAGAGATGGCACCTGCTTGATACAGGGGAGAATACCCTCGACAACTTTACGGACAGGATGTTACAGATGACATTTCGGAGGTCATAGCGGTAACTAACAAATTCTGACTGAGGAAACAAACTTTCACTCGAGCATCCTTTCTCAGTGACTCAATGAGTATGCCAAGGAAGATCAAGATGAAGTGAGCTTGAAACCTGTGGTTTGGAGTCTCTCAGCAGACATGGCTAAACAAAGATCAGTTTCTAATTTCTGCCAAGCTATTTAGATGGAAGAGATAATGAACAGGCTGACAGACTTGCCGGGAAGGGTTGGTGGAGGTGGAGAAGCTAATTCTTAGGGAGGAAAAGTAATAGACTAGGCCGATAAATTGAATACTCAACTATTATATGAACCTGAGCCCAAAGTAAATATAAGACAGCAGTCATGCCTAGGCATGACATAACAGAAGTAATAATAAATAAGGGAAAAGGAAAGATTTAGGAAGCCAAAATCATAGAGCAAAAGTAAAATACTGGCCAATAATGTATTTTTACAGGACTGACTAGAATGGTGAAATTAAATTTGAGCCCTACACAATGTATAAACAGTTGAAAAGAATAATTATTGAATGTATACAGCCAAGAAATGATAAATAGTGGATACTTTTGACACATTTGGCCAGCTAGCTGCATAAAGAATGATATTTTGTTAAAAGTAAGCAAAATGTGACATTTTTTTAAATCTAATTTGGTGCCAGTCTGATTTTTAACTCTCAGTCATGACCTGGAGAAGGAGGAACTGGTAGGAGTCTCCTAAACAAGTTTTTCAAAATGTGGCTACGATCCTCTCGTGGGTGTTAGGGCAGTTGAGGGGGGTGGTAGCTTCATCTGTTAAATCTGTTGGACGGTGGAATGGGCCATGGGGAAGCGAAAGCATCCTCAGGTATACTTGGGGGCAATGACTAAACACACAGCAGTGGTGGAGACACAGATAAAGTAGTTAACAGACAGTAAACTTTTTTCACAATCCCAGGCAGAGCTGGGGCAATTAATCTTATAATGCAATCAATCTTTTTGTCTCGCTGAAACTGTAAGACCAGTTTTTATAAATAATTAAGTGATAATTACTGTAAATCTAGAACAACACATTTCTGGACACAACAAATATGCACACAGCAAAAAATGGAGAATGAAAAGCGACAATGAAATTCATATTTTACATAAATGGTTGGGACATAAAGAGAGAGTGGTAAATAACGAGAGACTTTTTACACAAAAGAATTGATAGTTTTGAAGAGTCTGATCCCCAAGAATGTGGACAGATAATATACATGAAGACCTACAGACATCTGGAGTCACCAGCTGGAAACATAAAGCCAATCACAGAAATGAATGTAAGTTAGTGATACCTGTAGCAATTAACCACAAGGGCTTGGAAATTTAAAGAAGTAGCATACTTCTGATATTTAGCACAGATTCCTTCTTCTACAGTAAAATAAGGCATTCCCAGTTTGTAGCCTCAGTGAATTTATAAATCCATTTCATTCTTCTGCCATGCCATTCATTTATTTGACTTTTTGTCAATGTAATTTGCTAAACTAAAGTCATTCCTAAATGTGTGGGATTTTGTAATACCTGTGTAAATCATTTGTATTAAATGTATGTCAATCTGATAGTACCTAATTACATATACTATTTTAAGTTTTTTTTTTTTATGAGTTCTTCATTTTCATTGTTACGGGATGTGTTTTTTTTTTTTTTTGCGGGTAGGGTTTGTCATTCATTGGATACGCCTTTGTTTACTTCTAATATGAACAATAATTATATAAGCAGTAACAGCATTGTGAATCATTTGTCTTCTTCTTCTTCTTCTTCACTTCCTCTTTTACCGCTGTGGGTGTCGAGGGAGATATAAGGTTCTGTTTCTAGCTCTTCTGGCTGCCTCGACCATAGGCACATCGTGCTGTTGTAGAGTTTCTCTGATGTTATCCTTCCATCTTGTTCTTGGTCTACCCGTGCTCTACGTCCTTCTTCTCTTTCCATGTATGCTTTGTATGTTATGGTGTCACAAGGCATTCTCTCTAAGTGGGCAAACCATTTCACTTGCTGTCTTTGTATGTAATCCAGAATTGGTTCTGTGCCGACTTGTTCTCTTATGATCTCATTCCTGATATTATCCCTTATGGTCACTCCTACAGCCCTTCTCAGACATCTCATTTCCGTGGTTACTAATTTTCTTTTATGGTTTGTTGTGAGTGACCATGTCTGGCACTGGTAGCACAGAGTTGGAATAAATATGCTTTGAATAAGATGTCTCTTTGTGCTGATTGGGATTGTCTTATGCTGTAAGAGGGGGGCTAGCTGTCCCAATACTTGGTTTGCTTTACTGCATCTAATGTCAATTTCTTTATCCAATTTCCCATCTTCGGTAAATGTAGTTCCCAGATATTTAAACTCAGATGCCTGTTTAATGCCTTTGTATTCTATTGCTATGTTTAGATCTGTCTTCTTTTTTCCTATTGACATTACTTCTGTCTTTTCAGTGTTGATTCTCATATTATTTGTTTTACATTCTTCATTCATGGATGTTAGATGTTGTTGCGATTTCATGGCTGTATCTGCTATCAAGGCCTGGTCATCTGCAAAGAGTAATTCGTTGATCTTACTAAGATCTTCATTCATGAGCTTAGCATTCTTGCATATACTGTCGATGTAGGTGATAAACAGCAGTGGTGATAAGACACACCCCTGTCTTACTCCCGATGTCACTGTGAAAGGATGAGAAGTTCCCTGATTTATTCTAACTACACTTCTACAATCCCTGTATAAACTTTTGCACACTTCGATGAGGTGTTCGCTTACTCCATATCTTGCCATTATTTTCCATAATAATTGTCTGTCGACTCTGTCGACATTTGTCTACCCGTCATTATAGATGGCAGTGGAGAACTTTCAGTATAACTATAACAGTGAGTGCACTTTAATTTTGTTTTAAGCATGCTAAAACCCTCAAACGATAGCTAACCGCCTGGCTAGCACAAAGCGAAACTACATATGGACTTTGAATTCTGACTTATACGTCGGCTAAATTTTCATTTTAAGCTGTGAAGACATCCATCCTCGTTAGTAAACACCCAAATATGGAGAAACCGGTGCCGTCTGCTGCAGTGAGCGAGGAGAGAAAGAAGAGTCGAAAGTTGGCGCAGCAGCAGAAGAAATAATGCTCACTGTCAATCATCCACATAAAGACTCGTAACATTTGATTACAAATACGAAAATGATGTATATTTTGTCTAATACATCACAAAACAGGCTTTTGAAGAGCTAAGACACGTACCTTGCAGTTGGGAGCCAGCCGCTATATTGCCTGCAGTCAGCGATCAGCGACTACTATTATGTTTATCAGAGCTCGTCTGCCGGTGTCGGACGGAGGAAACCATCAAGGATGTCATGCGCGCCGATGATGCGCAGACGTTCACAAAACAAAACAAAAAAAGCGCTGTCTGTAGATCAGTGGTTCCCTGTAAGACGAACCCCCCCCCCCCCCCTTAATTTTTCCCATTCCCCCCCCCCCCCCCCCCCATTTTTTAAAAATAAACTTTCCGAGATCTGCTATGCAGAACATACTTTTAATAGTGATTTATTTTTAAAAAGAGTAAATCTATATTTAATTCACAAACTGAGTCATGTTTTTGCTTTGCTTTTCTTTATGATATCACAGATCATTCAAACACAAAAAGGCATATCTGATAAGTTTACAGTCAATACAGGGGTGAGGCGGGGACGTGTGCTGTCTCCTCCCTTATTTACTACACACATAGATACAATTTTTAAAAAAGCCAGCTTCAAAGCAGTCGACTCATAAAATGAGGAACTGTACTTTCCAAATAAAGAATTAGATCCAACACAATAAACGAGCTACTGTTTGCAAATGATAGGTGTCTGTTCTACAATGAGAGGAGTTGACTGCAAGACACTTTGAACAGGCTCAATTCAAAACGCAGAGGATATAACATGAAAATAAATACTACTAAAACTGAAGTAATGAAGATCAGCAGAATTCTTAGTCCGCTACCTATCGAGCTAGTGCACATACATACAAACTGACACCGTTATTAAGACATCCAAACATAAGTATGAGCGTCAAGAAACAGATATTAAACAGCATATTCATATCAGCACTGTTCTGCCAGTGGCAGACTTAAACATTGTAAAAGGCTAACCTACGTAAAATTAACGCCTGTGAAAAAAGATGCATGAGAAAATCTGCCAAATTAACCAACGGAGACAAAGTCAGAAACAATTTTACCAAAAAGACTGCAGGAACAACAACATGCAGCAAATTCATTGAGAAACAGAGATAGTAAGAATGCAACCAAAACAACTACAAACTCAGGCGCCACACATGAAAGGATCGATAGTGAAAGCACAAAATCGTCCTGTGAGAAGACGGATTGATGACATTGCTAAGCTTTTACATCGACTCGGATTGATAATAGCCATTGCTGCCCATCATGCAATTGATTGCAAACTGTTCTTCTCTACAATGCTTAATGGCAGAAGTGAAAATTGATGATGACGATGATGATCACCATAATTATGAACCTTATATATTATTATTAATAGCAACACGCATTTTCCCCCCAAAACTTTGTTTCTTGAACACACTTTAATTTCTTTATTTTTTTTTTTTCTTTTTGTAGTTATTACCCAACTCGCACCCCCCCCCCCCTTCTTTTCCACTACCCCTTCCGTTTTGCAGCCCGAAATATTGCCACCCACTGACTCAAAGAGCCACTATTCCCATGTGAAGAGAACAGGAACAAATTACAAAAAAACCTGTTTAACCGTAAAACAAAGTTTATTGTGGCGCTCTACTGTAATGGAGTAACCAGTATTTAGTGTCTGCAGAATTTTTAATGATGTGTTTGGTTATCTACAGTTGCTACATCTCAGTGTTTTTGTTCGACAACCATAGTTTAGCTTGTGACCATGATGTCTGAGATCGGCATGATGCTATCACAGTGTGCTTAGTGGCAGAGAACTCTCAAAGTTCCTTTCCCGCTCATAACTATAGGACACATTTATTGGTTTTGCTGTCAGGGGTACCCTAATTGTAACTTCCTGTGAGGTTCAACCGGGTATCTGGGTTTACCCTGTTGAGTGCCATCCAGGTTTTGATTCTAGTAATCTCATGTCATGGGGTGATCAAATCAACATATAGCATTCTTGAAGGAAAACAGACAGATTTACAAACTTAAACACCCTTGAAATATTTAAATTCTGAGGCGGAAACGATATCTACCAATCTAAACAAAATATCTGCCAGTCCATTGGTTGTATTGATGACCTTGATACATTATAATACTACGAAATACGCCTGTCCGAATCATAGAGAGATGAAACCAAGAAGGAAACACCCGGAAGGAAAAAGCAGGAATTACTCAGCTAACAACTGGGCAGAGAACGAGCGGTCTGACTCGAAAAAAGGAAGCATCAAGCCCAGAGACGACGCAAATATTAAAACTTTAGTCACGAAAGTGACACAAATAAACCAGACCACAAATATAGACGGAGACTGTTAGCAGTTTCAGCTAGCTAGCAGTAGTCTGAGAGTGGTCGAACTTAAATTTTTTTTTTTTTTTTTAAGGAATCGGAATCCATTATAATATAACCTTCCAAAGTTTCAAAGTTCCATAATGAGTCCTGCAAACACGACTGTTTTCGGAACTTGAGATATAAAATAATATTTTTTCCCTATTATGGAAAGGGAGAAAGTGAGTTGGGTGGGGTCTGGGAATGGGGGTAATTATTAATGTTATTAGTCTAGTTCTTCATCTTCATCAAACAAATTTCAATCAATGTTTCTTCATATTTACTAATCAACATGACATGTGTAACCGCCATTTCTTCATGATTACCAATTAACGAGCCACGTGTGATCATCCGTTCTTCGTCTTTACTAACGAATAGGACGTGTATAACTAAAAGTTATTTGTCTAAACTGAACGTGCCCGATGTGACTAATAATTTTTCATCTTTACTATATGGCCATCAGTTGTTTATCTTAAGTAAAATGATCGCCATGTGACCATCAATTCTACATCTTCATTACACAATATATCATGTGCGACTATGAATTCTTTATCTTTATGAACCAAAACGACATGTGTGACAGTCATTTTTTTGTCTTTATTGGCCAACATGTTACGTATGACTATGAATTCTTCCCCTTTACTGTAAAACTGATTACCATAATTGTAATATCGATAAAGACGCAAAATTTACTAATGGTTAACTCAGTATTGTGGACAATAAAAGAGATAAGGCAGTTAAAGAATAATCACTGTTGAGTTTATAAAACAAATTGAACAAATTATTGTGAATTAATGAATTAGAAAAAAAAAAAAAATGTCACAAGATCTTTTGTTAAATATTTTTTTTATTTGGAAAAACGGGATGGGGGGGGGGGGGAGTGGGGGAGAGGATGGGTAAAAAGGAATAAATCAGAGTAAGAAAGAAATATAAATAGTTTCAACAAATTGGAGGAGGAAGGGAGTCTCAATAAAATTATGTCACGATGGGGTAACCTTTTTTTTTCTTATTCGCGTTCACAGGTTGTAAACTCCGGTGGAAAGTTCTGGTTGTTCGACCACTCCTAGTCTTGTTCCAGAAATTAAGACCTGCGAAAACATCAGTTTTATTAAAAAAAATGTCTTATTTCTATGCAGACTCTTTGTTCCTGCAAGAAGATGCACTTTGACTTCTAAGAACACCCATAATTAATAGACTGTTACTCACACACACACACACACACACACACACACACACACACACACACACACACACACAATGGGGCTCTGGTACTCACACGAGAAGACAGAGTAACCAACATGGTTAGTTTACTACAAATCAAATAAGGGAACTCTCTTCTCTACGTCTATGATCGAATCTACTCTGAATGTAGTAATGAGGCATGAGACGACAAAAACTACCAACCATGCCAAATCTGCATGAGCTAAGCTTCAGGCTATTGGCTAGAAATAGCAACTGGTCGATTATGATGATCCTGGTCTTCCATGTCCTGTTGACATAAACGAACGTGCTTATGATGTTACCCTTTTCGCATGGCTAGAAATCTTATTCAGTGGTTATAGTGTCCAGGACAGTTTTCGGCTAGACAGTTATGGTCAACTTTTCGTTCTTACCGAAAAAGGGGACGGAGCACGTGTGGGAAAGTCCAAAGTCCGGTTATGTCCAATCCCAATATCTATTCATTCATTCATTCATGTATCCATTCATTCATGTATTCATTTATTCATTTTTTTCCCGGTCACTTTGAGATCGCAGTTAAACGGTGTGATTCTTATTAACATGTCCCAAAGAAACAAATTTTCAAAACAAAACTTTATTTATGCTGAATATGCTTCAGTCGAAACACAAGTATTTGTTATGTGTAAATAAACACAGAGGGAATCAAAGATTTCGACAAAATAAACCAAAGCACTGTTTTTACGCCAGTGGCGCAGCGGGCATATGGTGCTAAACTCGTACTATAATTGACGAAACTCCACCCGGTGGGTGCCGTGTTCAACATCACGCCGATCGTCTTTACTTCTCAGAACATTACATGGTAACCATCACTTGGTCTCTGGGTCCACCTGCTAGACAAAGTAAATGTTTAAAAATTAAACGGACTCTAGGTGGATTTGAACTAAAGACCTTTGGGTCGGCAAGCGAGCATCTAACCACTACGTTATCATAGCTTTCCCAGAAACCCAGCAGAATATGAAAAAAAAAAAAATCTACCATAAGGTTTCGACAACAGATAACAGTTCTAGCAACTATGATTCTTTTTCTTTCTTCTTACGTTTCTACTGCTTATGCCGTGAAGCGTTGCACAGACGACTTGAGATGTAGTTTCCTGTCTTTTGCTAGTTGTGCAATGTCATATTGTGTTTCTGTAAGGCTCTTTTGTCGGCTTTCTGGCTAAGTCGATGCGAACACTTCGTAATGCCGGGGTGCCGGGTTCGATCCCAACTGTGGGCCATGTGCCTTGCGTTGGTTTCGACAGTGGTTGCAGGGCGCCGACCGTCCAGGGCAATGGCAAATTACTGGACGTAAATTTGCCTTAAAAAACCACACAAAGCCAGGGGCTGCTAGGGTTGGTTCTGCAACGTCATGTAAAGGATACGCAACTAACCAGTGCTCTTTTATTCCCTCCACTCATCTCTTTCTTGGTGACTGTGATACCAAGGCTAAATTGCACAAAAAAAATAATAATTTAATACTCTCAACATTCGCTTTGTATCTCACTGTAATACAAGAAAATGGTATGGGATGTACATGCGGCCCAAGTGATACTGACAGCATAACCGATCCATCCCCATTGAGCATGGTGAAAAAAAAAAACTTTAATATGAAACAAACACAATACAATATGAAGTAGTCTCTATAATATGAAGCAGACAGCATATACGATTTGAAGAAACGCAACACAGTAAAAAAAAAAAATAATAAAAATATGGGTCAATCAACACGGTATGGGGCAAAAACATACAACAAAAAGACACAACAAAAAGTAAAACAAATTCAATGTATATATATATATATATATATATATATATATATATATATATATATATATATATATATATATATATATATATATATATTAGGGCTGTACTGAATAGTGATTTTCACTATTCGGCCGAATACGAATAGCTGGACTAACTATCCGGCCGAATACGAATACGAATAGTGAATCATTATCATCATCAGGTGCTTTGCCGACTGGTATGGGCGATTATGCCTCGCCATAATCTGCGATCTCCTGCAGCATGTATTAGTTCGTGTGCTGACACACCTCCATACCATGCAACAAGACTGTCAAGAATCTTCTGTCGTTGTCTTCCTCTATCCCTCCTTCCACAGATCTTTTCAGTGGTCACAACATGTTCTATTTTCCCTCATCCTATAACATGGCCGAAAAATGATGACAGTCTCCTTCTGATGTCTGTGATAAGTTGTCTTCGGGCTCCCGCATCTTTCAAAACCTCCTGGTTTTTTTTTTTTTTTTTTTTTGTCCAAGGTATTTTAAGCATTGTTCTGTAAAACCACATCTCTGAGGTCTCAAGAAATTGCTTGGCCTGCCTACCGATTGTCCAGGACTAACAGCCATATGTTAAAACTGGATGTATGTAGCAAGCAAGAATTTTTTTTCTAACCTTCAATGACGAAAATATATTGCATAAGATGTTCTTCATTTTATAAAATGCAGTTTTTGCCTGCCCTATTCTGTTTCTTATTTCAGTAATGCATCTTCTATCTGATGTTATCCATGTGCCCAGATACTTAAATTTATGTACTTGTCCCAAAATAAAACCATTGACTTTACACATCTCGGAATAAATATTTTCTTCATACCACCATTACTTCTGTCTTTCCACAATTCAAAATGAGGCCTATTCTTCTACTTTCGTGTATACAATAGATCTATAAAAAAAAACCATCAAAAATGTCAAATGTACGCTGAAATTTTACTTCACAAAATGTTGTACAGAATAGTAAACATTTAAAAACATTTCATGTTTTGCATCCTTCAGTCGGTAAGTCTGTGGTAACTAATACCTAGGAATGAAAGTATTCTTTGTTTTATAACAAGTAACTAAACTTGTAAATTGTCACTGACAGCTTAGTTAATCCATGAAAGCGGCATGAGCTTTCAAAAAAAAAAATCTTACCATGTTGTCAGCATTAGGGCAGCTTCTTGTCTCACTGAAGCTGTACTAAACAGACGTTCACTGGGTACGCTCGTAGGTGGTGCACAAAGATAACGCTTAACAAAGATAAACCAAGGTGGGAGATCTTGATATGTTTATCTGCCACCAGTCCAGAAACGGATGTAAGGTAACCACTATTCGTATTCGGCCCGACCGCAACTATTTGGCCAAATACCGATAGTTATTAGGTCCACTATTCGGCCCCGAAGCGAATACGAAGCGAAAATTCAGTAAAGCCCCCTTATATATATATATATATATATATATTATATATTATAGCGAATATCGATATATATATATCTTATATAATATATATATCTTATATATATATATATATATATATATGTGTGTGTGTGTGTGTGTTTATTATATATATATATATATATATATATATATATATATATATATATATATATATATATGTGTATATATATAATATATATATATATATAAAACACTGTACACTCTAAAGAAACGCAAAACAATCTAATAATCAGACGGGCAAACAGAGTACAGTATCAGGACCCTTTCTCATTTTAAAGTCGTTGTGGGCATTTAGAGCTAGACCTATAATTTATAGAACAATCGGCACTTGATAGATGATGTGATCAACATTACACCGACCGCCTTTACTTCCTAAGACTACTACGTACCTATTTAAGGTTAGGTCGACCTAGGAGCCAAGGTCAGTTTTGACCGTCAATCCGCAGGCGAGCGTCAAGCCGCTACACCAATACAATATGAGACAAGCACAATCTGTATAGATATATTAAAGGCGTTACAAATGTCAACAAGAATAATGAAGTACATGTTACAGCAAACGGTTAAACAGATAACTACCATGCACCCATCTTGAAGTGACGTGACCAGACAGGTGAACTGGTAGCAGCAAACGTGAGAACAGATAACTCTGTTTTCTAACAATGTACAGGAGATAAGTCGTCGTCTGTAGCATAGGCGTTGCGAACGCACTTCGTAATGCAGACTTGCCGGGTGTGATCCCCGCTGCTGGTCTTGTGCATTGCGTTGGTTTCGACAGTTGTATCGAGAAGCTGACCGTCCAGAGAGCAACGGCAAACTACTGGACGTAAATAGCCTAGAAAAACCACAACAGCCAAGAAATGCTGGGGTTGGTTCTGCAATGTTCTGTAAAGGATTGTAATGTGGTATATTTTCACCCTGATCGAGAAGGTTGGGGGAGAAGCCCAAGGGGCACCATAAAACCGAGAGAAGCCTGTTAATCAGAGAACACGAGGTTCTCAAGGGAGGCAACACTGGGTATACAATCAGACCACAGTCTGATCAGAGAGTATGTGTTGACCGTTGGAGCGAGAGGGCGTGTGCGTGATCCAGTGTGAATGAGGACGTGAAACTGATTGCTTCAAGATGACGACTAGACTACAACATCCATCGAAGTAAAGTCCATCCAACTCTGTTGCCAGAAACCCAATGCAGTGACCAGAGTCATCTAAGCGGAGATGTTGAACTGAAGACGGAGAACTCCAGAGGGTGAATGCTTCAGGATTCTATGTGTTGGTGTCTGAACGATGTGTTGCTCGAATGCTGTTGAATAGGACATGGACGGGACAGATTGTGTAAGTGTTTAGATGTTAATAAACAGTCATGTATCATAGAGACGGTGTCGACTCGAAACATCTATGTCATCGTAGAGTGTTATTCATATCATCCATTAGACTACACCCCCTAGACAACAAGCCAATGAAAGCAGACGATTATTGCAAGGATACTCAACTAACTTTCTTAACAATGTACGGGACGTAGAGTATGCAGCATCTAAGAACGAAAGGGAAGGTAGTTTAATTTTAGGAAACAAAATCAAAGCACTCGGGACATTCCCACAAATGCTCCATCCCTATCTTCAGGAGCCAGCGAAGACTTCCAACTCTGATGGTACCAATAACAGTCTGTAAGTCCGTTTAGCCATTTCTCTTATTGTGAAGTGTCGGCCGGATCATCTAGTCCCTCCTCTTTTCATCCTTCTTTTCAAACCATGATACTCTAAGTGTGCTATTGCATTGTTCACTTCCTCCTAAGGAATCATGACAATATCTAGCTTGAAATGCACAAATTTACCACCAAGTGGTGCAGAGCCAGCAAGTATGTCTGTCATTTCGTTTCCTAAGACTAACTGAGGGAAGGTAATATAATGTCTTTCTTTGTGAACTGGTGCGAGAAGAGGAGTTTTTAAGAATTGTACAATGACAATCTTGATAAACTGGAGTAAATCATGAACATCGATTGGTGACAAATTATGTGGAAGCAGCACAGATTAGATTTTTAAAGACGAATGATAAGAACACAGTGGACAGATAAAAGGAGTAATGAAGAAGTCTTTAAAGAAAATCCAAGAAGATAACTGAATGCTCACATGAGAAAGAGACTGTTTGTTCTCTTTAAACATACCATTAGAAAAAGAAAACTGGAATACACGAGATGGTGGGAAACTTGGTGAGAAAAAGGTCAGAAGGCGACAGTGGGAGAAGATGCTGGAAAGTATGGTGACATGCATAGAAGATCACCTGTGTCAGAATTGATTGCTGAAATTGCATGAGACAGAAGGCAATGGATAATCATGTAAATTTCCACCATGCATCTGCGTTTTGTCTTTGAGAATGTCAAACGAAGTTCAGCTTACTCTTTACAAATTTAATTAACTCGTCTGTCTGTATTGGGAATAGCCAACTAGGCATACTATGCCAACTGGAAGTGGAAGTGGTAAGTGGAGTTTGAAAACACAAGGTTATTGTTCTGTAGGTGTTCTGGTTTTATAACTTGACACCTGTCTATTTCTTCATTCCTGACATTCCGCTTCAAATCCAGCCTTGCTTCTCAGGCATTGGGAGCAAAGTCTTTTGGAGGCTTATTCATATTTGTTGGATATAATCTTAGAGTTGCAAGTGACAGAACATACCCTTCATAGAGAATTGGACACTGTTAAGGTTGACAGACTAAAGAGGGGCGGATATTGGGCAGCCCAAGCTGAAAAGATCATCGGCAACATTAAGGAGACAGGAGATTAGCTGAGTAGAAGAATGGATAACGGTACGGGAGGGTAGAAAAGAGCTGTACAAAATGGTAATTACTTTAGGACCTGAGTGCAGTGAGTGGACGGTAAGACGGGTGGATGCAGAGGTTCACAATTTCCGATTCCGATACCTTATGAGGAAAAAAAATTAAAAGTTCAACCACTTTCAGACTGCTGCTAGCTAGCCGAAACTGCTAACAGTCTTCGTCTATATTTGTGGTCTGGTTTATTTGCGTCACTTTCGCGACTAAAGTTTTAGTATTTGCGCCATCTTTGGGCTTGATGCTTCCTTCCTTCGAGTCAGACCGCTCGTTCTCTGTCCAGTTGTTAGCTGTGTACTTCTTGCCTTTACCTTCCAAGTGTTTCCTCCTCGATTTCATCTCTCTATGATTTGACCAGACGTATTTCGTAGGAGAGCGAGGAGGTTCACAAGTTGGCAGAAGACAATTTTAGACCAGTGGATGTGATTATTTACACTGACTGGTCAGTGACCAGGACAGAAAGAGTGATTGGTGCTTCACTGCAAAAACGTGAGGGAGAAGGATGACTGAGGCTAACTTGACATATGACATTACCTTATCAGCATGAGAATGGAGGTTGAGGCAGTAATTGCAGCATCTGGAGTGTAGAGAAATCTCAGCTACACGTGTTACCATAGAATCAGATTCGCAAAGCATGTACAGGAATGTGGAGTCAGGTTTTCTGCGTATGGAGTAGGTTGCATCAATCAAGAAGTCACAGATGATAAGAGTCACATGGATATTTTTCCCGTTGGTTGCAAGCTTTTTTTAGGAATGAGGGTGCAGATGGGTTGGTTGGACTAGCTTCTCTGGGAAGTGCACTGAAACTGCACAAGGCAGGTGTGATCTCTCGCTTGTGGGACAAGGTAAAAAAATAAATGGATGTTACTGAAATCCCACATCTACAGAGAAGGATTGGTTTAGGGAAGGGGTGGGGTGGGCTTTTCATGCTTGCTACATTTTTTTGGACGTTTTCTCTTCTATATTTGAAATGAAATCTTCTAAGACAATCAATATGTCCGGTATTGTGTACTTTGCTCCATGGTATTCTCAAGGAGATCATATAGGTCTAAATCTTCTTTGATATAATCTTCTTTATCTTCAGTGGGTGCATGCATATTAATCATCATATTTTCCCATTGTTCTTTCAGTCGTAACTTGCGGATCCTATCTTTAACAGCTTCAAAATCGCTGATGACATATGTAATATCTAGTTAACACAATGCGCTGGGAAACTGATGGATATTAACGAGGATGAATTCAAGAAAGACAAAGAATTAAAAGAAATTGCCGCTTAAATAAGGTTAAAAATAAAACAGAAGATAATATATTGCACACATAACAAAGAAAAGCGGAGAGAGACGTACGAAACAACTGAGTGAGTGACGTTCAACCCAACCAGGACCGCACAACAAGCGACAAATACTCGGTGACATAAAGTGCCGCCATTCGGACGAGAATCACCTGGGCACAAGTCATAGAAACCGATTTAATCGTTAGGTTATAATAGGTTCCCCGACGACAACCTGGGTGGGGGCTTTAACACAACAAAATAAAATGTCCCATTTAGGGGTGTTTGGAAACAAATGAACTGAGGATCGAGGACATTCAAGAAAACCCCCCAATAGAACCGTTGCTTGAAGAGATTAAAACTACTGAACAAGGTTTCATTAATGATATCGAAAAGATTGCACATTCTAGAAAGGAATAGAGGTCCAGACTGCAAACCCTACTAGTCGTATAAAGGCTCAACAGAATGATGATGATGATTACCAAAATATATACTACAACTCCCCTCTCTACCTCACCACCCACCAACCGCCATCACAGCAATAGTAACATGACTGTATTAATTAACAAAGAACACAACTTTGAATGCATCACTGAAATGTGATAGGAAAGTTTATTTTCAATATTAAACGTGAACACGTGAATTTATATTACACTTGTGGGCATAACTACATAGTGGATATACAAATATATTTCTCCAACAACATAGTTAAAAGAAAATTACAACTGATGAACAATAAACTTGAAACATAATTAAATGCTATGTAATCATATTATTTTTTTAAACAAGGTTCATCTGACAACTTAAAAGCAAACAAAAATGTCCCAAATCATTTTTTTTTTAATTCGGCTAAATGAAATGAGAAAAACTGTAACAAATGTGCTGTCTATCCCCACTAAACCGTTAGGTACTTTACTAAAATACATATCTCCAGCCATATTCAGATTACTTTACTCTCCAACAATCTGACTGCTTCAATCGTCACCATTCATTTAAACCATAATTTTTTGTTTCCGAAAAGAAGTAATAAGAGTGTGTGTCGTTTAACCCCACCAGGACCATACAACGAGCGACCTACACCGGTGATACAAAATGCCGCCATTTTAATGAGAAACACCCGGGCAAAAGTCCCAGAAGCCCCGTTCATCCGTTAGGTTATATTAGGGCAACCGTTATTAACATAACGAAAAAAAAACTCACTGAATGCTAGTAGTGACAAGCGGGCTTTGGTTGTGATCTTATACAGTTTAAAATGTACAAAATAGTGCAGGTAAATTATCTATGACTATGAAACTCAATATGAAACGGAATAGTGCAGCCGGAAATTGCACGTGACATTGGGGTGGGGGTGTAATTACTAATGGTACTCTGCAACTATATAATCTCTACATACATAGGCAGACAACACAAAAGGGTGGACTTTATTTTCAAACTGTTTAGAATGTAGCACGTAGACCCGTCTTAAATTCTGCCCTACTGGATTAAATCCTTACATACATTATTTATTCATACATCAATTAGACAGATAGGCGGTAGGACAGACTGACAAACATACAGACAAACAGGAGACAGGTAGGTAGATAGGTTGGTATTTTTACTCAAATGTGATCATATAAACACCAATGCCTATAGATTAAATTTACTCTTCTGAAAAAGAAAAAAAAAAAACATGTTTTCCTGACACCTCCAGTGAAATGATCCGAATCCGTCGGCGATGCATTTCCCAGTATGTATTTATAGTTGCCTTCTCGGTCTACGAATACAGGAATGAGAAGCAGACTCTGGAAGCCAAGACAAAAAATGACTCAACCTGTACATTTCTGCCAACAATAGAACACAAGCTACAAAGAAGAAAACAAACAAGTCACTTAACTGCTTAAATAGCAAGAAAACAGACTCCGATAGTTCCACAGGTAATCTCGACTACATTTCACACCATTCTTATGTGGTCGGTACGGAAACCATTTTTTCTAGTGACAATACTATACATACCAATACACGCGCGCGCGCGCACTTACACTCACGCGCGCACGCACGCACACATATAACAAAAAAAATAAAGACTTTATTGGATTTAGCTCATTCAGTGATGATTATAAAAATCCATGCATATAGGGACTACACGAAAGAAATCAGAAGAGCTATCAGAGAAAATAAGAAACAGTTTATTATAAATACCTGAAATAGAAATGAACAACTCCAGATGCATGGAAGAGACAGAGACATGTTTAAAGAAATTAAAACATTAAAATACGAATTCAGGCCTTCCTAATAAGTGATAAAAACGGTAACACAATAACGGAAACCAAAAACATATTAGAACGATGGAAAGAATACTGCAGAGAAATGTATGAGGATGTGACAAGTAATTCAAAAACGACTTGTGAAAGCTATGAAAAAAGAATCAGAGCCTTTACTGGATAAGGTACGATCAGCAATACACAGCCTAAAGAAAGGAAAGTCACCAGGTTGCGATGAAATACCAGCAGAAATAATTCAAACAGGAGGAAAGGCCAGCGTCCGAATCTACCATGCACTGTGCTCGAAGATCTGGAACAGCGGCAATTGGCCTAAAGCGTGGAAAAGAAAAGTCTATATCCCTCTGCCAACGAAAGGAAACCCAAAACTATGCTCCAACTACCGTACCATCGCATTAATAAGTCATGCTAGCAAAATCTTCTTACGAATTATGGTGAAAAGGATTGAAAGGAAATTACAATATGCGCTAGATGAAGCACAGGCAGGTTTCAGACAGGGTAGAGGAACTAGGGATCACATCTTTAATCTGAGAATAAATTTTGAAAAATGCAGAGAATACAACATAGATCTTCATGCTTGTTTCATTGATTATAGCAAGGCATTTGATTGTGTCCAACACCACAAACTGGACTATTATGAAAAGTACGGGGTTTCCAGCGCATTTAGTGCATTTAATTGAAAATCTTTATCAAGAACAACAAGCAGCCATAAGAGCAGCTGGTGAAACATCTGATTGGTTCGAGGTGCAAAAGGGGGTGATGCAGAGGTGCATTGTCTCACCATACCTATTCAATATATACGCAGAAAATATAATGAGAAATGTCAAAAAAGACCAGACTTGTGACAGTTATGATCCGCTCAGAATTGGTGGCAACCCTATTCCGGAACTCCGCTACGCAGATGACACAGTCCTCCTTTCGGACAGCGTAAAGGGAATAGAAAATTTAATATTGTCTGTCCAAAATCACAGTGAAGATCAAAATCTGTTCTTGAATTTAAAGAAAAGGAAAATAATGTCTACAGATAAAATTGGCTGTCACCCAAAAATAACAATAAATGATGAAGAAACTAAAAATGTCACAAACTTTGAATATCTAGGCCCTATAATAAACAACAGTGGAGACTGTTCGACAGAAATTAAAAGGAGGATGGCCATAGCAATCCAAAGATTGAACAGCCTTAAAAGTCTATGGTTAAGCACCAGCAAGGAGATCAAAATTAGAATTTTGAGAGCATGCATCTTCCCTGTGGCTACATATGGATATGAGTCGTGGACTATCTCTCAGTCCTTGAGAAAGAGAATAGGGGCTTTTGAGCTTAAATGTTATAGAAAGATTCTCAGAATATCTTGGACAAAGAAGATGAGAAATATTGACATCTTAAAAGACCTGAACATCAAGAAAGATTGGCTAATAAACAGCATCCTTTCTCGAAAGCTGAAATATTTTGGTCATATCAAGCGCCCCGACGGATTGGAAAAAATTATAGCAGAAGGCATGGTACCAGGAAGGAGGGTCAGGGGCCGATCGACACGAAGATGGGCACAGGATATAAGTGACGCCTTGAGTGTGAAAGTTCATGAGGCGGGAGAACTGGCGAAAGACCGAGTTTCTTTCAGGCAGACTGTGATGAGAGCGACGTTCTGCAAAGGACCTGCTACATGATGATGATGAGTGATGATTAATGGCCTTGTATTTTTTTTTCGAAAGCATTTTTTTCCTGTGTCTTTAGTGGTTTTTCTAACTTTCCCTAACATAGACCTATGATGAACGTGAAATAACCTTAAAACTGAAAATACGTAACTCCGTTTTAAAACAATATAATTAGGAACACTAAGTGTGTATGTGTGTGTGTATATATGTATATATGTGTGTGTGTGTGTGTGTGTGTGTGTGTGTTTGTAAAACAGAAGGACAAAATTGTTGGGGGGGGGGCAGGGGGTTCCGAGTGTGTTTGTGAGTAGAGTAACGGAGAGAGAGAGAAAGAGAAAGCGAGAGAGAGAGAGCTGTAGGATTCTCTTTCCAAAAACGGGTGTGCAGAGACGTTATGGTGTAGTGGCTAGACGCTTCCTGTGGATCGGAAGGTTGTTGGATCGGGTCCTGACGGAGCCAGCTTTTTTTTTCAGAAGTAACGTTGTCTTCCAGGACCACCCACGCTTGAGTGGCTACCAGGTATAGTCTTGGGAAGTAAAGGCGGTCGGTTGACCACATTACCCATCAAGTGCCGACTGGTCTATTAAAAAAAAAATTAGGTCTAGCCCTATATGGCAACTGGTACTTTGCATTACTTTACTTTTTCAATGGGTATGCGTTTGGCAGCTGTGGAAGTAGACTATGCCATTGATACTGTCATTACTGTTTTCCTCGTACATCAGCTATGTACTTCTTGTCTGGACGATTTATATATTTATTACGGACGTAATTCCACTCTGTGCCTTTTAATGATTAGTTTTAAACTGTTCTTACCCTAATTCTGTCTGTTCCCAAATATTATTTTCAACTTTTCGAATTCTGATAAATGTAATTTTACACTAACTTGCTTTAGACATTGAGTTAAGTGCACTTAATTTTCTCTGTGTTCATTTCTATACATGGAACAATGGTAGTG
This sequence comes from Candidula unifasciata, assembly GCA_905116865.2. Taxonomy (NCBI): domain Eukaryota; kingdom Metazoa; phylum Mollusca; class Gastropoda; order Stylommatophora; family Geomitridae; genus Candidula; species Candidula unifasciata. The sequence continues at coordinate 65,714 of CAJHNH020001004.1, read as the reverse complement.
ATTGACGTAGCCGCTACGGGAGACCCAGTTACGCCATTTTGGAGCTTCGCATCTACACCCGTCAGAAACTGGAGCCTTCGTGGACAGAAAAAAATATTAGTAATACTGGACCCTACCAGTTCAGTGTTACACTCCCCACCCCCCCCCCTCCCTTTTTCGTTGTTGTTGTTTTTGTTGTTATTATCGATCCAGTGGCACGTTTGCTTTCACCCTCTGAACGTGGTGTGCTTGCTGAACCCTCTGTTCGCACCTACGTGCAACATTCTCTACAGCCCATAATAATCTAGTTTCTTTTCTGACTTCGTAATTGTTCCCAAAGTGCTCTGAAAACAGTCTACCTTGTCATGTATCAGTTCACCACCAAGTGGTGCAGATAAAGCCAACCTGTCTGCATGTTCATTCCCCACCGCACCGACATTGCCTGGAGAAAAGATCCAAAGTACGCTCACTACCTGTGACCTTGCAAATGAAGCTTATCCTCTGCTATAAGCAATCCTGTCTTCATCTTTTTCAGCATACTTCCAGATTCTGTTACAATTACGACATGTCTATATATCTTGTTCTCTAGGCACCGACAAGTTGCAGTGACCGCCTTCATCTCCATTCACATGCTAGATGTTGTGGTATCATATGCCAGGTTGTCCGGCACTAAAGATTGTCCATTGGCTTTCGCTACTTCTCTTCCCTCTCAATACAGAACCATCTAAATAGATAGGGTGGGGGAGGAGCGCTCTTCTAATAGAAGAATGATGACGCAATGCGAAGAAAGCCAAGGAAGACCGAATCGTCGAGTAAGGGAGTTAGAAAGGGAAGTTAAAAAGATGGGAGGGAGGAGGGTGTGGGATGGGCTGCCTGCGATATCCAGGGCATGACGACTTGGATAGTCGTTGGTTGACGGCTTTTGCTCTATTGGAGGAGGAGGATGAGGAGGAGGAGGAGGAAGAGAAGGAGGAGGAGAAGGAGCAGTAGAAGAAGAAAAAAAAAAAAGAAAAAGAAGAAGAAAGAAGAAGATCTAGGATTTAAATTTTTGAAATGACTGAGGATGAGACATTTTGTGTTGCATGAGGTCAAACGTCCATGTGTCAGCTTAGTGAGAAAACACTCTTATCTTCCATGTTACCAGTTTTTATACTTATGAGTCACTGATTCATTATTGAAACGTACGAACTACCAAGGCCGGGGGGGGGGGGGGGGGGAGGTTAATAAATGAAGGTAACCGATGAAACATTTAAGTTTGGGACCGAATAAGTTAAAATAGCTATTGTCAACGATATAAAGAGTTGAGTCATTACTTTTATAGTTCAAGGGACGTAATCAGTAATATTAGGCTGTTGTTTGTTTTAGTATCCATAAGCCATGAGTGTCGGCTCTGTGGCTAAGTCGATGCGAACGCTTCGCTTCGTAATGCCGGGATGCCGGGATCGATCCCAGATGCGGGCAATGCGCCTTGCGTTGGTTTCGACAGTGGTATCAAGAAAGCCGACCGTCCAGAAGCAATGGCAAACTACTGGACGTAAATTTGCCTAGAGAAACCACACAACAGCCAGGGGCTGTTAGGGTTGGTTCTGCAACGTCCTGTAAAGGATATGCAACAACCTTTTAGAACCCATGAGTTGTTAACCCTTAGGCTCGGTATTATGGATATCGCAACCTTTCGGCCTTGATTCCATTGTAAATACCGTAAATCTGGGTTAAATGTGGCTTTTCTGCCTACCCCCGGGAGTGAACCCGGACCACAAGGAGTTCGTCACCCACTCACCGCGCAATCCGGTTTAGCCAACTACGCTAGAGAGACGGGCATATTAGGCGGTTCGGATACACTGTTATTCCTGTAAATCGTTTCCTTTATCGATATCCTTTTCCATTTCTCTCCGAGTCCGACTCGTAATCCAACGTACCGCGATCGAAACCCACTGCTGGCTGCGTGGATTTTTATCATGGTATTGGCGTCGCAGGTCGACCCAGCCGTAAATGGGTACCAGGATGGCTGTCTTGGGGAAGCAAAGACGGCCGGAGTAATGCTGACCACATTACCCATCCAGTGCCGATTGGTCTGTAAAATATGGGACGCTCTTTCCAAATACCCGATGCGCCTATGCTGTGAAAAGGGATCTTTACTTCACTTACTTTACTTTCCATTTCTATTTGGTCTTTACGTCACTGCTTGCTGTGGTAAATGACTGTTGGCAGCTGAAACGTTGAAATGCTAAACACGCAATTTATCCTTTTCTAACTATAATAAAATTAACAATAAACCAGACAAGCTTCGCGGGTATAGTGCATTTGCATCTGAAATTACGTCGTCGTGTTATGTCACACAATTATGTTGTGTGAGATGCTGTTATATTAATTTGAACGTCGATGATCGTCCCTGCGTCCACTGACTAGATTTACTTTTATGTATCTCCTGAGGACAGATAAAAATTTGAAATAAACATGGTGAATGTTGAACGCATTAATCGTGTCATACAAGGTTCGATAATTAAGTAATGAGACTGATTTTATTATGACCAAGACAAAAGTGCCATATATAAAGCAAAGTATGGAATCTAAAGAGACAACATTCATCTATGATCTAGACAACTTTTCATCACCGCTCGATAAGCAGGCAACAAACCAGCCGCCATTTTGTTGACCTAGTCAGAGATGCACTGTTACGTAATCAGCATGGAGCAAAAAGCTAATATTACATTCTTTTTAAAACCCACCAAAAGTGCCATTGAAACAGTTCAATTATCCAACAAGTTTATGGGGATAATTGATGTTCCCGTGCACAAATTGTCAGGTAGTATTCACCATTCAAAAGTGGTGTAGAAATGACTAATAATTAGGGCTGTACCGAATATTCGCCTCGTATTCGCTTTGGGGCCGAATAGTGGACCTATTGACTATTCGGTATTTTCGGCCGAATAGTTGCGGTCAGGCCGAATACGAACAGTAGTTACCTTACACCTGCTTCTGCATACACGGCCTTAATACTGACAACATGGAAGGATTGGTTTTGTTGAAAGCTAATGCAGCTTTCCTGCATTGACTAAGCTGTCAGTGACAATTTCCAAGTTTAGTTACTTGTTATAATACTTAGAATTCTTCCATTCCTAGTAATTAGTTACCACAGACTGACTGAAGGATGCACAACATAAAATGTTTTTAAATGTTTACTATTCTGTACGAATACTAACTAGACATGGAAAGAATATAAACTACGGCCACATCCAAGTCGATAATATGAAAATCAAAAGAACGGAAACATATAAGTACTTGGGTGCAAACTTCAACTGCTCCAGCATGCTGAGAAAAGAAACACAATCTAGAATACAATCTAGAAAAAAAAGTATACTATGCCCTTCAGCATCTGCTAAAGTCAAAGTGCTGTCTCGCAACACCAAAATCAAAACGTTGATGTCTAGTCAGATCTGCAAACAACTGGTGTCACAAATTGTAAAGAGAAGGCCAGCCGGAGAGATGAATGGAGACGAGTGATATCTGCAGCAGTAAACCTCAAGGGCTCAGAATGCTAAAGAAGAAGATAACTATTCTGTGCTACTTTATGTGAAGTAAAAGTTCAGCGTACATTTAACATTATGAATGTGTGTGTGTGTGTGAGTGTGTGAGTGTGTGTGTGTGTGTGTGTGTGTTTTATAGATATATTTTATTCACTATACACTATTTGTATTCGTATTCGGTCGAATAGTTGGTCCCACTATTCGTATTCGGCCGGATAGGAAAAATCACTATTCGGTACAGCCCTACTACTAATGCACCCATAACTATAGGCCGAATTTCTGCTCGTAATGATGAACTTATTGCAAAAGTCAGAGAACGGATACAAAAAGATTATTGTTTTACTGTTTAGATGATGGCAGATGAATCTGGTGTTAATAGAGTGACCATTCGTAAAAATTTTAGTGCAAGATTTTAGCAAGAAAAAAAGTATCTTGCCGGTTTGTGCGACATTCGTTGTTTGATGACCAAAAACATTAGCGGTCAGAGTACCTAAGACACATCATCAAAACAAGAAATTTTGGCCCCAAAACAAGTGTTTGTGTTATCAGCCTTCCACCCTTTTTCCCAGTTTTGTCTCCCTGTGATTATTTTCTATTCCAAAAATTAAAGTTTCTATTGAAAGGACGCTTTATTAACGATTTTGATGACACCCAAAGGGCAGTAACATCGACTTTAAGGGTCATAACAACAGAAGAACCACAGAGGTCGTTCTAGTGTTTGTTAGATCGTGCCACTTGATGTATTAATGCACAAGGGGCTTATTTTGAATAAAATACAGGTTATATCTTCAACTGTTGATTATTGTAATTTTTATGAATTAGTCTCATTACTTAATTGTCGGAACTTGTAAAGTCTACAGTCAAACTTTCGAGACAAACTTTCAGGATTTTTATTTTTGCTATACCTGCTGCTAGTCGTCCACATGTAGGATAATCCAGTTTCGTCCTTTTCAGGACGAAATTTTTTGTCATTTGAAGCCCTACTCTGGCTTTTGCCAGGGGCCGCAATATAGGCAGGCCATAAATATGGCCAAATGTCTGAACGCGGTTTCTGGGACCTCTCCACGGCGATCCTCATCCGCATGGTGGCACTTTGTGTCATCGGGTGTTTATCGCTTGTGTGATGTCCTGGTGGGGTAGAAATTCATTCATTCATTCACATGTAGGATGTGACTTTCGTGGTCATTTGAATCCTCGCCATGCTTTTGCCGGGTGCCCTGAATATTAGTCAATTTGCTGTACAATACACGGTTAGTTGCGTATCCTTTACAGGACGTTGTAGAACAAACCCCAGCAGCCCCTGGCTGTTGTGTCCTTTTTCTAGGCAAATTTACGTCCAGTAGTTTGCAATTTCCGGACGGTCGGCTTTCGTGATACCACTGTCGAAACCAACGCACGGCGCATGGCCCGCAGCTGGGATGGAACACGGCATTACGAAGCGTTCACATCGACTTAGCAACAGAGCCAACCGCCCTGAATTTAGCCTGGGCATAAATATGTCCTAGCCCCAGATTTGTCCTAACGGCAGAAAGGGGTTTCTGGGACCTTTCCACGAGTGATCCTCATCCGCATGGTGGCACTTTGTGTCACAGGGTGTTTATCGCTTGTGTGATATCTTGGTGGGGTACAGATACCTGCCTACAATTCTGGATTTCTGTGTGGACACATAATACTCAACCCTGTCCCCATGTGGGGCGAATTTTTTTTTTAACCCCCACTCTGATTGTTGACGGGAACACTTATATAATCCAACCTATTGGTCGAACGGGGTTTCTAGAACCTCTCCACTGGTGATCCTCCTCCGAATAGTGGCACTTTGTGTCACCGGTTGTTTATCTCTCGTGTGATGTCTTGGTGGGGTTAAACATCAATCAATTAATTTGGACATAATATATTTAACTGGTTAATGTGGGATGCCATTTTTCGTTATTTTATTGTCCCACACTGGCTGTGGTCGGGGGCCCTAATGTGACCTAAGGGTTCAACGGGATTCTAGGACTTGTGCCCGGGGGATCATCATCCGAATGGTTGGCCCCTTGTGTCACCGGGTGTTGCTCGCTCGTTGTACGGTCCTAATGGCGTTGAACAACATACACACGTGTGGACACATTGTTGACTGCGTTTCCCATTAGGATGCCAGTAAACTACTTTGTAGTCGGTCGGGACAGTGTTTGGGTCTGTCTCCCTCAATCGCATCAACACTACAAGAGTCCTTTTCAGGATTGCTTGGTGGCGAGCCATGTTAAGCCATTATGTATGGTGAACATAACCTAGTCACTATGATAACATAAAGCTTCCTCCTCGGCGATGCTGGTTAAACATGACTTGCCGCGCCCCAAGTTGTGTAGACTTCACGTTACTTTGTAATCCTCATGTACACAAATTAAAATAAAATTATGACATCCCCCCCCCCCCCCCCCACAAACCAAAAAAAAACAAATGGAGATCATAAAAAATACGGTTCAATGGGGTACCTGGAATTTTTACCTAGGGAATTGTCATTCGAATAGTGACCCCTTTGCGTCAGCGAGAGTTAATCGCTCAGTGTGCGGTCCTAGTATTGTTTAACTTCCCTTACTTCTCCTCGGAACAGCGAACGTGATATACAAGGTTGTAAAATACTTAGGTTTTGATCGTTTTCGAACTCTTTGATTCATTCCCTTCAAAGATTGACGTAAAACAGGACCTTTCAAGAAAACTAAAATGCTTTTTCTGCTTAACCTCTCATCAACTCCTTCTTTTCTCAACAAAGCCGTCTTAGTTTCGCACTTGTCTTTGTCCAACAACCAGGTTTCTAGCCGGTTTTACGTGGACCACTAGGCAGGTTCGCGAGGTCACTATTTTAGTTGAGGCCAACTTTTACTTGGCGTGCATTTCTTTCATCTCCTTGGTAACTGAAGTGACCGTTTTCTTAGCGGGCCAGTGAGCTGCATCTGAAAGTAAAGATCCTTTTTCACGCATTAGGCGCATCGGTAATATGGGGAGAGCATCCCATATTTTTACAGATCAATCGGCACTAGGTGGGGAATGTGGTCAGCATTCCGCCAGCCGTCTTTACTTCCCCAGGACAGCCATCCTGGTACCCACTTTAGGCTGGGTCGACCTGCGTCTGGGTTAATCTATATAACACGGTAATACGACACCCCTTTGTTTGAACATATTCTTTGTTGTTATACGGCCTGTCCTTGAAGTTAACAGTTAAAGTCGAGAGGTTAGACTTCACTGCACCGAGTTTTATGCTATATGGCTGGGACTCTCTCTTCAGAACGGCTAACCGCCTGCTGAGAGCGTCGCACAAAGCACAAACTATGTAGCTCTGACGACGATTGCCAGGGATTTCCGTAAAAATTGCATTCGTGAACTAAACGGTGCAGCCGTGAAACGAACCCACGATATTCAGAGCGCGAGGCAAACGGTTTGACCACTTTGCCACGGAGATCCACGTCTTTTCCCTGAGATTCTTTACAGAGATGCCTTGTCTCAGTTGTGAATACTATCTTCCGCTTTTGTCATCCTGACATGGAATATGTGTTGTACCTTATAGATAAATGCACATAACACTCTACATTTACACACGAAAAGCTCTGTAAATAACACAATCAAAAACAGTTGACACACGGCAACATCATATTCATTATATACATTCTAACACAATAACATTTTTTTGTACCCCTTCCCCAAATACCAGTGTTAAACATGGCCAGTCACGTGCAAGAAAGACACAAATAGTTAACCATGGGAATGAGATGTCTCTAATGGCTACGTCATTGGTCGCTAGAGATCAAATCAGGCCGATCATACGGGGGAAAAATCACCATTGAGAAAATACTAATGCACCCATACAGACAGCAAACAAACTTTTTTTTTTTTTCCACCCATGAAACAGAATACCTTGACTGTATTATAACACAAGGCATATACTACAGAGGAGAGAGACGTAGAAGCCAAGGCAGGCCAAGAACAATGTGGACAGTAACATCAGTAATCTCTGCAACAATATCAAGCGTCTACGGTCTGGGCATCCAAAAAAAAACAAGAACAATGAGTCTCAAATGACCCCAAAAGCGAACAAGAAAAAGTGAAAAAGAAAAAGAAGCAGACAGAGGAGGAGGAGGAGGATGATCATAGGGAAGACAAAAGTGATATTACTGCCAATAAATTAGAAGCTACAAGTAAGCATATGCTTAGAGAGTCACAAATTGAGGATGCATGGCGGACATTTTGATTAGCCTTAGAGAGCTGAGCACCCCCCCCCCCCCCCCCCCCCCCCCCCCCCCCCCCCCCCCCCCCCCCCCCCCCCCCCCCCCCCCCCCCCCCCCCCCCCCCCCCCCCCCTTTTCAGCTGAAGTAAAGTTTTAAAAAAAAATATGAACAACAATGCAACAACGCAGGCTGGATTCCTGAACTCTATTGAGTATAAAAGCATGTGGGTTACATACAATAAGTTTTGGAGATCTGACCAAAGACTTTGTAACTTTAAAATAAAGATAGGGAAAAAACTTTTCAAAAATAAGGTAGACGTATACTATTTTTCCCCCATCTTACTTTAAGTTTTGTTTAATTTCGATAATAACATTTTACTCTGTGGTTTAATATTGCTCATATTTTGAATTACAAATATGTGGAAGCAGTGCCCTCTTAACACATGGGCCCACTGGGGATTTGCCAGGAAGCCCCATAGTAATATGCGTATTGTAGGCATGTGGCAAACCCATCACTTATGCACTGAATCGTTCGATCTGAAGTGAGGATGTCCTGTCGACTAGCTAACCTAGTCCGATTATATGCTGAAGGAAAACTAGTGGATGCAGCAAGCGATTTACCCCTTCCTTGACTGACTGACTGACTTTCTACCCCACTAGGACATCACACAAGCGATAAACACCCGATGACACAATGTGCCACCATGGTGGATGAGGATCGCCGTGGAGCGGTCCCAGAAACCGCGTTAAGACAATTGGCCATATTTAAGGCCTGCCTATATTGCAGCCCCTGGCAAAAGCCAGGGTGGGGCTTCAAAAAACAAAACAAAAATATCCTAAAAAGGACGAAAAAACTACCCCTTCCCTACAAACATATAAGACTACTTGCAGGCAGTGTTACCTGATGTTTAGCGTCAGAATCGCCACATACATCACGTGAAACGCAGCAATAAATATAAATCCTCTATTGACCGCGTCTATGCTGGCTGCAGAGCAGAAAAGAGAAGAAGTATAGACGATGTTCACTGTTATCTTATATTAATAAAAAATGTTAATTTTCAGGTGTCGTTTTTCCTAAACTCGGAAAATAATGAGCCGATTGCTTTCAAATTTTCACACAACTTTGCCTCTGACCCAAAGCGTTATTTTTTGTTATAAAATCACACAAACCAGGATCGACGTAGATCCAGCAACGGTCAAATCAATATTTGTTTCGTTGCCCGCCCGGATTTGTTTTCAATAGATTGGCCATCTTGACTGTGTAACACCGAACTTCACATAATTATTATATACTTTCATTTCTAAAAAATACTTGAGTATTCAGTAGCGTAGTTAGTTGTAAGCATTTAGATTTTTACTCGTGTGATAGGGGTTCGATTCCCCGCTGGGTGATATATTTTATTTTGGGCCCCTAATTGGGTGGGTGGCTGCCACGTTTTGTTGTGGTTTATAGCAAGGCTGCAATATCTACGCTTTTTTTCCGTTCGAATTTGGAGTTTACAGCTAGCCTGCGATAGCGGCGAGGTGATGCTCACTGTTCATGTCACGGGTAATATTCGTCCGCCCTTACGCCCAAAGACATCCGATTTCAGTACAGTCCAAATTAGCCTCTCCCGATACTTCACTCGATCAAAAACTATTCGTTGATGACAAAAAATGTTAACTAAGACGGCTTACGGTCCAGTTTGGTTTGGGTCGATACGGATGCCAAGGTTAGTTAAACATCGTCCTTTCGGAGAGGTAGATATGACGAGTGCGGGCGGGTTTTTATTTCCGCTGTTTGTGAGTATAGTGTACTTTTTTTTTTAATCACGGAATATAACTGTGGGTTCCACCACTGGCTAGGTGATGGAGTTTTAAGTCGGGGACACACTTAAACTAAACAGTCCGTGGCGACAGCATGCGGCGCCAACTCCTCTGGCTACAACGACCTGTACAGACAGTAGTGACCGTTTTGTGTTGTTGTTGTTGTGGCGGTGGTGGTGGTAGTGGTAGCAGTAGTACTGGTACTCGATGGGTGATGTGGTAGCTGTTACACTGACCACATTTCTCAGTACAGATAAATGCTACCCATTTTTGTCTGGGTGGACACGGATGCCAAGCTCAGTTTAACAACAATATTTCGTCAGGCACTGACTTTCCCATACTTCGTAGAGGGTGATTTTATTGTCACAGAGGGAAAGGGGGGGGGGGGGGGGGGGGGTTTTTTTGGGGGGGTTGATGCCAGACACTGTTAACTGAGAGAGCTCAAAAAAATTATTTTAACGTTTTCATTTCCTAACTATTTCTATTTTAACAATGTCGCCGAATAATAATGTTTCAATCATTCGGAGAGGGAGATACAATTGGGCAGATGCTCGTGTCCTTGGTAGCGTAGTTGTAAATTTTGCGTGTTACGCGGGTGACTGGCGATCAATGCCCCGCTGGGTGATAAATTAATTTTTTTGGCTCCTAACTAAGCGGCTGGCACGTTGTGTTGTGGTTTACAGCTAGGCTGCGATATCTACGTCTTTTTCCCGCTCGGTTTGGGGGTTTACAGCTAGCCTGTGATAGCGACGACGGGATATTGGTCATGTCACGGGTAATCTTGGTTCGCCCTTGATAGGGCGGTTGGCACGTTATGTTGTGGTTTACAGCTAGGCTGCGATATCAGACCCAAACTCTTCAGTTTTAGGTAGTATAGTTGTACGTATTCCGCCATTCACGTGGTTGACCGGTGTTCGATTACCCACTGGGTGCTAATTTTTTTCCCTCAGAAGGGCTGTTGACATCTTGTGTTGTGGTTTCCAGCTAGGCTGCGATATCTGCACCTTTGGCCCAAAGACAGTAGATTTCAGTAAATCCCGTTTATCCTAACCGCGACGCTTCACTCGATCATAAACTATTCGTTGATGACAGAAGCTGTTATCTAAGACTGACCAGTTTACTTTGGGTGGACACGGATGCCAAGGTCCTTTAACATTCGTCCCTTCGAAGATGGGAGATGACGGGTGGGTTTTTTTATTTCCGCTATTTGTGAGTATAGAACGGACTATTACTATGGCTTCCATCACTGGTTATGAGATGGAGTGTTTTTTTTTTTTTTTTTTTTTCGGGAGCTTAATTACACTAAACAGTCCGCGGCGACAACATGCAGCGCTAACTCCTCTGGCTACACCGACCTGCACAGACAGTAGTGACTGTTTTTTGTTTTTGTTCTGAAGGTGGTGGTGGTAGTGGTAGCAGTAGTACTGGTACTGGATGGGTAATGTGGTAGCTGTTACACTGGCCACATTTACTTCTCATTACATATTATTGCTATCCATCTGTCTCTGGGTGGGCACGGATGCAAAGCTCAAATTAATTACAATATTTCGTCAGATGATGACTTTTCCATCCTTCGGCGAGGACGATATGATTAGTCAATGGAAAAAAAAGGTGGAAAGGGGGGGGGGGGGGGGGTGTGATGGCAGACACTGTTAGCTGAGAGAGCCTAAAATATTATTTTAAAGTTACCATTACTTAACTATTTCTATTTTAATAATTTCGTCAAGTGATGATTTTTTATTCCTTCGGAGAGGGCAATTTTATTGGGGGGGGGGGGGGGGGGGGTATGCCAGACACTGTTAGCTGAGAGAGCTTAAAACATTTTTTTTCAAGTTCTCATTTCTGATAGCTACTTTCTTTCTTTTCCATTTCACCTTTCGGGCCACAGCAACGAGTGGCAGGGCACGGCTAGTACATAATAAAATGAGTTGTAAGAAAAGTTTCAGCGAAGAGCGCATTCCGCATCATTCTCCACATGGTGCCAGATTATTAAGGATATAAGCTTTGTTATGGGATAAGGTGTTGGAGTGTAAGGGTGAATTAAAGAAACAGAAAAAGAAGAATTTACCAAAATGGCTTGAAACCGCTATTAAGTGCTGCAGTAGTAACTTTAATTGATGTAAAACAGAATGTTACACACGTTCGAGACACGCACATTACACCACTTCTCATTTATGGATACCTACTTCTCGATGCCCAATCATAGCAGCCCCTTATGGAGTCTCCTTTCAAGTACTTGAGTTTCTTTTGCATAGAAGGACAAGGACGACAACTCGTCATACCTCTCATGCTGGCGTAATTGCTTTGGTTACATGCGAGACAAATGCCCCGTGTTCGGTCTAAGTAGAACCCTCTCATACACGTTTCTGTGGATTGTTCATTTCAAGCTAATTAACTGAAAACATCGACCCACTGTGACACAGTAGCTAGACTTCTGCATGCCGGCCATAAGTTTTTGGGTACGAATATACAGCTTTCATTATATAAGAAACTCAAGGAATTTTTGGTTATCAAATGCTAATCGGTGAATGCAAAATGACTACCATCATATACCCTAACCGTCTTCGGCGTGGACAGGGTCCATCATATTTTACTGCTTGATACATCCCGATATCTCTTTCTTCCATTAAAAAATTGTAGTTGGACTTCAGGGTGTATGTGGCTGCTAAAAGTAGTAGAGTAGCTCTTTTAAGTAAGTTTTTGTATCAACGTTTTTTCTCTACGCTATAGTGCGCCTAGGTGGATCGATATTTGTTAGTTTTTTTTAGGGCTGTGTGGCTTAGCAGCAGCCGCCTTATTTTATTCTTATTTTTCGACGACGCGGCTGCTGACATCATTGAAGCAACGTAGTAGTCTGATTTGAGTGACAGCATGCGTCCATCAGTATGACCGTCTGTCCATCTTTCCATTTACTAGCAGTGTCGAATACTCTTTGTCAATGTCGTCCACTACTCGGGTTACTTGAGAAACTCAAACAGATACAGCCGTCATAAATTTGACAAGTCTGATAGACTTGGCAACTTCATTTTTTTTTTAAAACAAAACGTGCTGTGTACTTTTGAAATCGTTCGCAAAACGTGGGTCTTTTTCGTCACTGTGTAAGTTGTGCACTGCTTTATGGCAAAGCTTTGAGTACCAGAATCGACTATTTAAACTTACCTTGTTTACACCCCCCCCCCCCCCCCCCCCAAGTTTTTATTGCCAAAGTCGTCCACTACTAAGGTTAGCAACCGTAAGTTACGCATTTAGTGATGTTTCTTGGTAAGACATTAACAGTCCTTGGTGGACAGTGTTTGATATTTTGTTCCTGTGGGACATCTTCAATCGTTCAAGATACGACTCAAGTCGGTCACTGAAGTTCTCTGGTATGTCATCCACTATCCCTGTGACACCTTAAGTATTATCTGTCCTTGGTGGCCATAGCTTGATGCTTGCTCCTTGGTGACACCCAAACAAAAAACTTAAAGTACCTTGCAAGTCTTTCACGGATCTTATGTCGACCAGCTACTATCCTTGGGCGACCTTAAGTCACGTGATGTCTTTCTCCGGGAGACGCACCTCAAGTCACTCAACATGCAACACAAGTAAGTTCCTTGGTCAGACGAGCACTATCCTTGGGACACCTAGAGTCTTTCCTTTGGGACATTATTAAGTCATTCGATGTCTTTTCCGCTGGGGGAAAATATACAACAAAAATCTGTAACTCGTCTTGACAAGTCATCTACGGAAGTTCCATGGTAAATCGTGTACTCTCCCTGGAACAGAACACATCAAGTTACTCGATATCTTTCTCCTCTGAAATACCTTAAATTGCTCAGGGTATTGTTCCAGTTTTTCATTAAGTCGTTTCTCTGGTACAAGTCTAAGCACTTGTCACCAGGTGGGACATCTTAACTTACCTTAACTTACCTAATGTCGTTCTCACTGGTGCACACTTCAAGTCAATCAGTATACAACAAAAGTCAGTCACTGAAGTGCCCTGGTAAGACACCGCAACTCACTTCATGTATTTCTCCTTTTAAGACACCTAAAGTAACTTAAACTGTTAACTTCTTCAAATCATGACAACTACACGGGTCAAATTTTCAGCTGCCATTACAGATGCAAAGTTAAATTTAACCGACACTCTGACGACCACGTCTATGTGCATTTCGTTTATTTATTGCAATAATCAGTTTAAAAAAAAAAAACTTCAGTTGGATCTGTATCCTTTGAAAAATGATTATTTTTTTTTTTTTTTAACATGCTTCACATAATTTTTTTTTTAATTACATTTGCTGTTATCTCCCTTAAATACTAGACTGCAAAAAAAAAAAAAAGGGCGTTAGAGGAGGTGGTTGCTTTATCGGTCAGAACTTGAACTGTAACCCCGCATTACGGCCTGAGTCACTGAGCTAAGCTGGTGGTAGTGCTAACAATGGAGCAGGTTTAGGAGGCTCCTACCACGACGCCTCAGATCATGACGCTGGAGCCAGCTCGCAGACCCTATTCAGAAAATTATGACAAGAGACAAACTGAGAATCACCAAAGATCCCCTGAAATGGGACGCTGATGGGTTGAGAAAACGTGGGCTTCCAAGAGAAATATAAAGATGGAAGGCGCATGTTGTGGTCACATCTCTGTGGAGTTCCTATCGTCTATGCGGCAGTGGTCGTGACTAAGTTGAGGTAGAGGACGGGAGAATAAACTTTCTTTCATTATTCAGGGCGAAGCTAGTTAGTAGCATCATACTTTTATTTTGTCACTGTTATATAGTACTATTAAATAACATATATACTTCATATTCCCTTCAAAGAAGACACCCAATACACCTCGCCCTAAAGCTTTCTTTATTTCCACTATACAATCCCTAAAACAACAGGATCCCCTTCCCTATCTCCTGCTACATTGGCCCATAAAACCCTCACGGCCCCTGCGCCACCTGACCCACCACTCACGGACACTTCCACCAAGTTGGACCACGCCCCTTCAACAACCGTCAAGTCGAAAATCGTATGGTTTTTGTTTTATTTTAATAATATAGAGGGTGGCTACTGTGCAACCACATTAGCATTTAAAAAAAAAAGAACGAATATTGATCTATCCAGTCGCACTATACAGTAAAGAAGAAAATGTTACAAAAATGTACTTAAAAGCGCTACCCTACTACCGCTTGAATGCTCAGGCACCTTGAGCCCCCCCCCCCCTTTTTCCCCCGCCTTTTCCCCCATCAAACTGAGCGCACCCAAACAATAGGTACAGAGGCTGGTGATAGGAGGGGGCAGGGCGACAAACAGGTAAAGTTGTTTGGTTATTTATACGATAGTCTCCTCCTTTACACACCACGGGTTGTAGGTTAACTCCAATGATAAGTTGGTTGGACTAGTCTACCATGGTCGAGGTTATGGGTGTCCCAGTCTGTAGTTGTCTTGCATTTACGTAATTTTATTTAATGGAGAAAGAGGCGGCCTGTGACATAGGTTTTGTCACTCTCTAGGGGGAGTTGTGTGTTAGACCCAGTCTCTAAATTTTTAGAAGTGTTAAAAACTCTGGCATGGTGAAATATACAACACACGGTATCAGCGCGAGTGCGGAATATCCCCGTGACCTTGTGTGAAAGTCGGATCTATCGAGGCCGACCTGTCAGCAGTAACATGGTCAGTAGATCGTTCAATCAGAAGCGAGCTAGTGTGTAAATGGGGAGACCAGCGTAAAATTTACAAGTAGTTCAAAATGTGCATAAAAATGCAGCATGAGGTGTGACATTTTACAACAGCCTCGCACTTTGTCGGGAGCCGCGGAGTGTAGTGGTTAATCGCTCGCCGGCCAGCACAAATGTTTTGTTTTCGAATCCACATCATCTGGTTAGAGGAAAACAAAACCTTAAAGGGGTTCCCAGGTAGATGCTCCCTAAAGTAAGTACCAGGAAATGTAGTAAGAAATAATTGTGATCGGCGTGATATTGATCAAATCACCCATCGAGTGCTGACTGATCTATGTGAGGCGACATTTTCTTATCGCTGTTGGGTGGGGGGAGGGGGGCAAATCAACCACTAAATATAAACCATGGAACAACAGAGGCAATTCATGACGTCGATTACTGAGTGTAATGTATACGTGAACAGTTTGCGGAAGCGATACTAACTCGAGCCTAACATGCAGTTGGGCTGTTGTGTGCCAGACAAGAAAGTGGAGGATTTGTGAGTTAAACTTTAGAGTGCGAGAGATGTAGAACAGACTATTTCAACTTGGAGCAAGTGGGAAAGCTTAGTCTTGCATTCAATCATGTGAGAGTCTAGTCCAGTGGGGCCTTGAGTGTCTAAGCCAAATATATCCATGAAGTAAGTGAAAGTATCATCATGTTGCCAACCTGTTTCCTTTGAGTACAAATAGGAATAAATTAAAATTATCTGCAGTGAGTTAGAGTGTTTCTAAAAGTGCCAGCAGTGGAAAGTGTCGACAGCTAGTACGTTGCCCAGGTAATGCACGTATGTTCAACTATTCTTTAGTAGCCTGTGTACCTAGACCTCAAGCTTCTGACTCACTGACCGAGGAGAACATCGTTGGAGCTGATCAACATTTATTATCGGCTGTTTAATGTGTTCGACGTTTGTTCGTGTCCAAAATTATGTGATGAATTAGTTCAAACGTCTTGTCAATGTGTCTGAGCAAACTGCGTGCTCTGAGCCAAAGGAAGAAGTAAGTGCATTGCAGTCTTAATAATTATGAGCCTAGCATTATTGCCCGAAGTGCCACTGGCGTGAAAAGGGCCTTTATGAAGAAAACATACAAGTATCTCTCATCATCATCATCATCAATCAGTACTTGTGTCGTTAAGCGATGTAGGAAGAAGAGTTTGCGATTTATTGGTTGACAGACAGCAATGACTATAGTCATTCCATTTCGATGTAGAAGCTCTTTAATGCCATCAATCCATTTTCTCCTAGGGCGACCTCTTGCTTTCATATCAGATCTTTTCGTTTGTAGCACCTGCGTTGGTAGTTGTTCTGACTGCATTCTTACTAGACATGTAACTCTGATGGCAGAAAAGAAAGAAGACACTGATGTGAGGGAATAATAATAATAATTAATTAATTACTCACGGCAAAGAGGTACTTCAATTTGAAATCGATCCTTGTATTTCCTGTCGACAATATAACCTGGTTTCGAGCAGGGTCCAGCGTGAAATGCAGACTCTGGCTCCTCGAGCTTGAAGATTGCGTCAGCTGCATGAAATTGTGTCATGCTACATTTTTAAACTGTATGTGTGTGTAGTGTAGTGTAGTGTATGTGTTTATGCGTGCGTGTATATATATATATTTTGCGTATATATATAATTTTCTAGCGTTGTCTTCCTCTGTTTCTCTCTTCCACAGATCTTCCCACTAGTCAAAACATGTTCCGGTTTCCCTCTTCTCCTTACATAATTTTAAAAAAAAATGATGACTGTCTCTTTCTGATGATTGTGATAAGTCTTCTTCTAGCACTCGCCTCTTTCAAAACATCTGGGTTGCTTTTCTTAGCTGTCCAATGAATTCTAAGGTGTAAATATATTTCTGTCCAGCCATCAGAGATACATGCCTACACACTACATTTATGTATGTGTATGTATATATATATATGTGTGTGTGTGTGTGTGTGTGGTACATACATACACATATGTGTGTGTGTCTAGACAGACAGACAGGTAGGCAGTTATGCAGGTAGATGGATAAACAGTCAGTCAGGCAGACAGGCATGTACACAAGCATGTAGGCAGCTAGACAGACAGACAAACGTAACGAATGAACGAACGAACTTTATTTTCAAAGGCTTAAGAATTGAGCACGCTAGCCCGTCTTGCATTCTGCCCTTTTGGCTTCACTCCTTACATACATTATTAAATTCATATAACAGTTAGCATACAAATATTACACATCTACATCTATGATAGTCACCTGTCCTTTATTTCTATTAGCGTGTTAATAATCATAATATATTCTATTGCATATGGACTGTTGTCTGATTTATATTATAGTGTTAATTATGGGACTAGTTTTACTGTTCCTGCTTATTAGACCTTACAAATCGTATCCTATCTGGGTTAAGACACTATGGTCCAACGAACTTTTTCCTTTTCTTCTTCTTCTTTTTGTTACTGAGGCAGCTTGGGTGTAGGTTGGCTCCCACTACGTACCACGACAATACTTGGTGGAGCTATTGTAGGTTTGGAATAGAGATAGGTTCAAAGAGTAGATTTTCATGTTATTCTTTATAGTTATATCCTCCCCTTCCTCTCATACAAAATACCCCTTAAGCTTTGCTTGTAGGACAAGTAGCGTCGTCTGTGGAATAGATGGCCAGTTATTTGTTTTGTGTCAAGCCTAGTTAATTTAGATTATCATAGTGATTCATAGTTTAGATTGAGTTTTGAATAGCACCCATGTGTCGCAGACTTTGAGTACATGTTTAGCTAGATGTTACATAATTTTATTCACAATTTTATTCGTTGCCGAGCTGTTTTGTGTGCCAAGTCTAGTTGACTCAGATCACTGCACTGATTCACATTTTAGTTTGGTTCAGAACTTGTCTAGGTGCGGCCAATTTAGTCAATGGTGTGTTTGGTTAGATGTTACGCAAGTTTTGTGTACTAGGCAGTGGTCAGTGCCTGTTGTTGACGGAATAGCTTGCCCGTCGTTCACATAGGAGTGTTTTGTGCACATCGTTCACTAGGAGTGATAAGTGTCTATTGTTCACAGAGTGGTGTGCGCATTGTTATTTTAAATATCTTAGAGCGTTAATGATCATTAGATCTGTGCATGTTATTAGTTTCTTGATTATTCTAAATTGTAGGCTTGTCATCGGCCTAGTCCAAATAAATATTTTTTGGTCAGTATCTGCTTTCTGTTGCTGAGTGTTCAAGTTTAACTGATAAACCTTGTTGAACCAGAAATGCTTGACTCTTTGGTACGCTTTCATAATGTGACTTTTTCAAATCGATTTTCTTCTAGGCCTCTCGCTGCTTTTTTTTTTTTTTTTTTCAGTATCATGTTGCCAGCATCGTTGGATTAATTCTCACAAGACAGCCCAACCATTTCATTCTTGGTTTCTTAATGTATCTTATATTGGGTATGGTTTCATTTCTCACAAATCGCCTTTAGTTTTATTTGCAGACTTTGTCAAGTATTTCATTTCACAGGTGGTTAGTTATGTTATCACAATCGACGTCACTGCACACTGGGCATTTCAATGCGTGCTCCCTCCTCCGATGCAGCAGTCATTCCAAGGTAATTCTACTAATTGTTCCAATGAGAAATTGCATATAATGTCTCCTATCTCGGCACTGAAGGCATAGACGTGCTTGACCATGCTTTACTCCTATGTCCCGCAGTTGTATTAGTGTCAGAGATTCGTCATTATTTATTCACTAGTCCAGGGTGTACAGCGTTGACTATATCTGCTTTCAGTGCCTCTTCCCACATGCGTTATGCATTGCTTGCCAGTTGTCCGCTCGCTCAAACTCTTTACGCCCGCATGACCAGGCTTTTAGATCCAGGTGACGGATGTTAAGTGCGATTTTCGAATGCTTTCTACCCATTCAGAGCGCATATTGCCTGTTGCTATCTTCTGCAGCATGTTCATGGAGTCAATTACTGCGTGTGTGGCTGATTGCTCTGATGCCCATGCTAGTGCCCAAGAAGCTGCGGCTATCTCCATGGTCATGCTTGACATGGATGCTTGGTAAGTGCCACTATCCTCTTTTATTCTTTCCGCTGTGTATGCCCATGCCTACTGTTCCGCGCTTCACGAATCCATATGTGTAAATGACGATCTATTTTGGGTGTGAATGCTGATCTATTAGTGCCCTTACCTCCATGTCTACGGCCGCAGGAATCTGATCCATGCAATACCTTTTCAGTGGCCTGCCAGCCTTAAAGATGCCACGCATGTCTACTGGTGTATTCGTCCATTCTCTTTCCTGACTGATCTCGTCTAGGTCATATACACGCTGGATTAAATCTTCAGCTTTGGCCATCTAGAAGCTGCCTCTTTTAGGAAGCATTTCTTTTGTGTCATGTGTAGCTTTGTACAGTGGGTGGTTGACGTCTGTCGATAGTCATGTACGCATTGATCTGTGCGACTTTGTGTCTGTTAACCATCGTCGGCAAACCTAGGACATTTCGCGTGGCGTTGCAGATGTCTTTTGTGCAGCCGAGTATGTCTCGTGTCCTCATTTTGTACTCGGTCTAGTCTTTCTAGCTGGGCTTTGTTCACAGTGAGGAGGCCTAGATATGTCAGTAATGCTTAATACAGTTCCTTGATTGAGAAGGCAAAGTAGGGGTGGTGTTCAATATCAGCTGCTGATGGCATCTTGAGTAATGTCAGACCTGTCCTGGCTTTAAGTATGAGTTGTCTACGTGACACTTGTATGACAAGCATCTGTTAAATGTTATGCCCATGTATTTCATGGTGTCCGTTTTCTCACTGTCCATACCACACATGATTACGACTTATGTTGGTGTACTGACAATGTGAGAACCATGTTAAGGAGACCTTTGACAGGTTCACTTGTGCTCTTGATTCCTGGCACCACTCATTGAGTCTGTCTAATTCTTGTTGTAGCGTAGTTTTAATTTCGTGCCTGCTTCTGCCTCTATGGTACACAAGGATAATATCTGCCTACGACATTGTTATGACTAGGCCTACGCTTTGCGCACTGATGTGTAAACATTGAAGAAAATCGGCGACAATGGTGATCCCTGTAGCAGACACATTATTTAAGGTTGAAGCTGCGACAAGATAGCAAACCGGTAGTGGATTTTCACGCTTTAAAAAAAAAAAACCGCCCCAGAATGAAGTCAGTGCTACCTATTATTTGTTCCCTTTGTGAGAAAGTATTACTTTACTTGCATTTGTGTTTGTAACCATGCATGTCCATCTGGCTAAAAATAAACATGTGCAGCAACAGCAAAACAGACACAGAGTCAGTTTTAATCAGACTTACGATTTGTTTTCATGTTCTCAGTCATGATCTCTGTGATTGCTGTTTCAAGCCAGCAGTTAACTTCGCTAAACACAGAATCGCCGAGACGTTGATATTTTGGTTTGTGGACAAGGCGAAATTTAAGATGAGCTATCCACTGAAGATCAAAGAAGGGGTCATAATTCAAATACAGAAATTGCTCTCTGATATTACAGACATCTTTAGGTATCGTAATCCAAATCTATCACGACTATACTACTGATTTAGAAAAATTCAAAATTCCTAAAGCTCGACTCAGTCTTCAGAAAAGGCCCGGGGAAATAAACTTGTCAGACACTGTGCTGACTAGATCACCTATCGAGTCTAATCAGTCTATAAAAATACGATTCTAGAATCAAATTTCCAACGCGCCGATAGTCGTTTACTTAATTATTTATTTAGTTACACTCATTGGTGTAAAAACTTTTTTATACTAGGAGAAGAAGACAAAACGAACTACGAGTATAATTTCCTGCAAGAAACTTAATTACCATTCGTATGTGTCCACGGTGTTATCATCATCATCTCGTAGAAGGTCTTTCACAAAACATCTCTCTCATCGCTGCCGCAGTTTGTCCCCTCCAGGATTACAATCGACAGAATTAACAACTCAGGTACAAATTCTGTTAAGCCTCCCTGTTCAACCATCAGTCGATTAATCAGATGCCGTTAACACAGGAAAGGTTGGCTGTAATCGGTCTTCAACATGCACTTCTCTTGTCCGGGTTGTACACTCTCTCAGACTGCTGTTCGCCCATCTCATGATTGTGTCCTTCCTCTTGCTTTCTTGCCCTCGACTTTTCCCCTCAAGTATAGGTTAACCTTAAGGTTATATTACAGCGGGCCCTCCGATGGTTATGCCGTATCCTGAAGTCAGGACTGGGCAGGGACATTCGCTCTCGTCTGTCACGCTGGAAATCCGTATCGTTGACTTTCATGTCCAACATGTCCTTGATATCCTGCCACTGCCGTGATGGTCGACCCCTGGTTGTATCATGAACTATTTATTGCCTTGTTGTTCTCACCTAAAACGTGCTGTTAGCACAGGGAGTCATCATTGGAAGGAAAAGGAGCACAAGCAGGAATGTCCAGAATGCTAGGATGTCAGTTCTCGATTCGTTCATTCGTTTACTCTCTTCAACCACTTTAGCGTTTAACATAATTAAATTGTTTCCCTTGAAAATAAACATTACTGTTTCTAACTCAAGACCCCCCCCCCCCCCCCCCCCCGGTCTCGCTTTTTGTTCATTCGATTTTTAGATTGTAAAGAATGCCATTATTTTTCTCCTCTTGGTCCTTGATGCTCTATATATCTTCCTGTAAAACTGGAATCAGTACCTGTATCTTATAAGACATTTTGTGGTGAGTACCGGTATCTTTTTAAATATTTTGTCTTGAAAACCATTGTATTTTAGACACTTTGTGGTGATTACCGTTGTCTTTTTAGACACATTGTGATGAGTGCCGTTGTCTTTTTAGTAGGGCTGTACCGAAAATTCGCTTCGTATTAGCTTCGGGGTTGAATAGTGGACCCATTGACTATTCGGTATTCGGCCGAATAGTTGCGGTCGGGCCGAATACGAATAGTAGTTACCTTACACCCGCTTCTGCATAGACGGCCTTAATACTGACAACATGAAACGATTGGTTTTGTTGAAAGCTAATGCAGCTTTCATGCATAAACTAAGCTGTCAGTGACAATTTCCAAGTTTAGTTACTTGTTATAATACTTGGGATTCTTTCATTCTTAGTTATTAGTTACCACAGACTGACTGAAGGATGCAGAACATAAAATGTTTTTAAATGTTTACTATTCTGTACGAATACTAACTAGACATGGAAAGAAAAAAATCTCCGGCCACATCCAAGTCGATAATATGAAAATCAAACGAACGGAAACATTTAAGAACTTGGGTGCAAACTTCAACTGCTCTAAAATGACGAGAGGAGAAATAGAATCTAGAAATAAAGTAAACTATGCCCTTAAACATCTGCTGAAGTCAAAGTGTCTGTTTCGCAACACCAAGATTAAAAAAAAAAAAATATAAAACGTCGATAAGACCAGTCGTTTTATATGGCTCTGAAACTTGAAGCAGAAATAAAAAAGATGAGGCCTTATTACTGGTTTTCGAAAACAGTCTTACGACAAATATTTTGACCCATCAAAGATGCTAACAACGGGGAATGAAGAGTGAGAAGCAACAACGTAACACATAATCTGTTTAAATCACCACTGATCACTGGCATCATGAGAGCTAACAGTCTAAAATTGTTGGGGCATATTGAAAGAATGTCAGAAGACAGAGAAGTAAAACTGTATACACATGAGAGAGGAACGAGCGTAGACCACAGGCGGACAAAAAAGAAGATCGAGAGATAATGTCCAGCCAGACCTGCAAAACAACTGGTGTCACAAATTGTAAAAAGAAGGCCAGTCAGAGAGATGAATGCAGCAGTAAACCTCAAGGGCTCAGAATGCTATAGAAGAAGATGACTATTCTGTGCTACTTTATGTGAAGTACAAGTTCAGCGTACCTTTGACATTATAAATGTGTACTATTCGTATTCGTATTCGGCCGAATAGTTGGTCCCGTAATTCGTATTCGGCCGAATAGTGAAAATCCCTATTCGGTACAGCCCTACTGTTTAGAAACTTTTTGTTAAGTACTGTTATATTTTCTTAAGACACTTTGTGGTGAGTACCGGTATCTTTTTTAGACACTTTGTGGTGAGTACCGGTATCTTTTTTAGACACTTTGTGGTGAGTACCGGTATCTTTTTAGACACTCTGTGGTGAGTACCGGTATCTTTTTAGACACTCTGTGGTGAGTACCATTATCTGTTTAGACACTTTGTGGTGAGTACCATTATCTTTTTAGACCCTTTGTGGTGAGTACCATTATCTTTTTAGACACTCTGTGGTGAGTACCGGTATCTTTTTAGACACTTTGTGGTGAGTACCATTATCTTTTTAGACACTCTGTGGTGAGTACCCGTATCTTTTTAGACACTCTGTGGTGAGTACCATTATCTTTTTAGACACTCTGTGGTGAGTACCGGTATCTTTTTTAGACACTTTGTGGTGAGTACCGGAATCTTTTTAGACACTCTGTGGTGAGTACCATTATCTTTTTATACACTTTGTGGTGAGTACCGGTATCTTTTTTCGACACTCTGTGGTGAGTACCGTTATCTTTTTAGACACTCTGTGGTGAGTACCGGTATCTTTTTGAGACACTCTGTGGTGAGTACTGGTATCTTTTTTAGACACTCTGTGGTGAGTACCGGTATCTTTTTTAGACACTTTGTCATGAGTACCGGTATCTTTTTTAGAAACTCTGTGGTGAGTACCGGTATCTTTTTTAGACACTCTGTGGTGAGTACCGGTATCTTTTTGAGAAACTCTGTGGTGAGTACCGGTATCTTTTTATACACTTTGTCATGAGTACCATTGTATTTTAGATACTTTGTGGTTAGTGTCGTTATATTTTAGACACTTTATGGTAAGAACCGATATCTTTTTAGACACTTTGTGATGAGAACCGATATCTTTTTAGACACTTTGTGATGAGAACCGATATCTTCTTCTTCTTCTTCTTCTTCTTCGCGTTCACCAGCTGTACACTCTGGCGGAAAGTTCTGGTTGTTCGTCCACACCTGGACTGCAGTCCTGCTCCAGAACCTGGGTGTTGCGTGTGCATCAGTTTTACTGATCTGATTCACTTGAATGCAGACTGTTGGTTCCTTGCCTTTCAGGCAGATGCACTCCGACTTCAAAGGAAGCTACCAATTAGTCGACTCTTACGACATGCTTTTTGGTAGGCAGTGGGTCTATTCTTGTTTCCCCCCACAATGGGACCCCGGATCCCACACGGGGAAGAACCGATATCTTTTTAGACACTGTGATGAGAACCGATATCTTTTTAGACACTTTGTGATGAAAACCGATATCTTTTTAGACACTTTGTGATGAGAACCGATATCTTTTTAGACACTTTATGGTGAGCACCGGTATCTTTTTAGACACTTTGTGTGTTGCAAAACTACTATTTGATAGATGTTGAATCAAGACCCATACCACAGCCGATAATTTCTTCTTCTTATCAACATTCACTCCACACTTGACTACAGGTTACTTCGTGACTGTTTTGTGGGGCCCCAGCCTAACTGTTCTAAATCGCTGTACTGTTGAACGGGGTTTCTGGGATTTGTACCTGTTTGATTCTCATCCTTGAGGTGGTAATCCTGCTTACTGCAAATCTCGGAAGAAAAACAAATATATATATATCATCAAAAACCACTTGGCCGTTAAGCGACGTGCGGAGGAATAATCTGCGATCCAGTGAACGTTGACTGCCACTGGCTATTGTCATGCCATGAAGGCGTAGAGTTTCCTAAATGCTGTCGATCCATGTGTTCCCCGGCTGTCCTCTTGCTCTTGTAGCTGATCTTCTGAGATGTAGTGCTTGTGATGGTATTTGATCTTGCTGCATTCTAACGAGATGGCCAAGTCACTTGATCTGCTATTTCTCAATGAATCTAATACAAGATTTCGTTCCCACAGTTTGTTCGATGGTATCATTATTCACTCGATCTCGGATAATTAGTTTGGCCGCTATACACAGGCATCATCTCGCAGGTGGTGATTTTGCTTTAGATAGTGTTCATGTTTGGCACTGGTAGCTTAATTTTGGAATGAATATGCTCTTTATAATATGTCTCTTTGCATTCATGGTTATGCTTGGATGTTCTAATAAAGGTGACAATTAGTATATAAGTGCACTTGCTTTCTGACATCTCATTTCTATTTCTCTGTCAATTATACCACCTTCCGTTGTCATACTCCCTCCATATTTAAACTCCCTAGCCTGATTCAAACAAAAACCATTCAGCTGTATGTGTAGTGGGCCAGAGGTTCTACTAACCTGCATTGTTTATATATATACATATATGTGTGTGTGTGTGTGTGTGTGTGGTGTGTGTGGTGTGTGTGTGTGTGTGCGCGCGCTTTGAAAAAATCTGAATTGTGACTTTAGGTGTCTCAGTTTAACGGATGATATGTAGGGGGAACACTGAGGGCTCGGTCGCTTGGTGTGCTGTGATACTGTTAGGTGCTAAGTTGTTATTGACTCCTTCAATCCAAGTTTTTCTAGGCCTCCCTCTGCCTCTTGGTGGGTGTTTCTATTTTTGCTTTGTACCATTACATATCTAAATGTATTT
>CAJHNH020001004.1:0-32500 GCA_905116865.2 Candidula unifasciata | reverse complement strand
AGATAGCAGCTGTTTTGAATACTCGCCAAGTAGCTCTCCCCCTGGGTTCATGGACCTCTGAACCATGAATTATAGCTCCAGTGCTATCACAAAGATCTGCAGTTTTACTAAAACTGTTTAATGTTTTCACGATCAAGATTGCATACATGGAAACACCTGTAGTTGGCAGAATATTGACATTTGCAGATGATGTTCTCGTATATAGGAAGGGGAATCAAATAGCTAAAGAGTTACAGGCGACAGTTGACAATGTGATGTACTGGTGTACAGAGATTAGTGTCGTAATCAACCCAGAAAAGGCAACCGTCCTTTGGTGTTTTTTGGACAACAGGATTGGTAGATCTGATGTTCCCAGACTCAAAATAAATGGCAGGGACATTAAAAGAGAAAGCAGACTGCTGTACCTAGGAAAAAATCTTTGACAGAAGTTTGTCTTTCAAGGATCAAATTGAGGGGGTTGTGACAAAGGTTCAAAAAGGTTTTAATGCATTAAAGATTATTGCAGCGATGGACATGGAGCAGAGAGTGCTGATCACACTTTACCAGCACTTAATCATCTCAGTGATTGATTATGGATTGTGGTTACTCACTGTCTCAAAGAATCAGATAGAAAAACTGGAGCGCATACAGAATGAAGCTATATCTGTGATCCTGGGATGTACAAGAGACACTCTGATTGTGTGCTTGCGATACATCCTTGCATTGCTGACTATTGCAGACAGGCTAAAGGTGCTGCAGGCTGTCATACCTCGAGTAGCTGCAGACAAAGAACACCTTCTGTATGAAGCTTTGGCTGCAGGTAAGGGTCAGAGGCTGAAAAGTCGAAAAATCGTGGATGGCTCAAGCAGAGGACACAATAAGACAAGTATGCAAGCTGGAGAAAATTGGGCAAGAAGAGGAGTGAGTCAGAGTACCAGCGGAAAAGTCTGACCTGTGTAGGGTTATTTATGATCACATTGACCCGCTGGTCACTCTCTGCATTCACGGCCCAATGTGATCATGATAGCCAATGCAAAATAGAAAAGCGAAAGCCAATGGAAAATCTTTAGTGCAAGACAGCCATGAATACGACACTAGAGCATCTAGCATGAGAATGGAGGTGGAGGCGGTAATTGCAGCTCTCCGATGGCTAGAGAACAAGATGCATACACATGTCGTAATTGTAACAAACTCTGAAAGCATCCTGAGAAAGGTGAAGAGAGGGATGCTTCGAACAGAGTGGCAAGCTTCACTGGAAAGGTCACAGGTAGTGAGCATACTTTGGATCTTTTCTCCAGGCTATACTGGTGTGGTAGGTAATGAACAGCCAGACAGATTGGGTGGATCTGCACCACTGGGTGGTGAACTGATACATGACAAGACAGATGTGGTCAAGGCCATTTGGGAACAAGCAACCGAATCAGTAGAGAAACAAGATTATTATTGCCTGGAGAGAATCAGGTACCTGGGTGTAACCAGAGGGTCTGGTCGGCTCACTACACTCAGAGGAAAGACAAGACAGACATTTAACCAGTTTCACTACACTCGGAGGAAAGACAAGACAGACATTTAACCAGTTTCACTACACTTAGAGGAAAGACAAGACAGACATATAACCAGTTTTTGACTAGTACCTAAGGACATCCTTTACGGTGAATTAAAGATGGGTAGAAGGTGTCGAGGTAGACCACTGCTACGGTATAAAGATGTGTGCAAGCGGGACATGATTTATACAGGTATTGAGGTTGATTCATGGGAACAAAATGCTATGGTCTGTGTTGTGTGGAGGGGCACATCAGGAAGGGAATGAGAATGAAGGAAGAAATGACTGCAGAAAGGATGAGAGCTGAGCGTCTGAGAAAAAACTGACTAAACATAAATATCGACAACAATGGTCCTGAAATCCCATGCTATCATTATGGAAGACTTTCCTTAACGAGGGCACGTCTTGCTAGTCACACTCGCCATTGCCACTGGCTGTGAGTGTGATGTATGCTGTCCGGGAGTTAGGGACAGCAATTTCTGCCGAGTGTCCAGAGGTGAATGAAAAATGCTTCACCCTTATATATAAAGGGCCCGCTCCTGGGTTCACCGGTAGCCTTTTATAAACACCACGGTTAGGTACCCACCTCTGGGTCATCTATAACCGGCCATAATAATAAACAACTTAGTTATGTGCCCACTCGTTGGGTCACCTATAACTGGCCATAGCTGACTAGAGACGTTGCACACATCGATACGCCTCAACGACACATCCTCGCAGCTGGATCATAAAGAGACGTTGGGCCATCAACGCCTTGTCTCCATTAATGACACTCAACTAGGGCATTCCGAATTATACACCAAATTCTAATGAACCAATCTAAGCTTTCACCAGAATAAATAATACACATAATTAATACTAAAAATCACACACGTCCGAACTCTCTCACAGACTGAGGGGCACTGACTGCATGCGGGCTAACTTTCAGCTCAGCAACTAGTCACGCATTGGTCTTGCGAAACCCGTTAATCCGCTGTTTCTTGCCAAACTCTAAAAACACCCATCTCTCGAATTAACCGTGTGGACCTTTTGCACTCGTCTCTGCCATCATCATCATCATCATCGTCTGGCGCCTTTGCATTCGGCGCAGGCGATCACACCTCCGACCCCTGGTACAATTGAACAGCCAAGTGAGTTTAGCACACACAGACAGATTCCAATGCCTCATAGAGCAGTATAACATTATAGTCAAGAAAGACGGAAAGGTGCCACCCATGTTCTATTAACCCTTTATATATACATTTTAATAATTGTTCAGTAGTGTCTCTTTTAGATCTGTTGTAATTACTCCTTCCGGTCTAGACTCCCTGACATAGAATAGTAAAGTAAAGGACCCTTTTCCACCTTTTTAGGCGTATAGGCCATATAGGGCTAGACATATATTTTATAGACCAATCGGCACAAGATGGGTGGTGTGGTCAGCATCACACCGGCTGCCTTTACTTCCCTCAACTGCACCCGGTACCCAATCAAGCCTGGGTCGAGAAGTCCGGCTACGCCAGGGAGCGAGCCCACGACCTTCCGATCCGTGGCAAGCGTCTAGCCGCTCCGCCACGGCTACTCCCACTGATATAGAATGAGTTAATGAATTTGAAATATACTTACTACAGTGTATCGTATATGAAAAAGCGGTATAATGCGCCCACTTTTAATCTCCAGCGGTTTGTCATCGCATTCATCTAAATGGTAAGGAGCACTGTTGTCACTCCCTGAAAGAAAAAATGTCAGTTTGGTGTAATGCCTCTTCTAATAGCCAATCTATACATGGTTAGTTAGTTAGTTGCGTATCCTTTACAGGACGTTGTAGAACTAACCACAACAGCGCCTAGCTGTTGTGTGGTTTTTCTAGGCAAATTTACGTCTAGTAGTTTGCTAATGTTTCCTGGACGGTCGGCTATCTTGATACCACTGTCGAAACCAACGCAAGGCGCATGGCCCGCAGATGGGATCAAACCCGGATCCCGGCATTACGAAGGGTTCGCATCGACTTAGCCACAGAGCCGACTCTATACGTGGTACTTTCATTATTTTAACATGCCAAGTCAGAACAAGTGAAGAAATCATTCATTTGTAATAACTGGTGGGTATTTAATTTAACTCTCAGATCACCTTCTTTTTGGATATCTTCTTCTTCAATCCTACTAAATGTGCCGCAAAGCGTTGTAGAAATGAGTTAATTGGTTTCCTGTCTTTTGCTAGCTGAGTTATTACCATCATCAATTTCCCCGTCTTCCACTAAGCACTGCGGTCAGGAAGATTTTGCAATCCACTGCTAAATGGGTTTTAAAAGTTTGAGGTTTTTATACAATTGATCAACACCATGGCACACGGGTGTTACCTATAAGTGCTCCGTTCTTCTTTTAACTCGTCTGAGTCTGAAGAAGCTCATCACATAGCACAGGCTTTGTAGCACCGGCGAGGATCCTGATAGGCTAAATAGGTAAAATGGCTATTGTAATTCCGTGTCGATGTAAAAGTTCTCTAATGGCATTAATCCATATTCTCCTAGGGCGACTTTTTGCTTTCACTTAAGATCTTTTCATGTATAGCGCCTGGTAGTTGCTGCATTTTTACAAGACTAAACATGTGACCTTCTGCTTCTTAATGAATCCGCAGCTTAGTTTTGTCCCCAGTCTGTCTGATAGTATCATTTCTAACTCTGTCTCGGATGGTTAAGCTGGCGGTTTTTCTCAGACATTTTACGAAGGTTAGCCTTTGATAATATCAAAGTCTAGCACTGGCAGTACAATGTTGGTGTAAATATGCAGTTTATAATATGTTGTTTGCGCTCATACTTATGTTTGGATGTCTTAATAACGGCGTCAGTTTGTATATAAGTATATACTTCTCGTTACGTTTTCTTGAAATATTCCTCCGAGAATATTTTTTTTTAACTTGCGTTAGACAAGTGTATGTCTGCGATGTGTAAGCATTTTTGCATGTACATTTGAAGGTATGCATTTGTCATTTATGTCTTTCTTTTTTTAATTCATGTTTATACAATAGATTTTGATAAACGAACATTATATGCCTGATACATAAAATGCAACTACCGTATGAAAGATGAAATCTTGGAAGGGTCGAAGGTAAGACGGGCCTGTTTGTTTTGTTTGTAACCCTTTGGAAATAAAGTTTTGGTTCGTTTTTTTCCAAATCAAAAAACTATGAGGCAAAAAGGGTTTTCAGTAACGTATAGGGTAGAATGGGTTAAATATTTCAGCTCTAGATGGTAGTTACTACACACTGTCTTTTCCATAGTTGACATTCATTAGAGTACTAAAACTAACACAGTTATGGACCATAAGGAGTTAAAATAACGGTCGGATTAAAATGGATTATCGTAATATAAGATCTGGTCACAGAAATTTTAAGGACACTGAAAATAAAGAAAAGAAGAAGAAGAAGAAGAAGAAGAAGAAGAAGAAGAAGAAGAAGAAGAAGAAGAAGAAGAAGAAGAAGAAGAAGAAGAAGAAGAAGAAGAAGAAGAAGAAGAAGAGGAAGAAGAAGAAGAAAAGAAGAAGAAGAAGAAGAAGAAGAAGAAGAAGAAGAAGAAGAAGAAGAAGAAGAAGAAGAAGAAGAAGAAGAAGAAGAAGAAGAAGAAGAAGGAGGAGGAGTAGGAGGAGGAGGAGGAGGAGGAGGAGGAGTAGAATAAGGAGAATAAGAAGAAGAAGAAAAAGAAGTACCGCTCGTACTGTTTGTTGTTCAAGTCAGCACACAGTGTCGGTGCTTTATTAGTATTCAACCCCAGATGACACCACAGGACAGTCCAACATTTTAGAGGGTGGTAAGACCGGGTTTCCTGGCTTGCTGATGCTTTTTTTAACGACCCCAAAACATCTAGAACTGGCCCTAAACCCCAACCCACCTACGTGCCACGAGAGAGTGCAGCCTAGGTCCCACGAATACACGCAGCCTATCTACCTGAAATATTAGACTGTCCCGTGACCTGTGGATTTTTCCTGTTTGGTGTAGGATATTATTAAAGCACCCAGTTGTCTGCTATCAAATCGACCTCCTCTGTATGTCGAGACTGTTGAACTGCATTCACCACAACCTATCTGAGCGGCAGACGCCAATTAACAATGAAATAGGGTGTAGAGGATACTTATATTTTTTAATCAAATGCAAATTTACCGGACAGTTTCAGCCCAAACAGTACGCCTTGAACATGAGGACCAGATGTTTTGCTGCAGGAGCCTTGACTTTGTGAAGAAATCCCATTAGATTTGAGAAGGATGTAGAACAGAATTAAAGCAGCCGATATTGAAAACTCTAAGTAAACCATTTCACCAAATGTTTTCCAAGTCCAACTCTGCACTCATGCGTGTATGCGTTCCTGTCAGTTTTTACAATTCAGGTTTCAGAAATGCCAAACTGTTCAAGCGCCGCGGGTATATTAGTAAACAATTTGACTGGAAACAATCAAAACTGACACAAACATGGCTGCAGTCTGCTATAACAGTTACTGTGCAGTTTAGTACAGGCAACTTAACATTGTTTAGCTTCAACGTTTCTTTCTCATGCGCACATTACGCGTGCACACATGCAGATTCAAGAATTACTACTACCTACTACGTCTACCTACTACTACTATTACTACTATTACTACTAGTACTGCTGCTACTGCTACTACTGCTGCTGCTGCTGCTACTACTACTACTACTACTACTACTACTACTACTACTACTACTACTACTACTACTACTACTACTACTACTACTACTACTACTCATCATCATCATGTAGCAGGTCCTTTGCAGAACGTCGCTCTCATCACAGTCTTCCTGAAAGAAACTCGGTCTCTCGCCAGTTCTTCCGGCTCATGCACTTTCACACTCAAGGAGTCACATCATCCGTCGTGGCGCTTGATATGACCAAAATATTTCAGCTTTCGAGAAAGGATGCTGTTTATTAGCCAATCGTTTTTTGATGTTTAGATCTTTCAGAATTTCAGTATTTCTGAGATAGTCCACGACTCACATCCGTATGTAGCCACAGGGAAGATGCATGCTCTCAAAATTCTACTACTAATATTACTTCTTCTTCTTCTTCTTCTTCTTCTTCTTCTTCTTCTTCTTCTTCTTCTTCTTCTTCTTCTTCTTCTTCTTCGTCTTCTTCTTCTTCTTCGTCGTCTTCTTCTTCTTCTTCTTCTTCTTCTTCTTCTTCTTCTTTCTTCTTCTTTCTTCTTCTTCTTTTTCTTCTTCTTCTTCTTCTTTTTCTTCTTCCTCTTCTTCTTCTTCTTCTTCTTTTTCTTCTTCTCCTCCTCCTCCTCCTTTATCTTCTTCTTCTGACCAATCTATCATCTGATATTCTCTAAGTATTCTCAAGCCATTTCAGTCTTTTAGCCATTCATTTACATATATAGAAATGAGATTCGATGATTTGGACAGTTCTTTTAAAATCGGATGATTTGGGTTAGTTAGTTTGTTGGTTTGTTAGTTAGTTGGGTTATTATCATTGCACTCCAGACATGTCCATAGGTGCTCAGAACCTCCCCTCAAAATGAACCCTGAAGTCCGATGGCTCATAGTACTAGTTCTATGTTGATTAACAAGTCTTTTGGTTGTCTGGTGTGCGTCTCCTTTCTTTTTTCTTTTTTTTTTGCTATGCCGATCCTAATTCCCAAGTCTGCCATTCTGGCGACTGATGTGAATTCACTGCCCCCAAAGTCCTCTATCCTTCCCATTTCTCTGAGGGCATTAATAAAATCAACATGATCCATAGGCTGACCGTCGGAGGTGATACCGGATCTAGCCAACCTATCAGCTCTTTCATTTCCATCGACGCCTGTGTGTCCCGGAACAAAAATAAAGGTGACAAAAATAAAGGTTGATTTTGGGTATTTGTTTAGAATGAAGCAAAATTATTTACCAGCACCGGCGTTACCTCTGAGAAAATCTTTTCGAGGACCAGATAATTTCCAAGAAGAGAATGGAATGACGGTAATAACGTTATTGTACCGTGCCATAACCATGGAGACTGATCACGGCCAGTTAATATCGTATTTACCGTACCGCTAAGTTTTAGAAAGTCTATAGAACTGTAAAACCAATAACGGAATGGTCTTATTAGCTACGGGAGCAGCGGCTGTGTAGCGATAGACGCTCCTCTGCGAATTCGAATGTCGTGGGTTCAAATCCGCTGCGCCACGGCGAATTTCCTTGGTTCCATGATAGGTACCGTAAATGTGGGAGGAATGTGGCTTTTCTGCCTACTCCCGTACGTTAACGCGGACCACAAGGAGTTCGTCCCGCCGCTCAGTCCGGTTTAGTCAACTGTTAAGTCGAGAGGATCGAACTCATAGCATCGGGTTTTATCACATAAGGTTAAGTCTCTCTTAGCAAAGGGGTTGGCCGCACTAATTTCTTAGCTCCTGTGACGATCTCCAGGGATCTCCGTAAACCTGCATCCGTGAACTGAACGACGTAGGCGTGAAACGAATCCATGACCATCAAAGGGCGAGGCAAACGGCTTGACCACTTCGCCCCAAAACTCCCAGCGAGAGATTTCCGGTTAACGGAAATCTGTCCTGTTTTTTTTTTTTTTAAATTAACACATAACATTTTCGCGAATGGCTTCTGTGAAAAAGCCACAATGAGAATCGGATCTTTTTTTTTTTTCTTCTTTGATCCCTCTGTTAGAAAACATATAAACAGGCCGGTGGTGGTAGCCATTATGAAAGCTATCGTGCAGTCCATTTCTTCTCGTGTGCCATATGGCTTTGTCTTCATTGTGGTTGGAACAGGTAAGACTGCGTCTCTGTTGTCAGCATACGTCACTGGGATTATACTAGCTTTATCTTAGGGCAAAGAAATACAACATGACAAACTGTTATTGCAGGGCAGATCACATAATTTGCCTTGGCTGGAAGAACGTCTTGGAGAGAAGCTCTAGCTGGCGGAATGAGTGCGTCTCTTCTGCCCCGGCATCTTCTGCAACATGCTTTGTTTCAAACATATTGGCAGTACCTTTCTTTGGAGTTAACAAGGCAGGATGAAAGAGGAATTAGCATGCATGGGCCACACATGGTCTTTTCAGTACTGCACAGGCTTTGTGCTGTTGACATAAATGATACAGGTATTTAGGTGGGAAACTAGTTTGAAAGCAGTTAGACCCATAGGCTTTAGCCTGAGCTTTCATGCCTAGACCTAACTGAAATCTGAGCATGGAATTTACTGATGGACTCTAAGATGAGTCTTATCTCTCCATCTCATGTCATATTATAGTAGACTGTGCTTCTAACCTACCAGGCTAGTGGTCAGGGTTTAATCTCTGAGGAGAGATTTTTTCCTTCTGGCTGATGACTGTGTAACCAACCCAGTCTTGTTAAATATACATTAGATACTTGGTGAGAATGACACTGAGTAAGGGAGTCAGGTGCCACCTTCACAATGAAAGTTTGATGCAGTTGATTTCCAACATACTTTGCCTCTTGTCCAGATTGTAAAACACTTTGAGACTGCTGTTTTCATTTTATCCTATCATTTGTATCATTGTCTGCCTCTCGCCTTTGACTTTTCCCTCCTTGAATAATGGGAAGACAGAAGTAATGGTGGTATCAAAGAAAATAATTATTTTTAAATGTGTAATAAAAGTCAATGTTGTTTTTTTGGGACAAGTACAGAAATAGGCAGATGGAAGATGCATAACTAAGATAAGAAACAGAATAGGACAGGCAAAACCTGCATTTTTTTAAATGAAGAACATCTTGTGCAATATATCTTTGTCATTGAGGGTTAGAAACAGAATTCTTGCTTGCTACATAAGGTTGTTGCGTATCCTCTACAGGACGTTGCAGAACCAACCCTAACAGCCACTGGCTGTTGTGTGGTTTCTCCAGGCAAATTTTCGTCCAGTAGTTTGCCATTGCCTTCTGGACGGTCGGCTTTCTTGATACCACTGTCGAAACCAACTCAATGCGGATTGCCCACAGCTGGGATCGAACCCGGCAGCGAAGTGTTCGCATCGACTTAGCCACAGAGCCGACGCTTGCTACATACATCCAGTTTTAACATATGGCTGTGAGTCCTTGACAATCGATAGGCAGGCCAAACAATTTCTTGAGGCCTCAGTGATGTGGTTTCACAGAAGAATGCTTAAAATACCTTGGACAGCCAAAAAGAGCAGCCAAGAGGTTTTTATAGAGGGGGGAGACAGAAGGAGACAGCTATAATTTTTCAGCCATGTTATAAGAAGAGGGAAAATGGAACATGTGACTACTGGAAAGATCTGTGGAAGGATGGATAGAGGAAGACAATGAGAGAAGATTCTTGACAGTCTTGTTGCATGACATAGAGATGTGTTAGCACATGAACTGATACATGCTGCAGGAGATCGCAGATTGTGGAGAGGCATGATCTCCCACGCCAG
This sequence comes from Candidula unifasciata, assembly GCA_905116865.2. Classification (NCBI taxonomy): domain Eukaryota; kingdom Metazoa; phylum Mollusca; class Gastropoda; order Stylommatophora; family Geomitridae; genus Candidula; species Candidula unifasciata. The sequence continues at coordinate 22,608 of CAJHNH020001004.1, read as the reverse complement.
TTCAGCAAGGCACCTAATAATAATGATGATGATGCTTTTAAGAGTTACGTATTTTAATGTGACCAAACAAAAGTTTGTTTTTTTTCTTTAACTATTCACAACACTCCATGGTCCTTTACACCCCCCGGGCCCTTACCCAAAACAAGAAGAATTAATTAAGAGCTAATAGAAAAGTATAGCAAGTAATGTAGCTAATTCAATTTAATCTTTTTTCTATTTTATCTCGTCAGAACACAAACAAATTAAATTAAATCAAACATCAGCAGAATAATTATGAGAGATATGCCTTTATTTGTTGAGTAGACTATACATAAACACTATTTTAAAATGCCCATTAAAGTTGTAAGCAAGACAGATATAAATTTGTTAACAATGACAAAGACATTTACCACATATAATATCACTGCATAACTCAAAACTCATGCGCACTTTGGAAGGTGTATAAACTAACTTATAACAAGAGCAGTTGTGAAGTTTCATGGTGTCTAAATAAAATAACAATATATCAATTGTAATCATTATCACCAAGTGCCTTCTTGACTGAGGTGAGCAATCATGCGTCCCCCACAACCTGCAATCTTCAAAGGCATGTATCAGTTCATGTGCTGACAACCCTTCATGTCATGACAAAAGGCTGTAAGAATCTTCTTACACTGTCTTTCTCTTTCTCTTTTCCCAGATATCTTTCCAGTGTTTGTAACATCCTCTAGTTTCCTTCTAATAATTAAATGATTTTATTAGGCAAAGTAATTCACATACAGCATAACAAATCATGACATCAATTAGTCGATTATATTTAAGCCTTCAATTAAAATTGAACTGTTAATGCCTCAGAAGTAAACACATTTTTGGAGGTTGGAATTTCAAATTTTGGAAAACCTGGTAACATGTGATGAAAGAGAGAAGTAAACAGCTTTTTGCCGAAAATAGGAGGACTACAGTCAAGCTGATATTTAGACCAGGCTCGACACAATACAATCACTGACAAGAAAGCTTGACAACGAAGCTTAATGAAGGGGGAAAAACACAGAAATGCAACTAAACATTCAGACCAGTCTTTAGAAACAAACATTTTCCTCTGAGTTCACCCTAAAGAGGGTTGTTGACACACTGTGTCATGATTTACAGCTAGGCTGTGAAAACTGTCTTTCGCTCAACAACATCTGTGATGTATAATTTCCAAACCCCTAATTTAGCTTCCTAGTCGAAGTTTGTGTTGTGTTATTTCTTGATAGACTTTTTAAAACAAAGGATGACCTGTAACTATTGGAAGATTAGGCAGACTAGAAACAAGTTAGAACATAAATTGATCGATTTTTGTTTTTAGTATTTTTTAATTTATAGACGTACAATCAACTATATACACCTGTCTAAAAGCCTAGGAAACTAAAAATAATTGCATGCTGAGAATACTAATGTGTGCATAACAGTAGAGAATAATAATGTGTTCATAAAAGTACACACTTCAACATAAACATACAATTTCCTATGCTTGAGAACATACGCATGAGAAAAGGCATGCTTTACTAAACACTAAAAACATGATTAGGACAAAATGTAGGACTAGTGACTTTGCTAAAAGGCATTATTAGAAAACACAGGTACATGGAAATAACATTCATATCTCTGTATTTACAAATATGAATTAGTGAACAATCCACAAGGTTAAACTGGAAAGGGGGTGGGGGGATTCATAAGAAAAGAAAATTAAGATACAGCAAAAATCAATCACTGAATTAAAAATAATGCGAATTAAAAGCACAAATTGACAGCGTTTCTTTTATCTACATAAATGAAGTAAAACCAAAAATGGGAAAATGCAATGAAAAGCTGAAAAAATATGGAAACCTGTTACATGCACACCCCAAAATACAACCAGTAAAGAAAGTTGTGCCCATGATAAAATTCACAGTAAATATCTCAGTAAACAATGTTGGATTATTCAGTGAATTATATAGAAAAAAATGTGTGTAAAGAAGAATTAATTAAACAGTATATTCAAACAGGATTCATGTTTTGGATTTGGAAAGTGAAATACAGCAAAGCCTCATCAACATGAAATCACTGAAGAATAAATCAGTAAGTCAACATGAACACAATTTATGTCCTAGCATGGATAAACTGTTTTTAGTTCTGGGTTAGCAGACATTTTGTTTAAATATGAATGGCAAATATTCATGTTAATGAGGCTTTACTGTATTACCGTCTTTTCATGAGGTACCTCAACTACTTGGCTAGTATTAACATCCAGGAATTAATTTATCAGGTAATTGTTTACAATGACTATGGTACACACATATTTTAAAATACTTTATAAAATTAAAGTAGCAAAAAAATACATTACACTCTTATTGCAAGTTCTGAACATAACAAGTTGTTTTTACCCAAAAATAAAGCTATAAATACATCCTTTACATCTGCCAATAAAAGTACAAGCAATGTAGCTATATTAAAACACAAAATTGTTATATAAAATAATACAGATACATTTCTGTAACAGCAGATACATAAAATAGGATTCTAAAGTAATATAAACATACGTTGATTGTGTATATATTGATATTTGGTATCACTTAAATCTTGCTTAGGGTTCTGATCACACTGAGGCGTGAGTGCAGGGACTGGCCAGCAGGTGATGCAGAATCAGAAGTTTGACAAATGATTCACGACAATTCTCACTGAGGTGACACTCTGTACAGATGGCTCTGTGTTGAGAGGCAGACGAAGCTCATGGGGGGTTCTTAACAAACGTGAATGGACATAGCTTGGTGCAACAAAGCCTGGCATGTGAGACCACAATGTCTAGATTGAGAGTGGAGGTGAAGAGAATGGCATTGCAAGGAATGACCATGGGATTTGGTTGATGATCAGCAATCAAGGAAAAAGTGAGATGGATACACAGACTGCTGTTGGTACCACTGGACCTGGAATTCTGTGCTTGCTGTTGAAGATGGAGACGGAGCACTTATGGGAATGTCCTGAGTGCTGTGATGCTGATTCTTAATTGAACCTAAACATTCAACTTAAATCTAAATATTTCTGTTTTATTGTTATATTATTCTGCCTTTTATGTAATGCAAGATGACAGTCACCAGGGTTGTTGGTGTTCATGTGTGTGATATATCATTATGTATGTGTGTGAATATCATTATGTATGTGAGTGAATATCATTATGTATGTGTGTGAATATCATTATGTATGTGTGTGAATATCATTATGTATGTGTGTGAATATCATTATGTATGTGTGTGAATATCCTTATGTATGTGAGTGAATATCATTATGTATGTGTGTGAATATCATTATGTATGTAAGTGTGCAATTTGTGTGCTTAAACATTCAGAATATTTTATTTCACATTAGAATTATTAAAAAACAGGAGTGACAATTTCACTGCAATTAAATCGATTTCAAAATCATAAACACTGCATGCCATTAAATGGCTTCAGAGGCAAGACCCAAGGCACCATTAGAGATTACATACTGAGCTTAGAAAGTGTCCAATGACACCTCTTGGCACTGTATCCGATTGTGTTACCTGTCTTCATACAAACCAACAGGAGGATAGGGTTCTCTTCATAACCCCTTCCCACGCCTTGACGATCATCCTGAGGTAGGCAACGATCTGGAAGTGATTTTTCCAAAACTCTCTGAGAGTGAAGTTGGTCCCTTCAGTCACCTGAAAACAATGCTCATCATTTTGGCCTCCTCATAAATGACGTTCTCGTTAATAGTGTCTCTTGCAATTGCTTTTCATTCATCCATACGAGAAGCCACCTTTTAACATCGTCGAGAATATGCAACCATTGCGCAAATATTCTTGTTACTTCCTGTGAAGCTTATATCTCCTTATCTTGTCCTTGTTCTTGAGGACAGTGAAAATCGTTGATGTAGACCGATTGTATGTGCGTGATAGATCAGCCACGCTTACACCTCGTTCTCGCTTTTCAATGATTTGATGTTTCGTTTCTATGGTTATTTTTACTCTTTTATGGCAGTTTTCTTGCGGCTTTTTCTTCGGGGATATTTTTGAGACGGTTAACTTTTCACACACAAAATTACAAATGTATTTCCTAATTATCTTCCTAATAATTAATTTAATTAATTTTTATTCATGTACATATAACACAATATAACACAAGTTTGAGAAAATGTGTGACCACAAGCGACACTACGATGCTACTGGAACGAGTGCTAAACACAGACTGACGTAACATGTGCAAAATCTAGGAATCTAGGAATTCTCCTCTCCTGGCCACTCGTTATGCAAAACGTTGCTCGTTAAGCAAGTCATTCTTTTACAATCTGTTTTGCTCGTTATGCGAATTACTCGTTATGAGAGGTGCTCATTAAGCGAGGTTCTACTGTAGGTAGAATATAGTCATTTAGACTAGTCTACTTTTCTGTGGCCTTTTTATGTTGTTGTACTGTCCTTTTGTTTTTCTATGCTGAAAAGGTTTTGAATGTAAAGGACTTATTCTGTCACTAGTGATTTTGTTCCTTCTGTTTTTTTTTCATTTTTTTTTCATTTTCAATAGTTAGACATATCTAATAAGCTGCTGATAATATATATATATATATATATATATATATATATATATATATATATATATATATATATATATATATATATATATATATATATATATATATATATATATATATATATATATATATATATACCACACTGACTGTTAATTAGTGTATAAAAGACTACAAGCTTTGTACCAGTTACCCAGTGTGACTATAGGAATGGATAATGGTCCTTTAGCTTACATTTTACAAATACTGTCTGTTTCTTTCCTTACCAAGACCAGTGAGGTGTCTCACCTAGAATCAAACCTCAATCTTCTATGGTATTCTTCAACTAGCATCTACTTTACATGGAAAGTGCATTTCCATTTATGATGCTATATATAAACCTATTTAAACATAAACAGTGGTACCTCAGGGTCATGTACGCCTCTAATCACGAACAAATTAGCCCATTAATACAATTTCTGAACAAATTTGGACTCAACTCACAAACAATGCTTCAGTCCCTAAACGCAAAAACATGGCTTGGTGCCATTTTTGGGGCTTACAAACAGCATCCGTTGCACTCAGGTTTGTGCGTTGTGAACACTGTTGGTCACTGTGTTGTTCTTAATACGATTTGTTTTCTTTTTGTGTGCATGAAATGAACCTTCATTATGGCTCCCAAGAAAGTGAAAAGTGTTAATGGCAGTAGTGTAAAGAAGCTTAATTGATTACAGTAGAAACAAAGAAGGAAATATTAACTAATTATGAAAACACTGTTTGTGTTTCAAATTTCCCCAAGCAGTATGACAGACTAAATCTACGATTTGTACTACCTAAAAGAACAAAGTTACTTGAAAACGGCTGATGTAGCTTAAGGAGTGACGATGTTAACGAAGCAAATGTCTCAAGTCTTAGAAGAAGTTAAAAATTGTGTGTTAGCCATCAAGCAAGTAATTGAACCACTTCCCATGATATAAACAAGATTGTAAAAATACCAGAAATACCTATACAGCTGCCCGAATTTATTATGGAATGGGACTTTCCTTTGAAGGGATAGCGTTACCCCTCCTCCTTTACCATCTACCTGTGCCTGCAGCTATCAACCACAGAGATATGGTTACACTGTATATTTTACGTTATTTTTTTTTCTCACACATAAAACCATACAAAAATTTTTTTTTTAAAAAGGATGTTTTTGGGGCAGGCAAACAAATTAATTGGATCTGTACTGATTTCAATGGGCAGAATTGTTTCTGCTCGCAAGCATTTCAGTTCATGAACTGAGTCAAAGAACACTTTAGGTTGGGCTACTCGAGATACCACTGTAGTTGTATATTCAGGTCAATCAGATAAACATCCCTACAAATAAAAACAACAGGCTTAACATGCTGGTTATCATGGAAATAGATATAAATTGTTCACATTCAAACAAACAATGGAATGTTAACTGACCTGCACAGATAACTATTGGAAAGACTGTGAAAACAACGTCAAGATATTTCCAAGCATCCTTACAGAAATTCTAGCGGCAATAACTGAAAAAAACGGATATGGTTATTTGGTGTTTCTGTTGAATGCTGAGCTTTGAACTGACATCACAGCATTCGGGACATTCCCATAATTGTGTCATCCTCATCTTCCGCAGTCAACAAAGAGTTGCAGTTACAGTGGTGTCTGTAGCAGTTTGATTATAAGTCCATCCTGCGTTTCCTCAGGAGTGTTCCTAAAAAACTTTACAATTCAATTTGGGAATATACAACAAGTTGCTTGTTGTTGTGTGATGCTTCTGCGTTATTTTACACTTCTTGTTGGAGTATATGCAAAAATGTGTCTTGAGTGGTGTTAAGTAACTTCATGAAGGCAGCTTATGTAAAAATAAGACTGCTGAGTGGTGTTTCTATGCGATTTTATATTTCTCATTGGGAGTATATGCCAAATTGTGTGCTGTGTTGTTTCTAAGTGACTTTACACTTCTTGCTAGGAGTATACACCAACATATGTATTGCTGTGTTGTTGTTTTTTACATTTACTTTTAGAGAATATGCCAAAATGTGTTTTGCTGTGTAGTGTTACTAAAGTAACTTAATACTTCTTGTATACAGAAAAAAAAGTGTGTTAAAAATGAGTATTATTGTGTGGTGTCTTTAAATAGTTTACTACTGTATTTCTTCGTGTAATATATTAAATTAGTATATTATAAAATATGTGTGGCTTAGTGGTATTTCTAAGTAATTTTACATTTTTCCTAATGAAAATGTGAGCTGTTTGATGTTTCTAATGTTTCTTGCTACAGTTTATGCCAAAATCTTTGGTATATTTAAATAATTTTGCTACAATATTTCAGGATGCACTGAATGACAAAAATTCTTGTAATATTTTGTATAGTTACCTTATTTGTAGCTCCATATGTGCCAAAGCTAATCAAGTAATGGGGCAACTAACTCCCCTGTTGACACACAAGCAGATACCTCGGAGTACTAAAGTGAATCTTATCAGAACTATTTTTTGGCCATCACTATGCTATCAATGCCAAACGTGGACACTTACATCTTCCAACGAACGTAAAATTGTGACAACAGAGATTAAATGCCTTAGAAGAGCTGCAGGAGTTTCAAGGAAAGACAGAATACGAAATCATGAAATCAGACGAATGCTAGGAATAAAGCCAGTCTTACAGGTTATAAAAGAACAACAAATGAAGTGGTTTGGACACCTAAAAAGAATACCCTGGTACTATCTGCCACAGTGAGCCACACTAAAACGTTACAACGGGTATAGAGCGAGAGGAAGACCTCGGAAAATATGGAGTGATGGCATTAAGAACAGCCTTTCAGAAATGAACATCAGTCTTAATAGTGCTCTTGACAGAGCCCATCAATGAACATTACATCTCCCCCCGACACTTCGATGAGGTACAAGGTGGAAGAGAAGAAGAAGAAGAAGAACCTTATTTGTGCATCGAATCTCAGGCTTAATTGTCAGGATAGGTGATACATATACCAAATTCAAACAAACCACACACTTACTTCTGCTGAAATGACTTCAGCAATGAAACATTTAAACATGAAATCTTTCCTACAATAGTGCTATCATATGGCAATAACATATTTTTCAAAGCAGACTCTTATATTCTCTACAATAATGATCTGAGAGTCTGACTGCACTCAAACTGCTGTCCAGCCTCTAAAGTAACTGGGTTGGAGACTTTTCCAGGTTCTACGCAAATCATTTCTTTGTAACCTTCATCATCAAAATCAGCCATTTCCTTGGCCTTTTCTTGCCATGGGTTCCACAAAACTGTAATGACAGAATATATAGAAGACGTAAGCTTACTATATATATATATATAGTATACATACAGTATAAACTAAAAATATTTTTATTTTGAACTATGACATCTGATAGCAGATATTACATGGAGAGGAAGAAAAACTACACTACATCCAAAAGAATGTATCATTAAAAAATATTTAAAAATAGCATTTTTGCACTGCCAATTTTTGTTGTAGGTGTGGTGAGATGGAGAGGGTGGGGGAGGTGTCTTTAAGCTATTTATTTTTCTTCCCCTTCATGCATTAAAAAAATGTGCCATGTGATGAAAACAAAAAAATCACAAGTGCAAACATACGCTTTAAAAAAAAAAAATTGCATGGCCTGCTCTTTTGCACAGACATGAATGCAAAACTATGAACAACGAAATGGTAAAGACACAGACTGTTATAGACTGTAGGAGTAGAGGTTGTAAACTTTAATTCATTTTTAGTGTACTTTTCAAATAACTGTGATAATAATATTGTATAATCTCTCTTTTGGAACATTTAAAGTAAAATGAGGTACCATTATTCTTCTTAACCCTCTTGCCCAAGGAAGACTAAAAATGTGTCATGACCAAGTTGAAATTCCAGAAACAATGAAACAATTTTTTTTCCACACAGGTCACAAATAATTATATTAAAAAATTTATTTTTATAGCTCTGTTTTTTTTTTTTAAATATAAATAAATACGAAGGGAGTTATCAATAAATATAAACAAGGTGAAGCCTAAAATAACCTGTGTATCAAGTGACAAGTGCCGTGACATTGTGACCTATATCACATAGCCTTGTAGGAACATTTGATGTGTATGTGGCTTTGAAAAAAACTATTTTACTTAAAGCCTTCTCTCCTACCCCATGCTTATTTTAGAGTTAATATTTCATATGCTGACTGCACTATGTTTGCAATGGCAAGAGAATGGCCAGTAGCATAACCTACAAATCTTTTAAACATGTCACTACAAACATGTCAGAAAAGTGGCATACTGGTAAAAGAACCCAGCCAGAAATGGGAAGAGTTGGTTTTGTGACTTCTCAGGGTAAAACAGTTAGATAATTTAATAAATGTTGCAGTTAAAAAGTTATTTAAACACAATCTTAATATTACACAAGTCAGCAAATAGAAGAAAATTGCTTGTCAATGAGCTAACTTTATTATTGCAAAATTAACATTCTTACACAGTAAGCAATTGCAAACTACTGGACGTAAATTTTCCCCCAAAACAACCACAACAGCCAAATAATGCTGGGGTTGGTTCTGCAATGTCCTGTAAAGGATACTCAACTAACAGCTGCATAGCAGCATTTGGTAAATTCTCACATTAAGAATGATGAACGTCAACATTAAAAAACAGAATGTTATTAATTACAAAATAAAATGCATACACAAAAGTCAAACTCTATTTGCTCACCAATATCTGGAAAGTTAAACGTAGTTACTTCAAAGGTTCTTGCTGGTTCAGGACCACTTGTGACGTATAAAGTCTTTGGTGCATCTTTGTAAACCCTGGAAGTCAAATCAAATCAACACTCGATAGATAACGACTCTTACACTGCTGAAGAGTTATTGACAATGTCTAGATATAACTTTTCTGTGCACAAATTATGTTTACTGTATACCCTGTTAATGTGCTTTCTTTAAATAATAATATAATAAACGTAACAGTGAAATGTCAACTACAATTTAATACATTTTTATTACAAGGAAACTGAAAATGATTGAACAATTATTCAAATGCTGTTTGTATAATGATGTCAGGCTTCATGTACCTGCAACACCTTTTGTCCAACACCTTTGGTCTGCTGTCTTTCTCTCTCTAGTGTTACACTGACAAAAATTGTATGTCATCCTCTTGGGATGTTATTTTATTAATGTCTATACAAAGTTAACCAATATTTGGCTTTTCCCGTTGTCATAGTTTTTATATCACGTCCATTATTGTTGCCAACATATTGTTATTTATTTAATTTAAAAAGCTTTCTTTTCACTTTAAAAAAAAATGTAAACAGTGACTTCTGAAAAAACCATTTAGTGAAGTTCAGTATACTGGATTCAGGAATTATTTCAAATACAGCGATGATTAGACGATTTTATAAGAAATGACTTTTCAGTCTGTATTTACCACTTTTTAGGGTGGTATAGAATGGGAGGCACCTTGAGCTCCCATACTTAGGGTTGCATGGCTACTAAGCAGTCACCACATATGGTGCAGATGAAAACTTGTATTTTTCTCGTCAACATAAAAATGTCCATAATCTTACTGAAGATTTAAACCTCGACCTTCCACGCGACAGCAAATATTAACAACTTATTTTAAGCATGTTTTTTAAAACACTTTATTTCATTCTTTTTTTTTTTTTAATTTGCAGTTGCTCTAGAAATGTTTCAACAAGATAACCAGTTTTTGTCTATGTGAGCTTCTGTGATATTAGATTCGATGCTAGGATCAGAATAGTTAGACCGATCTCCCCATGTGAGTTTCAGGTCCCACTGTGGTGAAAACAAGAACAGACACACTGCCTCCCCAACAACAGTCGTGAGTCGACTTACTGGGGACTTCCTTTGAAAGTCACAGTGCATCTGTCTGAGAGACAAGAAGCCAGAAGTCTGGAAACAATTAAGCCAGATCTGTAAAACAGATGTTCCTGCAACACTCAGGTTCCAGGAAAAGACTACAATCCATAGGTAGATGAATAACCGGAACTTCCCCCCAGAGTTTATAGCCAATGAACACGAAGAAGAAGAAAAGTTCAATCAACACTTAAATCAACACTTAACTGGAACTGTGGACAATATCCTGGTAACTGGCTAGACTTTTACAAAATGTTCTGGTTTGAAATTTTTTTAAAAATTATTCTGATATCATCCTCATTTCTCTGCCCCAGCGGTCACATAAGTGTTTAAAACACATAAGTGTATCTTCTGTGTGGTTCTAGAGCCCCACATGGGAAGAAGAAACAGAATCACTGCCCCTCTTATAATCATGTCCGGAAAAAATTGACCAACTGTGGACAAACTGCTAAAATCAGGTGTTTTGGACAGAAAGGTGTAAATAATGCTGAGCTGTAAACCAAAACACAACATACAAGTATCCTTTCAAGAGTGAAGGCAAAAGAAGAAGAAAATATAACTGCACACACTTTACATCAATTAGTTTAGTCTTAATGACTCAACATTAAAGATAAAGTACAGAGAAATTATCAAAACAAAACAAATAATGCTTGCCTGTCACAGCACTCGTTAACTGTAACATGTTCGCTGTTCTCTCTACTTTCTTTGCCACCAGCCAACTGCAGTAGAAAAATGATAGTTTCTTTCATGTGTTTATTTACTAAAAGCAATGTTTATCTGACATAAATTTAAATAATGCCGACACAAACAATAAATTGCACATTTGACTGCCTACCATATTTTTTTTCACGCTCGTCACGTGCACTGCTACTGAGTTACATTAACATATAATGAAGCACAAACAGAAACTTTTTCCAATAAAATGCACAAATCACAATGTTTGTTTATTTTTTCTTTAAAAAGACAAACACTGCAAAATTCAGTGTAAAGGATGTATGACTTTGTCAGGATTCAAACAGAGCATGCCCTAACTTGTTTATGTTTGCAGGCCTTGTTTAATTTTTTTTTTTTAAAACACACACAAAATACCTAACAGTCATTTCTATTTTTTTTTTTTTAAATCCATCTCCATTTTCTTCCTTGATAATGTTTACTGATGAAGAACATTTGTTTTCCTTCTCAGTTCCTCACATGTAATCTTGTTTGGCCAAAATTTTCACAGGATTCTCAGTACACATTTATTTAGAAAAGTCTCCAGTGTATGTATAATTCCTGCTGTCCTTTTCCAACATTCACTGTTGTACAATCGTATTCTGAAAATGTTGCATTTGTAGGATCTGAGCTGTGTCTTCAAGTTAAGTCTTTTCTACTCGGGGAGATCAATAAAAATATAACAATCTATAGTTCACTGTAATACTTGCCTTGTCACTATAAACTAAGCCTTGCAACCCTGTCACAGAGGTTGTTCTGATGTCAGCCACTCTGAGGTAAGTATGCAGGAGACATGTGAATCCCAAGGCTTTCTTATCTTAAAAAGAAACAAAAAAATACACTTTTAAAGATTTTCCAGGACACTACAGGATAGATGTGATTATGAGGTCAGTATCTGTTTTAATAACAGCATGTATACCACTTCAACATACTTGGACTAAGATTGCCAGATCTGTTTGTTTTTTTTTTCCAGAAAAGTACCAAATATTTTTTGAAAAAGTTCTGAAACACACCAGAAGGCAACTACACACACACACACACAGTTTTTTTACACACACGCACGCGCAGCGCACATGCACACACCCCCACCCACCCACGCACACGCACAGATATATATATATATATATATATAACTGGAGTATCTTATATTTTAATCAGAACTGAAATTGCTTTTGTCCACTCAATTACATGATTGAAGTACCATTTTTTTGCTCAGTTTTGTTACAAAACTGTTGTGACGACTACCAGTTGGTGCAATTAATGTCAAAGAGTAAGGATTTGTGATCTTATCGATGCATTTATTTTTTAAAATACTTTTTACAGGAAAAAGCAGGAAAAAAAAACTTTTTTTTTGGTAGCTTCTCAGGCCACTGCCTAATCACTTTTTTTTTAACAATGCCAAAATTTAAAATATTGATGTAAAATTTATAAAACGTACCAAAACACTGGGCATGGTACTAAAAGTACAATTCTGCTCAGCAAAGGTTAAAAGGTATCAAATTTGTACAAAAGTACAAATTTTGACAGCCCAGCGCTGACACAGACCTGTGCCTTGGGGAGGCTACTTTAGCGTTGCTTCAACAGCTTCAACACAGCATGGGAAGCATGGACTCACCATCAGTCTAAAAAAAACGCAAGTGATTAGGATGATTGTGGTAAACCCTCCAAGCATTGGCAATTACGACCGTGAGCTGTTGGTTGTACATAAATCTGAGTACTTAAACTCTTGAATTACAGCCGATCTTTTCTGTGGATCCGAAGGTCGTGGGAACAAATCTGCATGGAGCCATATTTTTCAAACATGACCTTGGCTCCCAGGTTGACGCAGCCTTTTACAGGCACCAGGTAAAGTCCTAGGAAGAAAAGTTGGCCAGCATGATGTTGACTGGTACCCACTGAATACCCATTGGTCTAGAAAAAAAAATATAGATCTAGCTCTATATGCCTAATGGTGTGGAAAAGGGTCTTTTTACTAAATACCCAAAATGCCTCAAGGCATATAAACTGATCCTTTAGTTACATTCTCAGCAGATGTCAGCTGTTTTGCAGGCAGAGACTGATCCACATGAGATAAGACTTGATGCAATGAAGCTTATACACTCACTTTTAAAAACTTGTACACAACTCACACAGCAGACTCTGCAGCCATATATACTAGAAAACTGAGACTGGGAATTCAGATCATTGCCCATGTGGACATGCAAAACAGAAAACTGAACATGTGCTGCAGCACATTCTCTAAGATGAACTCAGATCGTTGTCCATGTTGTCATGCACAACAGAAAAAGGAACGTGTGCTGCAGACACCTTCGTTAACATGCGACAGTCCTAGTCCTAGGTCTGGCCAGTTAGCATTCTAGTGGAACCAAGTTGTATAGGAGGGCATGCATAGCTCAAGTCTTCACAAAGGCTTTTGGCCTTCTCATATCCAAATCACAGGCAGGAAAATGAAAAGAAGAAGAAACACTTCCAGTATTCTAAATTGTTGACCACCCACATAATCCATGTAAACAAAATTTTTTTTTTTTTTTTTTTACCTGTATTGTGGACAACCAGGGTTGCAGATAAGGATGTTGCTGTCAGTGTGACTGTGTAAACCAGCTTGAACCTGTACAGAGTTAGCCATAAAGATAACACTGAATGAAAGAAATACTGAATTTCAGGTATCTAACAAATCATGCACCTCTATACAAACAAACATGTTACAGGGTAACTTTGCACAACCAAGCCAGAAACAAAACAGAACTTTCAACTTCAACAACAAGAAGTAATACAAGAAAACAAAGGAGGAAGACATGCAGGCTAAAATATTAAGTTAATCATTATCATACTCATGTGTCTCCTAAAATGATTTTTCTTCTTCTTTGAATTCACTTGATGTAAACTTCAGCAGAAAGTTATAGTTATTTGTCCATTTCTGGATTCTGGACTTGTTCCAGAGCTTGAATTTTGCAGGCATATCCATTTAGCAGATCTGGCTAGTATGAATGCAGACTGTTAGTTCCTCACCTCTCCAACAGATGCACTCTGACTCTGAAGAAACCTCCCCATAATTAGTCACATTTTACAACATGCTGCTTTTTTGCAAGGGGTCAAATTCTCTCCCCTCTCCCCCACCTCACCCCCCACTCCATGGGGCCCTGGAATCATTGTGAGGAAAACTGAATACCAACTGGCTTATAACAATATATGTCTAGAACCACATGCGCAATGTGACTCACAGTATGCAAATGGATTCTTTAGGGGTGGGTGGTAAAAAACCTCAGATCTCCAGGGTGCCACTGGGACAAAGAAAATGTGGTCCTAACAAAACTTTCAACATGTCTTTGGAGAGTAAAAGCCAGTACTTCACTATTCTGCACTTTCAGTAAAGTTTCACAAATACAAAATTTTTTACCCAAAAAATAAATAAAAAGTATTAGAAAATGTACAATACTTGTAATTCCACATAGCTCTGGTCTCTTCATCATCTTGTAGAACAAGGATTGCAATAACATCTCCATTGTGGTCCTGATTTAGCATCAAAAGTTAACAAATAAAAAGAAGCATAAGTTTTAACATGTGTATGGATATTTGTACATATTTATATAAATAACGCTGCGTCCGTGGTTTAGACGTTGCGAGTCCGACTCGTAATTCCAACGTATCACGATCGAAACCCAATGCTGGCTGTGTGGATTTTTATCATGGTATGCAGCGTCGCAGGTCAACCCAGCTTAAAATGGGTATCAGGATGTATGTCCTGGGAAAGTAAAGATGGCTGGTGTAATATTGAACACATTACTCACCTAGTGCCGATTGGTCTGTACAAACATGGATGCTCTTCCCATATGCCTGATGCGTCTAAAGGCGTGAAAGGGATATTGACTTTACTATATAAATAAAAACAGTAGTAAGTCATCAGAGTGAAAAACTAGGTAAGATGTAGCAGCAGCAAGCCACAATCCTGAATAGAAGATTGGAAATCCGCCGGCAAGTTTAATCAAGATAAGTCTACTTTTCTTACGCCAGTTTCCAGCTTGTTTCAATTCCATTCCATGTGATCGTAGCCCCAACTCTGTGTGTGACTGTTCAAAACCTCTACACAGAACCAATAATTCTGTCTTTTTTCCCAAGATTTGCATCTAGTGCCTAAGGTCAGTTGGATAGTAATAACTGGTCAGATGTAAATCTGTTCCACCTATCTTCAGTCTCAGGGTATTTTTTTTTTCTTCATCTGCATTCACCCTACAAAAGAGCAGCTGGTATGCTGTGTTATTGTTTGCTGATAAATTTCATTACCTGTACCTTTCAGCCCAACATATTTGATTTTGACAAACTCCAAATTAGTTGCCTTATAGGATATGTTCTATCCCCGGGCATCACACGGACTGGCATTTCACAGATGAGTTCTCTCCTCTGATTATACAGGATTGTTAAAAAAGATGGATAAACTTTCATTCATGTATCTCTTGATCTCACACCATGTGAATTTTTCCTGTGGGGGTATGTCAAAGAAGCCGTGTATGTACCACCTCTACCTGCAAAATTTATCACAGCTGCGGTGAACTCAGTTACGCAAGAGATGCTTCTTCATGTGTGAGATGAGCTCGGCTACAGCTTAGATGTTTGCAGAGCAGCAGACAGCAGTCATATTAAACATTCATAACCTCTGTTGTAAGATTGTTTCACTGGCCCCACTGTTTCCGAGTCCCACTGTTGGAAAAATGAAAACAGAACCACTGCCTACTCAAAAAAGCATGTCATGAGTGTCTAACTGGAAGCTTCTTTAAAAGTCGGAGTGCATCTGCCTGAATGGCAAGGAACAATCAACTGCACACATATTAGCTAGTAAAATGGATGTACAGGTAAAACTCAGGCCCTGGCACAAAGCTAAAGTCTAAATGGATGACCAACCAGGACTTTCTGCTGGAGCTTACAGCTGGTGAACAAAGAAGAATAAGAAGTATGTTTGTAAACCTTCCCCTCTCTCTTGTATGTATATTATTAAAATGTAATGAATACTTAATTAAATATACATCAGTAAAAGTGTATCCCCGATTTTGAATAATCCTGCTTTTTTTTTGTTTGTTTTTTTCAATTATGGCTCAGATTGTGGCAAACTGATTGAGAGAACAAGTTGTTACTCTCAAAAAGCATCTTTCCTTTAATCAGATCCAATGATGAAAGCTATATCAATTAAGGATCAATCACACCGCATGAGTTACCAGAATAGTGTTCAGGTAAATATTAGACTGCTTCAGTGACTTGATTCCTAGTTTTTCATCTCAGGGTCTAGTCCTAAAGTCTTTCTCATCCTACAAGACAGCAGGAATTCAGAAAAGTCATTTACTACCTTCTTTTGGAACAGGCATATACTGTCTCCTAGATGAGCTATCAGCCAAGGTTCAGAAGCCTCATTTACCTGAGTCAATGAGATACATACAGATGGTAGTAACTTGCCTTTCATCACTCTTCTTATTTCTCCTCCTCAACACTCCAAGCCTGCTGCACCTCAGTTACTGGCCCATTATTTTCCATTGGTCACTGCAAGTGTTTGTAGGTCTGCTTGGCTGCTATTCCTCCATCATCTTTATGGTCTGCCTTGTGGTCTGTGGCCATTCAACTCCCTTGTGGACAGAGGGTTTGTCTCTTTGTTATCAGCCATTCTCTCCATATGCCTCACGCATTTCAGTCTATTAGTCTATAAAGGATCAATGTAACAGATTATGAATTTCATTGCTGCTGCCTCTTCCTTTCTATTCCCTGCTGTCTGCATCTTTGATGGGTTCAAAGATCGTTGTTAGAATTCTTTCAAAAATGTACGATAAGGCTTCATCTCTTTTAGCTGTACTCCAGGTTTTAGCTTTATAAGACAACTGGTCTTATAAGTATTTTATACACCATGATTTTTGTGTGACAAGATACAGCATTTGGTTTCAGCAGATGTTGTAGGGCAGAGTATACTTTATTTCCAGACTATTCTAGACTGTAATTTTTCCTTCAGTACATTGGAGTAGAAGTTTGTATACCCAAGTTTCCTTTGTTTGATTTTAATATTATTTATCTTTATGTATTCCGCACTGGCACAGGAACTGAGCAAGTATGGGGAAACCCAATTGCTGTTATGTGAAACCTCAACTAAAACTAAGACTATCTGTATGTAATCGGAGATTTTATCTTTCCCTTCTTGTTATTACCATGGTGGATAACTAGAGCCTCTTTCTGTTAAAAGAAATAAATCCACCAGGTTCATCAAGAAACATGTAAAGGGCAAAGACTGGACCTGGCTGTCAGAGGCCCTTGAACGTTAACATATTGGGTGCAATTATCGTTATCCCAGTTTTTCCCATATCCCTGCCTGCTTCTGACATCCAGGTATTTTGTAAAATTTGGAGGCCCAGTTTTACCTACGGTTTAATGAGGCTTACAAGGGTTCTCATCCCTGAGGTGTTAATCCTGCGGATGGACCTTAATCCTGGAGTGGACAAACAGCAGGCATGCAAATTTATCCCTGAAACAACCAAAACTACTACCACAGTGTAGTTTTTGGTTTCTATTCACTAGGCCTGGATACCTTGTGAGGTATTCGCAAGTGTTTCTTTCTGCAAATAATTATTATAGATATAATCTATATTTTTTAAACAATTATATTATATTAACATATATTTATTTTTGCTATTGAGCTGAAATGCTATAGAAAGATTCTCAGAATATCTTGGACAAAGAAGAGGAGAAATACTGACATTCTGAAAGATCTAAACATCAAAAAGATTGGCTAATAAACAGCACCCTGTCTCGGAAGCTGAAACATTTTGGTCATATCAAGCGCCATAACGGATTGGAAAAAAATAACAGCAGAAGGCATGGTACCAGGAAATAGGGGCAGGGGCCAACCAACACGAAGATGGGCACAGGATATAAGTGACTCCCTCAGTATGAAAGTACATGAGGCCGGAGAGCTGGCCAGAGACCGAGTTTCTTTCAGGCAGGCCGTGATGAGAGCGACATTTTGCAAAGGACCTGCTACATGATGATGATGATGTTGATATTTATTATTATTCAATATTTATTTAGAATTATTACAGATATAATACATTATAATCTATACCTTTTTGTTTCATTCTGCAGAAACATGAAACAGATTATTATTACATGTGAGACACACTGATCCAGGGTGGTAAAACATTATTACCTTAGTAGGTGGTATAGCTGAAGTCCATCTTTTGATTCTTGCAAATCCATGCTGGGGACCCAAGGGCCATGGGCCAAAATTTGCTATTAATAAAGACAAGACAGACATTTGGGAATATCAAAGATATGTAGCAGAACATAATATCAAAGACATATAGAACATTTAATCTACAAATAATATTTAGTTAACCACTGACAGACCACATTTGCCTAAAAGATGACTCTGTGTTGAGGGGCAGATGAAGTGCATGGGTTTAAAAAAAAAAACGAATGAATATCACATAGTGTATCAAACCCTGGCAGAACATATCACAAAGTCTAGTTTAAGAATGGAGGTGGAGGCAGTCACAGCTGCCTTCCGCTGGCTTGAAAATCAGCAGTACACACATGCCGTGATTGCAACTGACTCACAGAGCATGCTGAGAAAGATGGAGGTAGGCATGCGCCGCACAGAGTGGCAAGCATCACTTAGGAGGTCCTGGTTAGTTAGCATCCTTCGGATATTTTCCATAGGTGATGTCGGTGTGTTCGGAAATGAGCAGGCAGATAGACTCACCGGTTCTGCACCACTTGTTGTTAAACTGATATATGACAAGCTGGATGTTGTAAGGGCCTTTTGCGAGCGAGTGAACAGTGCTGAGGTACAGAGATCATTAAGGTCTGAGGAGAATGGCTCTACGAGCAGTTACCAGGGGTTCTGGTCGACGCTCAACACTCAAGGAAAAGGTAAGACGGATATACAATCAGACAGTTACTGGTGCCATCAGAACTGGAACTCTTTGCTCGCTGCTGAAGATTGGGATGGAGCGCTAATGAGAGTGCCTTGAGTGCTATATGATGTCAATTCTTAATTCATCATTTGACTGACCACATCATAAAATATGTTAATTTTGTCCAATATCATGAAGTCTAAGTGTTTTAAGTTAGGATTAATATTCCGGAGGGAAAAAAATCATCTACTTACGAAAGACAACAGGAACTCCTCCACGAATAGCTTTCTTGTTGTCAAACACGGCAGTCTGGCTAAAAAAAAAAAAAAGACATGATTGATTTTTTTTTTTAATTTCATTAGCACTATAGCATGAAGATAACTATTATTTATTTTTAATGTTTCCTGATTTCTTTACCATCATAAACTCACTCAATATAATGCTCAGAAGACTTTTCATCAGATTGCAACAGGAAACATTAGCCTGTCAAGTTCACTGGCTACTGAAGAATGGGATGGGGCATATGTAGCAATGTCCTAAGGGCAGTGATTTCAATTCTTGATTCATTCATACATTCATTCAATATATCCATCTCTTGGGTAGTCAACCTCTATTTATGTTTCCACTTATGGATAAGCCAGATGTTAAATAATGCTGATCCTGTAATGAGCAATGAACAGATATCAATTTTGTGCCGTCTCATACTGGAGGTTGGCTGCAGCAGATACACACATCCACTGCTTAATTTGGAAACATTATCTGGTGAGGCACCAAATTCTTCATTGTGCAGTTTACTTTCCAAAAGCCATTTAAATGTTGTTTTGTTTTTCTAAACCACTGGCTGCAGAAATAGAACTCTGATATGTTAAGGATTGTTATCTGCTTTCAAAACCTTTAAGCCATAAAACAGGGCTATTTCACTGGTGGCTCGCGGGTTGAATCTGGTCCACAGAGGCTCAGCAAGTGGCCCATGGATTATTGTCAACTGTATTGTATTAATGATCTGTCTAAGCTGGGGCTAGGGCCTCTGGCTTAAGATGATCCCCATTTTAACAATATGGGCCCTGAGTAAACATAGTCGAATAGCCCTGCCACAGTGTCGCAATAAAAGTAAATTTAAATGGCCTTACAAGTTGAGAACTGTTTTAAATATGTGCTTTTAAAAACTATTTTTATAACATTTGTTTTATGATAACACAGAAACAATCAAATACAATTTGAGATAAATAAAAAGAACTTAAACATGTAAAGCACTCAATTATTTATGATTTTCTAAAAAAAATGTAAAAACCTGTCACTACTGCCTGTTTATACACCACTTTTTGTGGTGTAGGTGGGGGGTCCTTCTAGGAGTGCAGTCACCATGGACGTGCAGGTTAGGATTTTATTTTGGCCCCAGACAGAAAAACCCAAAACCTTACTGAGGATTAAAATCTGGTTTTCCCCTATGAGAGCCCGCATTTTAAATTTAATCATTAGGCCAGCCGCTCGTTTTCTTAACCACTTATTTGTAACTTCCAAAAAGGTGACCGGTCAAATGCCCCCTTTACAAACATGTCATAATAGTCAACTAATTAGAGATTTTCCTTCTACGTCAGACTGCATCTGCCTGAGAGGCAAGGAACCAACAGTTTGCATACAAATAAGCCAGATCTGGCAAATGGATGTGAATGCAAAAAGTTTCTTCTTTTTCTTATGTTTGCTTTCTGATTTACAAGTTTTTTTTGACAAACTTGACCATTTTCAGGAGTTCCATTTTAGTTCCATACAGTTTTAAGTGCAGTGTTGACTCAGTGGGCCAGTATTCTCTTCTTAATGGGCTGTACAGGGCAGGACGTTGTGTAGTCTCCACACACAGCCCAAGAGGGCACAGTGGTAAACTACTTAGATGAAGCATGTGCATATGCTTGTTAAGTTTGTTATGTCCTGTCCTGAGGCATAGAATAATGACCTGCCCATGACGACCAAGTAGGTGGTAGTCATCTCTGGTCAGACTCTGTTCTCTCTGATAGAATGGACAGCCCTTTTCTTCTCATAGTATGCAAAACTCAAGTTCTGAATGAACAACAACAATTTTGTTTTACAGGAGTTTACAGATGGTAATCTTTATCACTTAGTTTTAAAATAGCCTTTTAACATACTATTAATTTCAGTGTTTGGCCCTTTTAAATTCAAGTAGTTTTTTCACCTTTCAATGTGACTTGAAACAGGCATGTTGATTCATGTTTGTGATAAATTGGTTTTAAAACAGCCACCTAGACTTATTGCCCACAAAATGCAGCTACACATCTCCAATAATGTCCAGTGGACCTACTTATAAGAACCAACCATGTTTGCATGAAAAACCCATCAAAACAACATAAAACTGTAGATAAGGCAAAGAAATGACTGGCCACTAAGAAGCATTTCAGACGATGAAGCAAACTGAAAAATGACATGTACAGTAAGTGGACAGATCTTTCTCACTGCAGATCAAATTATTTTTGCTCAAAGTATAAAATACAAGCAGCCTCTGCTTCTTCTTTTTCTCTAGTTCTTTTCTGTCTTTCAGTGTCAGGTTTTGTTGTTGTTGTTGTTATCGATCCAGCGGCGCATGAGCTTTCGCCCTTTGGCCCAATGCCATGTAGTGGAATTTGCATGTTTTCACAAGCTGTTCTTTTCCTCCGTACAAGGTGTTCCACTTGTCTGGTCTCGGAGGGAGTAGCGTTCTTCTTGTCTCACTGAGTTTTGGGCACTCAAAGAGATGGTGTTCAACAGTTTCGTAGGGGTAGTTACATAGCTGGCACTCTGGGGAGTGTTGTGGCTGTATTCTGTTTAGGTGTCCATTGAGTGGAGTATGTTGCGTTCTAAGTCTGAAGATGGTGGCCTGGTCCCTCTTGTTAGATGGTTAATGCTGTCATTAGGATCAGGGCCAGACATATGTCTATAAACCTCTCTTCCAGTGTCTCCCATGGCCCATCTGTTCAACCAGGTCTCTTTGTTTATAGCTCTTATCAGTGTTTTTGCTGTCTGGAGGGTTGTCACTGTAGGTGGTTGTTCTTGTGTTGCTCCTTTCTTTGCCAATCTGTCAGCTCTGTCATTACCTGGTGTGCCGGAGTGACCTGGAATCCACTGCATCACTATTCTGATGTTGTATGAGGTAATAAGCTGATCAGCATCCAGGATTATCTTGGCTATGTCAGTTCTGCAGCGTTCACTGCCCTCCAGAGCTTGAAGGGCAGACTGTGAAGATGACAATATTTTGGACCTTTGAAGGGTAAACATCCATTAAAGTCTTTAGGTGGTATACTGCTGTTTCCAGTGCAATTATTTCAGCTTCATAGTTTGAACAGAATTCTCCGCATGCATCAAAAATCTCTTCAACAGATCCATCGGGATAACCTATGTAGATTCCGTAACCTGCTTTAATGGTAGCTTTAAATGCTGATCCATCAGTATAGACATGTATCCATTCTTGGGGGTAAGAATCAACGGTCTCTAGTGATGAGTTCATAAGAGCGATTGGGTCGGACTGTTTGGTTTCCTCGCCTACCAATTTAGTTCGGACTTCTGGAGCTTTAAAGCGAGCATGTGGTGGTAGGTTTCTTGCAACATTCTGAATTTCCTG
>CAJHNH020001003.1:97500-209261 GCA_905116865.2 Candidula unifasciata | reverse complement strand
ACAGGCCGCCTTTGCATTCCATGACTTTACCTGGTACACATTTTACGGTCGGTCGACCCGGGAGCCAAGGTCATTGCTGACGATAACCCCGGCTCGATGCAGATTTGAATCCACAACATTCAGGTGCGCAGGCGAGCCTCTAGATGCAATATAACTACTGTTTCCTGGTAGAAAGAGACAAAACACAATGGTGTTGACATGTAATAAGTTCTACTGCTCTCTCCAAAAAACTCACTGTACAACTCCGTACAGCAGTTTACTGTTTATAGCCATAGGATGATAAATAATTCCCTCCTTGGTCAAGTATTAATTTTTTTTTTTAAACTGCTTGTCGTGTCATGAGAGTTGTGTTGTCAAAAGTAAAGGAGCCTTATCCTTGCTTTCAGGCTTACTAGGCATCCAGTGCTAGAAGTATACTGTACAGACTAATCCGTACACGGTGGGCAATGTAGTCAACATTACGTCGACCGCCTTTACTTCCCAGGATTTTACCTAGTACCTACTTAAGACTGGGTTGACCTGGAAGCCAAAATCCTTTTTGAAAGAAAACAGTCTGGCACTTAACCTATGGATCCGCAAGTAAGCGTCTAGCCATTACACAAGGGCTGTTCTGTGTAGTTATTAGCGCGTTACAAATATCCATGTCACTGTGGATGGACTTCCGAAACAACCTTTATAACGGTTTGATACTGTTGAACAAGGTATGTGACATTTGCTCCTGTCAGGTTGGCATCTGACACTGACTTATTGTCTTGGTTGTCAACCCTTTAGGTTGCAGGTCCAGAAATTAAAAATACAGAAGAAGAGGGGAGGAGGCAGGCCAAGAAAACTGGGATCTAAACTTTGGTAAACTCGATAGCGCTTCAGGCGAAACCAGATGGTCACCAACCTTCGGGTATTTAGCAAGACCCTCCCCCATTTTCCCTCATCCCCAAAATGTGATTTAAACGACGAAAGTAGTATTAATAAGAGCTTAGAGAAAAACATCCACATTTATCATTGTCCCAAAAAAAAAAAAAAAAAAATTATAATTTAGTGTTCAAATATCTATGCGGTGGTTACACTGTTTGTCTGAATTATGCCTGCTTTTTTATCTAATGTTGGAAAAGGCATAGCAAAGATCACTCTCAATATCAAGCTGGCAATTCTGTTTTGTTTTCATGACTGTTAAGGCTGAACATCCAGATTCTCAGAGGAAAATGATGAAAGAACATTTTGGGGTAATTTAGCCATATGAGGGTGAAATGTAAGATATTTCACACACTCCCTCCCCCTCCCCCCCCCCTCACCCCATTCTACACACACGCCATACACACATACAAATCAAACGTTAAAATGTGAAATCGTCGTTAACCCTTGAATTGCATTTCAGCTCAATTGTTTATTTTTAAATGACTGTAGCATTATATCAGTTTAAATATTTAAAAAGATTTCTGGTTAACTTATGTAACAGTTGGTGGAAAATGTTTAGCAGGTTAAAAATGTGGGTTTGGCTACACTTTCAAGATAAAAGTGGCAGGTTTGCAAGTCAGGACTCTCCAGAAGTGGCGAGTGAGTCGAAAAGTTGATATAAGACCCAGCAGATTAAGGACTCTTTACTCTTTGGGCTGGCCAGTCGCCCTGAGGACACACATCGTTGCTGAACTGTACATGACTCTCAGCGCAATGTAGGCAGGACGAGAAAGACAGTCGAGAAAGATGAACTGGCTCACTGGTTTTGTGTTGTGGTGGTACGTTGAAGAGTAATTTTTTTTAAAAATCTACATTTATATTGTGCATCTTAGTGATGAGATTTTTTATTGCAGGTCACTGGAGCGATTTTACATATTTTTTAGTTAGAGTGATTAGCACATGGTCTTTTCAAACATGTTGATTATTGATAAATAGTTATCTGCGAAGTACTCTAGTTTTGTTTTCAGAAAAATAAACAGATGTATGTTTGATTCAGAATAAGACGAGTTGTTATTGTTCGTGTCTGTCCAGGCACTGCCTATGTAGTTATATGTTGTTGTTGTGTAATTCATTATTTACATATTAATCGGCTGAGCCATGGGTAATTATCATGGTTCCTCCACTAGAAGAGCCATTGTCTCCTCTTTACTTTTCTGTTTTTTTTTTCAGTTCTGCAGGAATCTACTTATTGTTCTAACCACATTTCTTTCCTTGTCGTCGCCTAACTTGTTTTACCCTATTTTTCGCTTCCTACATGCTCTTTTCTCAGACCAGATTGAATAATAGTTTGGGAAAATAGAGATTGAAGGCCTCTACCAAAACATCTAAATGTAACTGAATATTAACTGCAAGTTAAAGATTAAAAGTTATTGAATCTAGATCGTTCAGAACTCAATTCCCCCCCCCCCCCCAACAATAACTCTGATATAGTGTTGCCATGCTACTCCTGAAGTTCTAATTTCAAGTTTTTTAAAGCTTTAAAATAAATAAATTTGTAAGACGTGTCACTGAAAAAGCAGATGAGTTTTCAGTAATTTGTAACACAGATAATTTTTTCTTTAGTGAGAAACACTTCGACCTCAGATTAATAAAAGTCGTACAATCGAGCCAGCATGTTTTCGTTTGATAATCAGCGGAGCTTGGCATGAAAAAATAGAATATTATTTAGGGCTTGAAGGTCATCACAAAGAGCCTGAATGAGTCTCTTTTCTTCAACAGGTTTGATTTGAGAAAATCCACCCTTTTATAGCTAATTTCACTGTATCGTTCAGATCCCGGAGCAACGTCTTGCCTGACTCTGAATTACACAGTTAGTTCCAATGATATCTGGATGTTTTGTTATACCAGTTTCAAAAACCCAGAATGAAAACCTATCATAGTTCGAGCACCATCGGTACAAACATCCATTACATTTTTTCCTTGATAATCTATTTGGAAAAAAAATTAAAATCATTAATGGTAAAAAGTAAATCACAGGTTTTTGATACTGTTTGCACACATTTAGAGACAAGCATTTCTCCTTTTACATTATCTTTATTCACAAATCGACAATATACTATTAAAAGGCAACACTGTACTCAATCAGTTTTTTAATCACATTGGATTGATAAGAAGGTATAATTTTTACCTTTCCATTAAACTGATATTCTATATCTTCCTCGAGGTCATTATCCATTCACAGTGCTGACAGAACGAGATAATGTTGATGATTGTCACAACCTGCATCACTTAAAATAATATTTGCAGCCAGTAGAATACAAGGTTTAACAAGCGCATCTCCAAATGTTTTTGCTTTCTAGTTGATTGCTATTTGTGGGGTCGCTTCATATAATGCTTCAATAGCCTTTTCATTGTGTTGACTCAAAGTTGAATACAATGTTATCCCCTTTAGGGAGTTTAATTTTTTAGCAAAATCTTCTGTATATATTTTTTTAGCCCTGAATGTACTGTACTTAAATGCCTTTCCAAGCATACGTCTCACTGCATCATTACTGAGAACATAATTGTGAACAACACACTAAGGTTGTTGTTTGTCCTTACTGTCTAGCTCCGTAAAACCAAACTGAATATACTTATCCTGGAACAGTGATTTCTTTGGCACAGACATTATTGTTATATTTCTGTCATTGCAATAGAAAGAAGCACACTGAAGAGTTAAACACAGTTTTGTTAAAATAAAATCGCTAAACTGTATGGCAAATGACTTAAATGTTTACCTTAAAAATGTGCAATGCGCATTTGCTGTAAGAAACAAAGTATAGAGATAAGTTTTAGTCAGAATGTGTTTTAATCTATAATTTAATGCAAGTGTTATCAAATTAATTATACGGTTAATGGTAGATGTACTAACTGCTCATGAAAACAAAAACATATTTGGCATTTTGTTTTATAATAGATCAACAAAAACAAAAATATTATTTATCAATAAATCGGAACAAAGTATTAGTATCACAAGTACAAATAAACTCAGTTTCCAACTACATACAAATTTTAAGAGTAAAGAGATAAAGAGATATATTATGACAACATGTTGCTTGTTCTGTTTGTATGTTTGCATGCTCACTGTCTCTGCTGAAATCCTTTTTGTGTCGTTAGAAACGTCGTTTGTCAGCCTATATTTCCTGTATACAGGCTACATGCTACATGCTATGTAAATAGTTTGCTTGTCCTATGTACAGCCTGCATGTTCCATGTACAGCCTGCATGTCCCATGTACAGCCTGCATGTCCCATGTACAGCCTACATGTCCCATGTACTGCCTGCATGTCCCATGTACAGCCTGCATGTCCCATGTACAGCCTGCATGTCCCATGTACAGCCTGCATGTCCCATGTACAGCCTGCATGTCCCATGTACAGCCTACATGTCCCATGTACTGCCTGCATGTCCCATGTACAGCCTGCATGTCCCATGTACAGCCTGCATGTCCCATGTACAGCCTGCATGTCCCATGTACAGCCTGCATGTCCCATGTACAGCCTGCATGTCCCATGTACAGCCTGCATGTCCCATGTACTGCCTACATGTCCCATGTACAGCCTGCATGTCCCATGTACAGCCTGCATGTCCTATGTACAGCCTGCATATCTTGTACAGCCTACATGTCATGTGTATAGTATATGTGAAACATGCACATTTTCCGCGTATGCCTTGAGAATACTTGAAACATGTACAGTATACATAAATGTCAACAACCTGTGGGTAAAGTGTACAATATACAGGTAATGTGTATAGTAATATGTTCAACAGACATCCAAAGCCATCTGTGTATGAATGAATGGATCAAGAATTGACACTCGAGACTTCCCATATATGCTCTGTCTTCCTCTCCAGTAGCTAAAACAGACTTCCATTACATGCTGTGCCTCCCTCTCCAGTAGCTAACACAGACTTCCCATACATGCTGTGCTTCCCTCTCCAGTAGCTAACACAGACTTCCCATACATGCTGTGCCTCCCTCTCCAGTAGCTAACACAGACTTCCCATACATGCTGTGCCTCCCTCTCCAGTAGCTAACACAGACTTCCGATACATGCTGTGCCTCCCTCTCCAGTAGCTAACACAGACTTTCCATACATGCTGTGCCTCGCTCTCCAGTAGCTAACACAGACTTTCTATACATGCTGTGCCTCCCTCTCCAGTAGCTAAGACAGTCCCATTCGGGCGATGCCAGCTGCAGTCTGGTTAAAAGTTTTGACGCCACTCCCACCTTATTTGATGTAGAAAGTCCGCCAGACCCAACCTTTTTATTCACTCCCAGGCGATTCATTGTCCCAAGATATGGATGTTCTGTCTGTTCTATTACATTGTTAACATGGTCCTCTGGATAACACATGCCAAATATACACCGTATATAACATGCACAATATACACCGTATATAATATGCACAATATACACCGTATATAACATGCACAATATACAGTATAGATAACATGCACAATATACACCGTATATAACATGCACAATATACAGTATAGATAACATGCACAATATACACCGTATATAACATGCACAATATACACAGTATGCAAGGTGCATAATATACACACATAAAACAAGCAAAATATGCACAGTAAATTACACGCACAATATACACAGTAAATAACATGCCCAATATATAAATACACAATATACACTGTGTATAATAAGCACAATATTCACTGTATTTAACATGTTCAATATACACCGTATGTAACACGCACAATATACACGGTATATAACACGCCCAATATAAACCGTAGATAATATGCACAATATATGCACAATATACATCGTATATAACATGCACAATAGACACCGTCTATAACATGAACAATATATGCACAATATACACCGTACATAACATGCACACTATACACCGTATATAACATGCACAATATACACCGTATATAACATGCATAATATACATCGCATATAACATTCAAAATATATGCACAATATACATCGCATATAACATTCAAAATATATGCACAATATACATCGTATATAACATGAACAATATACACCATCTATAACATGAACAACATACACCGTATATAACATGGACAATATACACCGTATATAACATGCACCATATGCACAGTAAATAACATGGCAAATATATAAATGCACAATATACACTGTGCATAATAGTCACAATATACACCGTACATAACATGCTTAACATATAACAGTCGAAATACACACTGTATATAACGTGCACAGTATATACTGTGCCCAGCATACACCATATATAACATACACAGTATTCACCATACATAACGTCTACAGTTTACCCATATATAACAAACACAATATACACCAAATATAACACACAGTGTCAGCAAGCCGATTACTTTGCCCGTGGTTTCACGCGTAAGAAAACAATAACAGAAACAAACACGAGAAAACTTGAGATGGCGTCTGTTTGAAACAGCCAGAACCACCCAAACCGACCAAGTACCGACGGACTGATAATCGGCATCAGGAGACTGACTACTACATTGGAGCTGAAGATGAGACTAGTGTTGACGCTGAGGTTAGTGGCTCCATACAACTTCAGCGCCGCGTAGGGAGCCAGCACGAAGGCCATGTTGCACTCGGAAATAAGGAGCACAGAGAAGATCAGGTAGAGCACACGATGTAAATGAAGGGAATGGAACCAAAAGATGCACAAGATGGTGTTGAGAGCCAAATAAATGATAATATTATCTTTTAAATCAAATTTATCCAAGATATAGCCTGACAAAAGGCGGCCTCCAATACTGCCAAGGGAAATCAACGATGCAACAAGGGCAAAGAAGTTGTCATCAAAGACGAGACTTTGCCCGTACTGTTTGTAGAAATTGCTGACCATCAAAAGCCCGTACATGAACACCCCGACTGCGAACCACAACAGGTAGAAGTTCCTATCTTGTAACACTTGCAAAGGCAATACGTCTTCTAAATGCAGGACGGGTGACAATGGGTCGCTGCTCTGCGGTGAACACAGCCCGTTTGTGTTGTTGACGTGTGAAACTGGATAATCATTATGCGGTGAACAATGCTCTTGCTCTGAATAAGTAGAAGGCGGTTTTGAATCCGCATTCCCGTTATCAGTCGTATATAACTTCTGTGCACAATTCGCTATTGGATATTTACTATCCTGGGAGTTTATGTCCACAAGTTCAGAACTAGCGTGCGGCTCACTGCTTTTCCTCTCCATTGATAGTCTGTCATAAGCAGGTGGAGGCTGAAGCAGCAAACACCCAAGGAGATGGGTGGCAGTGGACATGGCTCCGAAGACCAGAAAGACCCGTGGCACTCTGTCTAGCAAGTCATCCTGGGAGAAGTAAGAAGCCGTGCTGGTGATCACGTCGGGTTGCAGATTGTCCGGGTTAATGTACACCGTCAGCAGGATGTTGGTGAAAATGCTGCCTCCACTGACTGAACAGGATGAAAAGGCGCATGCGCGTCCAATATGCTGCGGAAACCATCCACACATGTAGTAGAGCGACACACAGGCCACTCCACCGATGGCCAGCCCGCCCAGAACTCCCAGGGTTAGGGCCAGCATGCCGATAGAATACTGTGATGTGAAGTAACTGATAAATATTGCCAGGTCCAGAAAGAGAACAATACATACTGTGGTCATTCGCAGTCCGAGCCACTTGACCAGGAGGCCAGGCGTGGCCAAGCCGACGCTGTAGGTAATGCTGTAGAGAGTTAGAGGCCAGGTGGGATTGAGGTCGAAGCCATCTGTTCCTCGTCTGGCCATTATGTAAGAGCTGATGTATGTAATTAGATTTCCATATAGCCACGGTATTCCATTTGGAAGATTCAGAAACAAAATACCCAAACAAGTCAGAACATGGCGCCGTGTAAGCGACGTGTACGTCATGACATACAAGTTTTGGATAACAGCACAGCGAGCGACAAAAGCGTTCATACACTCGATGGCCATCTGAGATTATGTGATTTGTTTTATACACTTTGTCAAACATCTGTCCCTCTTGTGCAGTGGTTCTTAACCTGTAGGGACTACAACTTTTTTTTTCTTCTTCTTCACTTCCTCTTTTACCGCTGTGGGTGTCGAGGGAGATATAAGGTTCTGTTTCTAGCTCTTCTGGCTGCCACGACCATAGGCACATCGTGCTGTTGTAGAGTTTCTCTGATGTTATCCTTCCATCTTGTTCTTGGTCTACCCCGTGCTCTACGTCCTTCTTCTCTTTCCAGTGTGCTTTGTATGGTATGGTGTCACAAGGCATTCTCTCTAAGTGGGCAAACCATTTCACTTGCTGTCTTTGTATGTAATCCAGAATTGGTTCTGTGCCGACTTGTTCTCTTATGATCTCATTCCTGATCTTATCTCTTATAGTGGCTCCTACAGCCCTTCTCAGACATCTCATTTCCGTGGTTACTAATTTTCTTTTATGGTTTGTTGTGAGTGACCATGTCTGGCACTGGTAGCACAGAGTTGGAATAAATATGCTTTGAATAAGATGTCTCTTTGTGCTGATTGGGATTGTCTTATGCTGTAAGAGGGGAGCTAGCTGTCCCAATACTTGGTTTGCTTTACTGCATCTAATGTCAATTTCTTTATCCAATTTCCCATCTTCGGTAAATGTAGTTCCCAGATATTTAAACTCAGATGCCTGTTTAATGCCTTTGTATTCTATTGCTATGTTTAGATCTGTCTTCTTTTTTCCTATTGACATTACTTCTGTCTTTTCAGTGTTGATTCTCATATTATTTGTTTTTACATTCTTCATTCATGGATGTTAGATGTTCTTGGCAATTTCATGGCTGTAACTGCTATCCAAGGCCTGGTCATCTGCAAAGAGTAATTCGTTGATCTTACTAAGATCTTCATTCATGGGCTTGGCATTCTTGCATATACAGTCGATGTAGGTGATAAACAGCAGTGGTGATAAGACACACCCCTGTCTTACTCCAGATGTCACTGTGAAAGGATGAGATGTTCCCTGATTTATTCTAACTACACTTCTACAATCCCTGTATAAACTTTTGCACACTTCGATGAGGTGTTCGCTTACTCCATATCTTGCCATTATTTTCCATAATAATTGTCTGTCGACTCTGTCAAATGCCTTCTCCTGGTCTACTACAACTTTAATCATCTTTATTTAGCAGTGATGTTTCTAGTCTGTTGTTACTACATGGTAACTTCAGTCAACAGGCTAAGGATTCTATCTATTATGTTAATAAACAAACTTTGTAAAAGAAATGCTTGTTTTTCGAGTGACAGGGAAATTCGGGGAAAAGGGAGGGGGGGGGGGTGTGGAGCTATGTCTCAGCCGAAACAATGGTTATCTATTTTGGGTTGCCCATCAATATATACTTGTCTCAGGTGGCCTATCGGCAGCAGTATTTATATTTTTGAAGCAGCCTGACTGAAAACAGCTCTGTCTGTCGCATCGTAGATTTGGAATCCTCATTAATCAGCAGCTAGTTTACAGAGCGTCGCTCTCATCACGGTACGGCTGAAAAATTCTTCTTTAGCGAACTCTCCAGTCCTATGCGCTTTCATAGCCAATGCATCTCCGGTGTCTTGAACAACCTTCTGCTCATCCAACTGTGTATTTAAAAATAGAATAGAATAGAATAGAAGAGAGAGAAAAAGAGAGAGAGAGAGAGAGAGAGAGAGAGAGAGAGAGAGAGAGAAAGAGAGAGATATTATCTCTCGTAAAAGAGATCTCGGTGTCACGTGTTGAGTTGAACAGTTCTTTTTTCTCATCGCGTGTTCTGTCCAACAACAATGTTAATAACTCCGTGCAAGACTGAACTCATCTGATTCAACCTCAGAGCTGCGTGAGACGGCTGTAGCATCATCTTTCTACCAATGAGGTTTGAGCCCTGCACTTAGCCAGAAGCTGTTGATTTCAGTGCTACCAATACACGAACGACATCTTGTACATTAAGTGCATCAAGTGTTTTGCAGACTTTCAATGCTCTTTTGACTCTGCAGGTGATTTCAAGAGTGAGGGTGCTTTTTCTTTATTACATTATGTGTGGTTCACGAGTGATCTTCTTTTCTCTACTTCTGGAACACCTCGCAGCGTCAGGGAAGGAAGAGATCTCTGGAACGGGTCTTTCTGTTTGCATCGTATATAGTACTTTTCAGTCTCTTCAATATTTCTGCTGTATATTTTTTGAATGGCCTATAACCTCTAGCTCTGTTATCGCTGTTATTATCTCTATGTGACACTCTGGTAATCTTAGTTTCAGCTTCATAGCAAACGGGTCACCCCATCTTTGCTCCGCTCCTGTGCCAACGAAAAACACACAGAATATTTATCACAGTATCAAACATACACTCGCATTAAAGCATACGGTAGCCATCCGAAGTGCTAACACAAACAGTCCAACATAAGAAATGCAGTTTATTATTGATGATAGCAGAACTTGTCGCCAACAAATCAGCAGTTGCCCACGCGATCAATTTTAATCACATACGGACACCGCCAACATTGCACGACAGGCATCGCGCCATTTTCTGAATCTACAATTCACACCGCCACGTTGGTCACAGTCAAAAAAAAAACATTCCAAATGCAATCCGCAGCTCACAGTGTCACGCCAGGCATTCAACTCAGAAGCTGGGCGACGAAACTATATCCAGTCTACAAATTGAGAAAAAATGTATCGGCCACCGTCCGGCAGAAGCAAACAATTTTCCTCTGCTTCGAACAGTGCCGCTGCCAAGCGTCCATTTTAACCGGAAAGATGTGGCACTCTGTCTGTTGCCAGTCTTTGTTACATGAACAAACCATTTAATCAGTTGTCTACCGATAAAGCTCAGCACTGGTTCTGTGCCGACTCTCCTCCTGACACTATCGTTCCCAAGTCGATCTTTCTTCGTTACACCTAGCATAGTATGTAAAGATATTAATGATTAAACATACTGATAGCTGGAGTTCAGTACAAAGATGTATTGTCCTCAGAGCATTGTCTTGGGGAAGGTCGACCGGTTAGCTACCTCCGTGATAATGTGTGACGGAGGGTGAGAGGGGAAGGGGGTGGGGGGGGGGGTGTTATATAGAATGAACACGCATTAAAAAGTTTATAGCATGGATACACATTGAAACAGTTATAGTATGATCATAACCTGGACAGACTTTAGCATGGACACAACTTGGACATGTTGTATAGCATAGACAAACACAGACAGATTATTTCATGGAAATAACTGGGACAAGCTAGGGTTAATGTAATTTTAGTCTCACCACGGCCCGCCCATATAAACATTAGCTCCCTTCTGATTGGTAGTTCCTGAGCCCCGTAACCTTCCCACAAGGTTACGGGAGTGTTCCGCAATACCGTTGATATCGCGTGTTGTATGTTTCAGCAAGCCAGCGCTCTTAACGCTCTACAAACATGGACCAACTGGTCCTAACACAAGCCCCTCAGAGAATGCTGCAACCTATGTCACAGGCATTCTCTTTCTCGGAATTAAAATGTAAATGCAAGACACCACAGAAAGAAAACAATAAAGCGGAACACACCGTAACTTTCAGGAAAGTCAACTAGACTAGCAGACTTGTAAATGGAAAGTGACCTACTTTGTCTGGGGAGATTAAAGTGAACTGCGTCCAAGTTAGCTAACCTTCAATTAAATAATAAATGAATGCAGCTCAGGTCAAGGTTAGGTCACAGTCTGATGTTTCAGAACTAAGGCAACACAGGGGGGCAAACGATACGGGCTATAGCAAGAATGGCTATAGCATTACCAGCAGTCTGTACGCACCAACACGAGATTTACCATATCCTTATGATTTTTATAATTTATAATTATACAGGTGCTGCTGTTTTCTGGAAGCGGTGAATTTTTAAAAAAAAATCTTTTTTGACTACTAATTTATGTACCCCTAAAAAAAAGAACATACAGTAACTGACACATGCGTGGAGATGTTTGCTAAATTAGTGCACATCTGCATCGATGCGTGGTGATTATTTTGATAACCCATCCCGCCTACAATAAAAAAAAAATCGCTGTTAACAGAAGAATAACGCTGAAGATGACCACCCGAGAGTGAAACTTCTATGACAGAGGTGCAATTTTATTTTTTGACAAGTTTCTGTTACTCAATTAATTGTTAGCAGGCTGACTGTTTGCTTTGAATCAGTGTCTTTTTTTTTTTTTTTTTTACATTGTAAATTTCAACAACTTATTTAGAATGGTTACTGAGTTACAGATTTTTTAAGTTGGGCAGAACTTTTGGAACGGACTATAGTAGAAGCCTTATGTTCGCCAATATATGTGTGTGTGTGTGTGTGTGTGTGTACTGTGTGTACAGGTAAACAGTAGCTGTCCAGCCAATGGGGTAGAGCGTTATCCAGAAAGACATTCATATTGACTGATGGAAAGACCAACAGCTGTTGCAGATTCTTAGCAGGCAGACAGACATACTTGAAAGCTATGCATATAGTTATATAAAAAGATTAACAGAACGACACAAAGACAAACAACTAGAAGAACAGACAAGTAGTCGTAATTTAAAGAACAATCCTGTTTAAACCATCTTGGTTATAACTGGGATATTGATTTATTTCGTGATAAATGAGTATTTATAGTTGTCAATTATTTTTCAAGATTTCATATTGCAAAGAGAATGCATTAAGTAACAACTCGTACAAAGTTTAGATTATTAAGTTCAATATATTTAAGTACACTGTTTAAAAACATGTGACAATCGTATTGTTTAATTATCGTATAAAGTGATCTAGAATACCACTGTTCTGTCATCAGATATATTAACATCTCATATGCAAACCTTTGTTCTCTTGATGTACGTACCGTTCAATCAATCTGTGCCTGTAGTTCTCTACAGCTGTCTATCCCCAGCAAGATTTCTACTGTCGTCAGTTTGCTGCATCAGGTCACAATCATTAGGGAAGTCTTTTGGAGTTTATATTTCTTGCAATATATTTTTTTATTGTTCAATACACCACGAGAAGCCGCCTTGGTGGAGCGGCTAGGCCGTCGCCTTCGGATCCTATAATCGGGGGTTCGGATCCTGACAGAACCATACTTTTTTTAAAAACTCTACTGCAATTCCATCCGGCCTTAAATGTGTATTAGGTAAAGTGTTGGGAAGTAAAGGCGACCGGTGTGATGTTGACCAGATTGGTCTATACAATTTAGGTCTACATCTATATGCCCAGTAAGCATGACAGCATAGAAAAGGATTCTTTTTTTTTACTCTACTTACTTAACTTTTATTAACTTTGATAAGTTAACTTGATACTGACTTCTGTAGACTCTCGTCTGTTTCCGCTAATATTGCGGACCTCTTCCGGCGACTACACAGCATACCGTCGAGAGCACCTTCCGCGCCGCTACGCGCTGTGCCGAGCGTGGCTAAACTAGATGGCTGGGACTCACGAGCAAATAAAAAGGAGGAAGCTGCATGCGATGCGGTAGCTGCTGCTCGTGAGTCCCAGCCATCTCCGCGCCGATACTCTCGGCAGTGACTTTAACTCGGCGGAAGCTTTTTCGCGGTATTGTGTGTAGTCGCCGGAAGAGGTCCGCAATTTACATGTGACTGAGGCCCTGTTAGGGTAAATTTTCGGCCTTGATAATTTAGGACCGTTATTCGAGGATAGCCAAACAATTTTCTTTCTTCAGTGATTCCGTTACTTATTCCTAAAGGGCCGTGACCACATCTGCCTTTCCATGTATCAATTCACCACC
The DNA here is from genome assembly GCA_905116865.2 of Candidula unifasciata. Taxonomy (NCBI): domain Eukaryota; kingdom Metazoa; phylum Mollusca; class Gastropoda; order Stylommatophora; family Geomitridae; genus Candidula; species Candidula unifasciata. The sequence continues at coordinate 195,636 of CAJHNH020001003.1, read as the reverse complement.
CAGTGGTGCAGATCCAGCCAGTCCTTTGACTTAAAATAGTTGCTTACTGATAGTCAATTTCTCGTCTCGCACTTTGCCATGGCGGGACAACAGTGTACGTCTAAAGTCTGGTCAATAACTTATTGAAGGTTTCTTGATGTCTCAATTCTAACCTGCTATTACATGTTGTTAGTTTTTCGTTGGTATGAGTTGAAGAACAAGGAGGCACACACAAACACACAGACACAGACACACACAAACACACAGACACAGACACACACACTCATAGACACACACACTTATAGACACACACACACACAGACACACACACTTAGATACAGACACACAAACACACACACAGACACAAACCGATAGTAAATATAACAAACTACATATTTTAAGACTAATATTGCAGTACTCAATTATTTATTTAATATGTTAAATAATCGCTTATATGAAACAGCTAGTTTCTGATACGGTCTAAAATAAATATATGTGGTCAACCAATGGTTCAACACCGGGACCGGTACACACATCAGACAAGCAAGGCCAAATACAGAAAACCTAATACATAAGACAAAACAAAGAAAACAAAACTACATCAAATTTGATTTCTGTACAAATAAATTATTCGTGGAACATGGACAATGACTATGTACCACCCCCCCCCCCCCCCCGCCTTCCCCATCCCCTCCCCCAGCCAGACGCATCTGTAAACAGACAGACAGAAGAATGTGCTCATTGGTTTTCTCATGAAAGGTCTGAAGTTTAACCTTTTATTACAACAGATGCCAGCTAACGAGACTCGGCAGATATTTTCACATGCACATGGACAAAACACAGCCACCCCAAAGGACACACACACACAAACATTTAATTATTATATAAATAAAAACACAGTATCACATCAGCTTTTTGAAGTCAACAGCTAACACAACCACAACACAGAGTAAGAAAACACTACATTGTCTATGTTGAGCCAGAGGTGTCACTTTGCTGACATATCTTTCTGTTTGTAGAAGAAGAAGAAAAAGACGAATAATAATAATAGGAAGAGGAGGAGGAAGAAGAAGAAGAAGAAAAAGAAGAAGAAGAAGAAGAAGAAGAAGAAGAAGAAGAAGAAGAAGAAGAAGAAGAAGAAGAAGAAGAAGAAGAAGAAGAAGAAGAAGAAGAAGAAGAAGAAGAAGAAGAAGAAAAAGTAAAAGAACAAGAACAAAGAGCAGAGAAAAAAAAAGGAAAAGAAAAGAAGAAGAATTTATACAGAAAAAATATTAAATAAAACAAAGGAAAGGGAAGTCAAACAGACAAGACTCAGAGCCAGTCGACCATTACCAATAAAAACCATAGGCAGGAAATATACCTGTCTTCTTCTTCTCCTTCTTCTTCGCATTCACCAGCTGTCAACTCTGGCGGAATGTTCTGGTTGTTCATCCAGTCCTGTTCCAGAACTTGAGTGTTGTGTGTGCATCCGTTTTACACAGATCTGACTCATTTGTATGCAGACTGCAGGTTCCTTGCCTCTCAGACAGATGCACTTCAATTTCGAAGGAAGCTTCCAATTAGTCGACACTTTGGGCATGCTTTTGGGTAGGCAGTGGGTCTGTTCTTGTTTTCTCTATAACAGGGCACTGGAACCCAAACCCTGGGAAATATACTTGTATCTGACATGAACCAGCAGCAATTTCTCTACCTACAGAACAGTTCATTATATGCCTTCATGGCCCTAGTGACACTTCCGCACTGAACACTGACACTCAAAAAACTATGTTATTGTCAATGATATGTCTATAGTTTGGTGGTAGTATATTGAAACTACACACAGAGTCATCAGCTACATGCGTCACAACAGAACAGAGAGGACATAAATATTCTCAGACACTGATGAGATCAGCCCCATCAACAGTGGGCATGGGACACCAACACTCAACTTTCCAATACCAGAGCCCTTCAGAAGGTTACGGTGAAGTGGACAAGCCGTTTGCCTCGCACACTGAATGTCATGGGTTCGCTTCACAGCTGTGCCCTTCAGTTCATGGGTACAATTTTTATGGAGGTCCCGGGGATCGTCGCCTGAGCTAAGGAACTCGTACTCTGTATGGCGCTCTCGGCCGGCGGCTAGCCATTCTGCAGAGAGATACCGACCCATACGAGATCAAACCCAGTGCAATAAAGTCAATCCTCTAAATTTTAGGTAACATAAATGTTTGTCATGCATCATTATTCTTTCTTCCATCACAGTCATCATCAAAGTCATCATCATCTTCACCACTGGTCATCTCCATATACCATCTGTGCTATGAAAACCAGTTGTAATGTCTCACTAAGGATCCAAAGCAAATGGTTCATGATGCTACCTGTAGGTTTATGGGACTTCGCTGGGCAGGTCAAGGACAGGCGTGACCTGACAGGGTCATCTAATTACAGAACACAATATCTCAAGTATAGGTTTCAACCTGTGGCTGTGAGATGTTGACAGTCTGGTTGTTTAGATATCACAGTTAGAGAGCAAGAGTTGCAGCTAGAACCTCTAGCTTTGATAGGTTGACAGTCTAGTGGTTCAGATATCACAGAGAACAACACAAGTGGAGCTTAAACCTCTAGCTTTGATAGGTTGACAGTTTAGTGGTTCAGATATCACAGAGAACAACACAAGTGGAGGTTGAACCTCTGGCTTTGATAGGTTGAGAGTCTAGTGGTTCAGATATCACAGAGAACAACACAAGTGGAGGCTGGACCTCTAGCTTTGATAGGTTGACAGTCTAGTGGTTCAGATATCACAGAGAACAACACAAGTGGAGCTTAAACCTCTAGCTTTGAGAGGTTGAGTCTAGTGGTTCAGATATCACAGAGAACAACACAAGTGGAGGCTGGACCTCTAGCTTTGATAGGTTGACAGTCTAGTGGTTCAGATATCACAGAGAACAACACAAGTGGAGCTTAAACCTCTAGCTTTGAGAGGTTGAGTCTAGTGGTTCAGATATCACAGAGAACAACACAAGTGGAGCTCGAACCTCTAGCTTTGAGAGGTTGAGTCTAGTGGTTCAGATATCACAGAGAACAACACAAGTGGAGCTTAAACCTCTAGCTTTGAGAGGTTGAGTCTAGTGGTTCAGATATTACAGAGAACAATACAAGTGGAGCTCGAACCTCTAGCTTTGAGAGGTTGAGAGTCTAGTGGTTCAGATATCACAGAGAACAACACAAGTGGAGGTTCGACCTCTAGCTTTGAGAGGCTGAAATTCTGGTGGTTCAGATATAAAAAAGAACAACACAAGTGGAGCTTTGAAACTATGGCTCTGAGAGGCTGTCAGTCTGATGACTCAGTGATCTAGAATACAGAAACCCTACTGAATTAGCCTGAGATACTTCTGATCATTTGAACAGTTTGTAGGAAAAGATTGTAACTGATCGATGTTAGTAGCTCCATGTCTCATCAGATTCTAACTGAACAATGTTAGTAGATCAGTACATGTCTCATCAGATTCTAACTGATCAATGTTAGTAGATCAGTACATGTCTCATCAGATTCTAACTGATCAATGTTAGTAGATCAGTACATGTCTCATCAGATTCTGATCAATGTTAGTAGATCAGTACATGTCTCATCAGATTCTAACTGATCGATGTTAGTAGATCAGTACATGTCTCATGAGATTCTAACTGATCAATGTTAGTAGATCAGTACATGTCTCATCAGATTCTAACTGATCGATGTTAGTAGATCAGTACATGTCTCATCAGATTCTAACTGATCAATGTTAGTAGATCAGTACATGTCTCATCAGATTCTAACTCATCAATGTTAGTAGATCAGTACATGTCTCATCAGATTCTAACTGATTAATGTTAGTAGATCAGTACATGTCTCATCAGATTCTAACTTCCAGATTCTAACTGATCTTTTTAAGAGGGCTGTGTGCCTCCACTTCCACCCACTTTCCTTAGCCTTGCATACATGTTTTCTTTTGAAGTATGTGCAAACACGTGCCATATTATTCCAAATATATATTATATGCAAATAAAAATGCAGAACATTATTATTATGCAATTAAACAAGGTTTAGGACTCTTGAGTGCCCTACCTCAATGTACTAAATTCCACGTGTCCTCCCCCCCTCCCCTTCCCATCCCCTTTTTTTCAAATCCTGAGATTCATTTATTGTAGGCTAACCCCTGAAGTATTATAGAACTCATTCAAATGCAGGAATGTCTGATGGTTGTCCACTCCATACGCACATGACTTGCTAGAGAATACATTTCTGTATCACAGACTTGTCACTTGATCTCTGTCACACTTGTCGCTTGAACTCTGTCACAGCTGTGCTGTTATTGCAGTAATAAAAAACTGGATGATTATGAGAAATTACCAACATGATTACCAGAGCTGGTTAAAACAGTTTATAACAATAACTGCAGCATCATATCAGTAACATCACGCATACTGTATATGGTATCATATTACAGCCTCACGTGCACAGCCTGCCACGTACAAGCCTCGTGTAGGTAATAATGACCTCAGATAATTCCTCCTGTCTGCATTGGTGTACCAGCCTTGTCTCAACAGGTAATACATCAACAATTATATCACAGGTTTCATTTTGAAAAGTAACAATTTCTAAGTGGAAAGCAAATGAAAACATTGTGTCTGGCATAACACTGTCAAACAAGGCTAATGTAAAAAATATCACATCTGTGACTTGTGTAAAAAAAAAAAAACAGTATCACATGTGGTACTCATGCATCACATTTATGGCCCATGTTTAAAAAAAATTCTTTGGGATTTTTTGTGATAACATCATATTTTGGGTTTCTGTAGCAACATCAGTCTATCAAGTAATCAACGATAATCAACTAACCTTTACATGTGCCATCATACAGTTTATACTGATTTTGATCACAACACTCTCTGACCCTATCACAACATCTCAACCTTTCACACACAACAATCTTTCATCCTATCACAACATCTCAACCTTTCACACACAACAATCTTTCATCCTATCACAACATCTCAACCTTTCACACACAACAATCTTTCATCCTATCACAACATCTCAACCCCTCACATACAACACTACCTCATCCTTTATCACATCTCAACCCCTCACACACAATACTACCAGATTACATCAAAACCTCTCACATACAAAACTCATCCTATCATAACATCCCAATCCTTACACACAATACTACCTTATCATATCAAAACCACTCACACACACCACACATCCTATGGCAACATCTCAATCTTCACACACAATACTACTTCATCCTCTTACACAGCCCTGTATGACCCTGTGACAACAAAGTCTCTACCCACTACAGACAAGCTACCAACAATAATGTTGTATTTTATTTCATAATCTCACACCATCCCATTAAATAATCAGCCTATTATATAATCCCTGCCCATTTTATAATCTCAGCTTATTATATAATCGTTACCCTTTATTTAATTTCATCCCTTTTTATTATTTCAGCTATTATATAATCTTAGCCCATTAAATAATCTCATCCCATTAAATAATCGCAGCCCTTTTTATAATCTCAGCTTATTATATAATCGTAACCCTTTATTTAATTTCATCCCTTTTTATAATTTCAGCCCTTATATAATCTTAGCCAATTTTGTAATCTCATCCCATTAAATAATCTCAACCCTTTATATAATATCCGCCCATTATATAATCTCAGCCTTTAGACTTGATCTAATTTACTGACATCTAGTTTTATTTTGCTTAGGAGCAATTGCTTTTGTGGCACTGTGTGTACATCAGACAATGACAGCTGAAATTATGGGACTTCATTTGGCACACAAAAGTTGAACTGTTATAAAGGAATTATGGCACTGGCATCATTACTGTGTAACTATCATATTGGCATCATTGTAATTTACTAGTTTTTTTTTCTAATAGTTATTTTGGCATGATTATATTATAATAGTCTGTTATTGTTTTTATGTCACAAATATACTGTCAAAGTTATTTTGTTATAGTTATATTGTCAGAGTGATAATGTCAGAGTTATTTTGTCATTCATATATGGACATTGTTACACTGTGCTCACTGTCATCATGCAAGAAATGTACACCAATTCACAGCAGAAGCTGACACATTCAACAAACAATAAAAGTTCAAAATACTGTACAATTCTACAAACTATCACAATGTGCTCACGGATGACTGATATTTAACATAAGTTCAAGCAGTTACTAGATCTACTCACTGAATATTCATATAACATTCATATTTAACCCCATGCACCACAGAGGTTCTCAACCTTCCTAATGCCGGAACCCTTAAATACAGTTCACCAAGTTGTGGTGACACCCAACCATAAAACTATTTTCTGGGTGCCATTTCATAACTTTAGTGAATATGTCTTTTCTAATGGTCCTAGGCGACCACTGTGAAATGGTCATTTGACCCTAAAAGGGTTGAGAACTGCTGATGTAGCAGGTCTGTAATGTTGTGAATTGCCGGGGAAATCCCAGAGAGCTCCCTATGGGGAGGACAAGGTCAGAGGACCAGTGATACAAGAGAAAAACGAGATAAGTAGGTCTCGAGTATCCCAGGGTGAGCGAAAAAAGGGATACAAGAAAAGCATGAGAATGGAACGGAAGACGTGAACCGGGAGACGGTAGTAAGAGAGTTGAAGTTCAGACCTGGTTGCGAGAGGTCGTATGTGGGAGAACGCCTGAAGAGAATGGAGAACTTGTTACAAGGCTATAACTGTTTGAGAGAAGACATGAATGTTTCCTGATTGCCAGTTTCAACATGCACTAATACCAGGTACAAGGCTTTAGTAGGAGATGGCTGTGTGATTCGAGAGATACGGATGGATCAAAGCAGTGTGTGAGAGAATTAGCCAGGCCGTCAGAAATCAGACAGGCATAACGACCACAAGGACGAAAGAATGCGCTGTCAGTAATATGTTTGATTCAGTAAACATTCGTTTCTGGTGTGTCAAAGTAACTAAGTGTTCGTCAATACAGCAATGTGGCGTGTAGAAACATACCCCTAGCAGAGCACATTGCAAGGTCCTTTGCAGAATGTCGCTCTCATCACAGTCAGCCTGGAAGTAACTCGGTCTCTAGCCAGCTTTCGTTTAGTATCCATGATTGACATTTATGCAATATGAATGGTATGTAAAAACGTTCTGCTTACCCTTTTGTTTCTTCATTCCCCTTTAGAAGGGCAGCTAGCACTCTGTATTATGGTTTTCAGCTAGACTTTCATATTCGTGCCCTTTCAGCCCAAAATATCCAGTTTAAGCAAACTCTTAAGTAATCATCTTTTACAGCATGCTTTCTCTCTCCCAAAATGGGAAAAAACAGTTCAGTTCTACAATCACAAGCATTATAAATACACAACCACTAAATTTTTAAATCTACAAATATTGAACTTCTCAGTTCTACACATTTTGAACTTTATAATTCTACCAACACTTAATTTCTAGATCTACAGATATCAAGACTGCTCACATCTACAAAGGTTAAATGAAAGATGCCTTCTACAGACAGAATAATATGTACAAGACAATCACATAACCAAGTGTCTGCAAAGCTGTTTGTTTCACTCATAAAAGAAATCTGGCTCCGGTAGCCAACAACAATGGGATCCGCTCTGACTGGATGGGAAATGTGTTATTCTGAAACTGATGATGGTAGTGATGATGATATTGGTGGTGGTGATGATGACGATGATGATGTAAAGAATGTGAGTATAGTATGTATGGTCAGAATGAAGGAGCTGTAAGGGACACACACCCCCCCCCCCCCTGCCATATCCACTGACACCACACATGTCGATACAAAGAAAACCCAGTAACGTTGTGTGATGCATAATCCAACTATAACCAGTTCAATATCATGATCTTTTAGTTCCTTCACCGTGAAACCACATCGTCTCTTCCGATTGTTTGGCTAATGATTCATGAATACGACCCTATGAACGAACGAACGAATGAACGAACAAACTTTATTTTCAAAGGGTTAAGAAATGGGCACGCAGGCCCGTCTAACATTTTGCCCTTCCACTCCGCTCCTTTCATACAATGTTTCATTTTTACCTCATTTCATAGTTAATAATAATAATAATAATTAATAATAATAATAAAAAGAGAAATGCAAAATTAAAAATTTGAGAAATATAGAAAAGAAACAAAAGAACAAAAAAGAGAAGAAAAAAAAATATGACAGTCATTAAGGGGTCACTACACGGCATTCTTCCCAATTTATAACAAAAATATCACTTTTTCAATGTGTTCATTTTTGTAAAATTCGGCATTCGTAGAATAGATTACACACAAAATGTGTGTCATTTGTAAACAATTTAGCATTCAAAAGTTAATACTAAAGACAGCAACTCATGCACTTTTTTAAGATAAAAAAAAAGTTTAAAAGTCACTTTTTTAACAATTCTATTTTTCTCTTTGTTGTGTATGGGATCTCCTTAAATCTCAGATAATATGAAGACTAGAGACGTGAAATTTTGTGTACAATATTATAGGGTCAGGTCTATTTAAAATTACAGTTTATCGAGTAATTTAAAAAAAAAAAGTTAATTATTATCTTAAAAAGATACATTTTTGTATTTTTTTAACATACCTAAATTTTAATATTCTCCAAAAAAATATATACAAACATCTTTGAAGTAAATACACTAGACCTGACCCTAAACATAGGTTTAAAGTTTATGTATCAATCATCTGTTTCTCAATACCTCTGTTTGTTTTTAAAATTTTAGCTGTCTAAGTACATATTGTTTTTTTTCATCAAAATGGCGACTGTTGCCATGGCAACCATGTTTTTTTTAAACTTGAAGTCTACAAATGTATCAACATACATCCCTACAAATGACCATTATAAAATAATTTGTCTTACTTTGTAAATTAAAAAAAAACTTTTTTACCTGTAGTGACCCCTTAAGATAGTTTGCCACTCAATCACTTAGTCATTAAGTCAGTTAAAATGTCTGCCAGTGAAATAGTCAGTTATTTAACAAAACAGTAAATCAGTCAAAAAAAAATAAGTCAGATCATCAACTATACTCTGTCTGTTTATTATCTGTCATTCCATTTATCCTCAGTCTATTTTTTTATCATATGTGTCTATTTGTCATCTGCCAGTCCATTTATCCTTTGTCAGTGTGTTAATAATTTGTCATCATTTATCATCTGCCAGTAAATGTATCATCTGTCAGTCAGTTAATCCTATATCAGTTTTGTTTATTGTCTGCCAGTTGAATTATTATCATCAGCCCATTTATCCTCTTTCAATCCATTTATTATCTGTCAGTCATTTTATCACATGTCAGTTACTTAATAATTTGACAGTATGCTTATCATGTCTCAGTTAATTTATCATCTGTGAGTCCATTCCTCATCTGTCTGTCTGTTTATTATCTGTCAATCCATTTATTATCCATCACACAAACACAAATATCACTCAGTCCATTTATCATCTGTCTGTTTATGATCAATCGGTTTATCATATTTCAGTCTGTGTCTTATTTTTTAGTCTCTTTATTATCTGTCAGAAAGCTTATCAGCTTATCAGTTTGTCAGTTTGTCAGTCAGATTATCAGAACATCTATGAATATGTCTGTAAGTCACCTATCAGTCACTAACTCAGTCACTGGATAAACATTACCAACAGTCTGCATGCAAAGAAGTCAGACCTGTGAAAGGATGTGCACCCAACACTCAGTTTCTGGAAGAGGACTAGAGTCTAGAAGTGCATAAACAACCTGAACTTCCCACGAAGAAGAAGAAGAAGATTATTATTGGATTCTTTAGTCGCTAGGTCAGTCTGACAGGCAATCTGTTAGAAAGTCCACAAGTCAGTCAATGAGTTTCTCAGAAGGTCCTTTGATCAGTTATTCAGTCTCTCAGACAGTCAATTTCTCAGTCAGTTACTCAGTCAGTCTTAAATATGTTGTTGTGTAAGTAAATCTGTTCACAAATCTGTCAGTTAGCAAGTCAAGCTGTCAGTCAGTAGTAAATTCAATCTCACATTCAGACAGCAGTCAGTATTTCAGTCAGTCAGCAGTCAGAAAGGACAAAAATGTCTCGTTAAATTTTTATTAAGAAATAAATCAAGGATGCCTGTAATTGTGTGGAAGTTCATATGTCTGTGAGGGTCACTAATGTGCCAAAGGTCATCTGTTTTGAGGGTCACCAATGTTTCAAAAGTACTCTGTTTACAAAGTTAACAGGCATGAAAGCACCCCTGCACCTAGAACCCCCTTTTTCCAACAGAAAACCAGTGCAGTGAAGGGAATGGAGCAGACAGTGTGTCTCACAGGTTTGTCTGTATTTACTAAAGGTCGTCAGACTCACCTAGTACTTGCACTGTGTCTGCTCAGGTAGTCGGACAACTCAACTCAACTGCACGTCTATCACGACAGTCTGTAGTAGGCCAACAATTTCTGATCAATCAAGACAGCATCTTCTTCTTCTTCGCGTTCACCAGCTGTAAACTCTGGCGGAAAGTTCTGGTTGTTCGTCCACTTCTGAACTGCAGTCCTGCTCCAGAACTTGAGTGTTGCCTGCGCATCAGTTTTACAGATCTGATTCACTTGAATACAGAATGTTGGTTCCTTGCCCCTCAGGCAGATGTACTCCGATTTCAAAGGATGCTCCCCAATTAGTCGACTCTTACGACATGCTTTTGGGTAGGCAGTGGGTCAATTCTTGTTTTTCCCACATTGGGGCCCCGGAACCCACACGGGGCCCCGGAACCCACACGGGGAAAGAAAGACAGCATCTATATTGCAACAGACCCAATAGCTAAGGGAGACTACAGCGGAATTGTAAATGCACGGTTACTTCGTACATTTATGTCCCTTGGAGTTTTTAAATGTAAATTCTGAGAGAATTTCATTTCGTCAGAAATCGGATTTGATTACTAGCAGTTTGTTCAGTTTTGAGTTTATCTTTGTTTGATGGTGGAATTATTTGGGTCGTACGTACACAACTCAGCCATCTGTAGCAGACTGGACTCTAGAGAATTGACAAACATGTCCGACGACGTATCCATGCAGGAGAAAAAGGAAGCCACACAGAATGTGATGAAGTCCGGCTGTGGGTTGTAGTAGACTCCATAGCCGTCAGGGACCACGGCCCCATAGCCCATCCAGTAATCAGACACCGTGGGCACCTGCAAGAGAAAGTTGTCAACATTAAATACAACACACCATGTGAAAACCACAAGGCGCTGATACTAGAAAACGGTAACATTGTAAACTTCATCTGCTTCTTCTGTGTTCACCGGCTGTGAGCTCGGGCGCATGGTCCTGGTTGTTCGTCCATTGCACTTTGGCTATGTGCTAGGGCCTGATTTTTGCGTGTACATCCATTTTACTGGCTTATCTGTGTGCAGTTGGTTGTTCCTTGCCGCTCGGGCAGATGCACCTTGACTTAAAAGGAAATCCCCAATTAGTCGACTCATACGACATGCTTGTTGGAGAGGCAGTGGGCCTATTCTTGTTTTCCCCCGCAATAGAGCCCCACAGCCCACACGGTGAATCTTATACTGTATTTATGTTAAATTAATTGACGGAAAAGCCGGTACGCCTAAAAAAACGATTATCGATGACCCAGATGTAAAAGAAGTGTGAACTTATTGATTATAATGATAGTCAGTGAAGGACCCTTGTCCCCGCCTTTAGACGTATAGGGAATATAGTGCTAGATCTTTTTTAATAGACCAATCGGCAAAGGATGGGTGATGTGGTCAGCATCATGCCTTTACTTTCCGGGACTGCACCCAGTACCCACTCAAGCCTGGCTCGACGTCGGAGCAAAGGTCATTTTTGAAAAAAAGTCCGGCTCCGCCAACAAGCAAACCAACGACCTTCCGATCCGCAAGCGGGGATCTAGCCGCTCCGCCACAGCGACTCTCCATTCTAGTAATAATGATAATAATAATGATAATTATAATAATTATTATTATTAATAATTCTAGAAGGAATATTAACAAACTTTAAAGAGAACTAAAACAGGCTAGAAGTAAACTTATAGCGTATACTGTGAGATGAATTTTAGGAGCTAATCCCCAGCACACAGTCTTGTCCTGGTCAATCCTGGCACAGGCGCCTCCTCTCCCACACTCCCTCCCGTGTACAAGTGTCCGCACTTAGTGCCAAAAATGGATGCCCTGTTCTCTACTAGTTACTCTTCTCGTCTGTTCACTGCCTCAAAGCCACATGTAGAACAGAGGTTTGCATGTGGGCGTACGTGCATCATGTCTCAAAGCCTCGTGTAGGACAGAGGTTTGCATGTGGGCGTACGTGCATCATGCCTCAAAGCCTCGTTTTGGACAGAAGTTTGCATGTGGGCATACGTGCATCATGTCTCAAAGCCTCGTGTAGGACAGAGGTTTTGCATGTGGGCGTACGTGCATCATGCCCCAAAGTCTCGTGTAGGACAGAGGTTTGCATGTGGGCGTACGTGCATCATGTCTTAAAGCCTCGTGTAGCACAGAAATTTGCATGTGGGCTTACGTGCATCATGTCTCAAAGCCTCGTGTAGGACAGAGGTTTGCATGTGGGCGTACGTGCATCATGTCTGAAAGCCTCGTGTAGAACAGAGGTTTGCATGTGGGCGTACGTGCATCATGTCTCAAAGCCTCGTGTAGGACAGAGGTTTGCATGTGGGCGTACGTGCAGCATGTCTCAAAGCCTCGTGTAGGACAGCGGTTTGCATGTGGGCATACGTGCATCATGTCCCAAAGCCTCGTGTAGGACAGAGGTTTGCATGTGAGCGTACGTGCAGCATGTCTCAAAGCCTCGTGTAGGACAGAGGTTTGCATGTGGGCGTACGTGCATCATGTCTTAAAGCCTCGTGTAGGACAGAGGTTTGCATGTGGGCGTACGTGCATCATACCTCAAAGCCTTGAGTAGGACAGAGGTTTTCGTTTGGGCGTAGGTGCATCAGGCCTCAAAGCCTCGTGTAGGACAGAGGTTTGCATGTGGGCGTACGTGCATCATGTCTCAAAGCCTCGTGTAGAACAGAGGTTTTCATGTGGGCGTTCGTGCATCATGTCTCATTTCTGGAGTCATCGGTTGTGTAAAAACACTCGCACGCGCGCTCACCGTTGTTCTGGTACTATCATCCACACAATTCCTCCTGGTAATGACAGCCTGTCTTTTGTAAAACAAATAATATGAGAATCAACACTGAAAAGACAGAAGTAATGTCAATAGGAAAAAAGATGACAGATCTAAACATAACAATAGAATACAAAGGCATTAAACAGGCATCTGAGTTTAAATATCTGGGAACTACATTTACCGAAGATGGGAAATTGGATAAAGAAATTTACATTAGATGCAGTAAAGCAAACCAAGTATTGGGACAGCTAGCCCCCCTCTTACAGCATAAGACAATCCCAATCAGCACAAATAGACATCTTATTCAAAGCATATTTATTCCAACTCTGTGCTACCAGTGCCAGACATGGTCACTCACAACAAACCATAAAAAAAAAATTTGTAACCAAGGAAATGAGATGTCTGAGAAGGGCTGTAGGAGTAACCATAAGAGATAAGATCAGAAATGAGATCATAAGAGAACAAGTCGGCACAGAACCAATTCTGGATTACATACAAAGACAGCAAGTGAAATGGTTTGCCCACTTAGAGAGAATGCCTTGTGACACCATACCATACAAAGCATACATGGGAAGAGAAGAAGGACGTAGAGCACGGAGTAGACCAAGAACAAGATGGAAGGATAACATCAGAGAAACTCTACAACAGCACGATGTGCCTATGGTCCAGGCAGCCAGAAGAGCAAGAAACAGAACCTTATATCTCCCTCGACACCCACAGCGGTAAAAGAGGAAATGAAGAAGAAGAAGAAGAATGACAGCCACACGAGCTACATCCCCTTGCCACACACACACACACACACACACACACATACAGACACACATGCGTGTGCGCAAGCAGGCACACACAGCATCTGCTTGTAACAAGAGAAACCTTGCAGACTCTCAGTTTAATAGTCATGTTGGTAACTGGGGAGCAGAGACAAGTGACAGACCAAAGAACAAGTACAGGCGACTGTTGTGTTCTCTCAGTAAGTGATCAGCGAATGAAGTAAGGTTCAAGGGTCACATGTATGGATTTTCCGACATTCAGTGTACTTTACCTGGCTAGTGGACAAGCGGAATGTGTTGAACTCCTTGTACGATAGGTCTGTGAATAGATCAGGTGTCTGCAAACCCAATTCTACCGCCGCTTCCCTCAAACCCAGCAGATGAAGGTCAACGCCATGTCCCAGGATTGTCTAAAGGAGGAGACAGAATTGCTGTTTGAACCTGCAAGTACTCAGCTGTGTGACGTCACGTGGCTTCAGCAATGAACACCGATTAACACTATCTTCGTAAGCATTCTTAACCCTTAAGTATCATTGCTGCAGATATCACTCGCCTACACTCATTCCCATGACTGGTCTTCTCATTCCCGTTAGTGACTCTAAGTGTTTGTAGGCATACCTGTGGGTTATCTGTCAGCGGCTATCTTGGTCTGCCACATGGCCTACTGTCTATACCCATTGAACTCCCGTCCTTTAACGTTCCTGAACTGTTGTCCATTTAATCAATCCGAATTCGAGGTTTAAATTTATGTTTTATGACCAAATGAGATGTTACAAATGTGGGCGGTGTTGGTTGAGGGAGTCAACACCCCCACCCTAACCTGAGGGCCCAGTGTCTCTCTTTGTCTGCTCTCTACCCTTTGACCTGTCTGGCTTGGAACGCCCTGCTGGTAGCTAAGCTACCGCTAGCAGAACTCCCAGGGTCAATAAAAAACAAACGCTTTCCCACCTCGGAAAGGTGGAGATTAGAAAGGCATTGAAAGCCAATGCAATCTAGTTTCGCCCTTTTTAAGAGGAATTTTTTGGTTTTTTGAAGCCCCACCCTGGCTTTTGCCAGGGGCCGCAATATAGGCAGGCCATAAATATGGCCACTTGTCTGAACGCGGTTTCTGGGACCTCTCCACGGCGATCCTCATCCACATGGTGGCACTTTGTGTCATCGGGTGTTTATCGCTTGTGTGATGTCTTGGTGGGGTAGAAAGTCAGTCAGTCAGTCAGGTGGAGATAACATCAAGGGGGACGGTCGAGTTTCTTTGTTTTAATTAATCTCAGCGCCAACAGTGAACGATGCGAAGTACACCTGACCACAACAACGTTAGTATCCCTGACAATAAACTAACACTGTTTATATTCAGTGCGGACAGTTAAGTTTTTATAGTGTCATCACCCTTACCATAACTACCAGCCCAACACGACCTTGTATTAGGTCCTTTGCAGAGTGCCACGCCTCCCCTTTTCAACGCCCCCCCCTCCCCCATTTCATGCCCACTTGATAGAACATGGGTCTTTTCTAACTTCTTTTCGACAGACATTCCAATGCCACCTCCGGCTGCAGGCTGATATACCCGAGCTCATCTTCCTGGAACACGGAATTCTACAACTGCTTTCTTTTTTTGTGTGTGCGCGCGCGTGTGTGTGTGTGTGTGTGTGCGCGCGCGCGCGCCCTTGTGCGTGTCTGACTTGCTCTGTTACCTGACTTCTCCATTAGGGACGGAAACGCCGTATGCACTTTCAAGGCTTTAAAATGGTTCATAAGTTGGAGCACACACTCAGATACGACGATCTCTCACTATATTATACAGGCCTATACCGTACATGTTCTTTAACACCCCGCCTACACAAGTACTTGCTTTCTCACACCACCTACACCAGTACATGTTCTCACACGCACCACCTACACAAGTAGTTGTTCTCTCACACACAGTTTATCCCCGAACATGTTCTCCCACACACAACCAACACCAGTATATGTTCTCTCACACACAACCAACACCAGTATATGTTCTCTCACTGACAGTTTACCCCTGAACATGTTCTCCCACACACAACCAACACCAGTTCATGTCCTCCCAAACACCAGAACTTACATTCAGGGTGTACTCCTGCTGCCAGTTGACCGCTTCCGTCAGAAGGTGTAGTTTTTCTTCCTCCTGAAAACGATCACCAAAAACATATACAGCAATTCTCGACATCATCACATTCATCACTGCAGGTTTCTCAACGAATTGACATTCCTCCACCCGCCATCCAGCTAATGCATCCAATCATCTATCACCCACCAAGAACATAGCCATCATCTATCTATCACCCACCAGCGAATGATCACATCCACCCATCCCTCTATTACCCAATAAAAGTATTACATCAATCCATCCAGTTAACTTCATTTATGCAACCACACATCCAGATCTATCCATTCAGCAGCCTCCCACCCACCTATCCGTTAATTCGCACAGCCAGTTAGTTATAAATACGCCTATCTCTGTCTGCTTGACCTATCTCCTTACATGTTTCCTAAATTTCCCGCAGACAGGCAAACAGACAGACAAACAGAAACCAGACAGGCAAACAGACGGACAGACATGTCATTTCCACAATTTATCTTTAATAATGAAGTCCCCACAGCTTGCGATTATCTTCCCAGTTATCTCCCCATCATTGTAGCTACCTCCCCACAACATGTGGTTGTCTGCTAAGACATTGTCCATCTCCCCACAGCGAGAGGTGTTCCCAACGCAGAAGACTTTGATTATCTGACATATGTCATGATCTCCCTAACATTGTGCTGAAGTATACCTCGCTCCATGCGACAGTCTACCAGTAACCCACTGTGGTTTTCCATGATGCTTGCTGCAGTATTGCACTCAGTCCGACTGGGCACTCACCGTGTTGTCTGTCTGGCCCAGCATCGCTCGGATCCAGGTCAAAGCTGCCTGCGAGTTGGCTCTGATGACGTCCACACGACCCAGTCTAAATCTGCGGACCGAGGCGCTTTCGTACGTGGATGTCAGAGTACCGTGAATTCTGTGGAAGAGGAATGGACAATCAGGCTATGAAGAGCGGGTTGTTCACTTCTGCTGCAAGCTTCGACAGCTCGGTGGCTGGCAAAAAACATTCGCCATACGGACAAGACAGAAACATTAACCAAATACACAAGACAGAAACAAGAACTTAAATCGACAAACACGAATGTCAACGTTAGGATTGCTCAAGATGATCCTGTATATAGTGTTACCGTGGCATAACTTCAATTTATGGAGATATCACAAACCACACACACATGCACACACACATGCACGCATGCACACACACATACACACACACACACGCACACACATGGGGTGATGTTTATTGTTTACGTCGAGACAAAGATTTCACAATTCCACTATCTGCCAGGTAAGCATTCTCTCATTTTCCAGAAGCAAACAGAAATTAGCTAGGGTAATTGACAAGTTCAGGTCCTTGGATTTTTGGACTAGATAATCAAGGAAATCTGGCTGTCCATTAATTACAATAATTAGATGCTACAGCCCGACAGTAATTAGTTGCAGCAATCGATTTTAGTTCTCTTATTCTAACTATCTCTTCATATTTTCTTGTATGTGTGCGTACGTGCGCTCTTGCGTACTTATAGCGTTATTTTGATGCAGCGCTGTTAAGCTCTGTATAATACATCAGTCATTTTGTTTTTTTCCTATCCCTGTCTAAAGGATTTAACCTTACTTAGATCACAAATATTTTTAACTCTTTTGTTGTTTACATAAAAGTTGATTCGTCTATTCGTACGGCTCCTGCAGCCCATCTCCACTCCTGAAAGGCCGTGACACCTGGAGCACTGATGACATGCCCTTCTTGTTATGTGGGATTTCTTGTTGTCACCTTCATCCGTTAATTGCGCTCTAGTCGATACCTGCCTACTAATATTCCGTTGTTTTGATGCACTTTTGCTGCAGTACGATATCTGAATGCTACATTTATAGTGAATATCTGCTGTATCTGTGGTGGATTATGTTGGTTGTAGATTTGTGCTATTATGTGTTATGTTGTGGTTTAAACACATACAACGTGGTATCGGTGAGATGACAACAGAAGAAAAAAAGACAGATGTTTTATGTTGTTGATTGTAACATACAACTGGATGTAGCAGAAATAACTTTTATGATGTAGTTTTATTGTGTCATTTATATCAGAGTCTAGTTTATTCTTTCAGTTTTTACACACATGCGCTCGCACACACACACACACACATATGTATACATTTATATATGTATGTGTGGGTGTACATGTTGTTAAATGATGCACTATCTATTCATCCGTGTGGCACATAATGTTACACTTACAACTGTTACAAATACTGTTACACTTACAACTGTGTTACATAGATTGTTAGACTGACAACTGTGTTACAAATATTCTTACACGTACAACTGTGTTACATATATTGTTAAACATGCAACTGTGTTACAGCTATTGTTACACTTCCAAATGTTACAAATACTGTTACACTTACAACTGTGTTACAAATATTGTTACACTGACAACTGTGTTACAAATATTGCTACACTTACAACTGTATTACAAACATTGTTACACTGACAACTGTGTTACAGATATTGTAACACTCCCACATGTGTTATAGACGTTACGCATACAACTGCGTTACAAATACTGCTAGATTTACAGCTGTATCAGATATATTGTTACACTTACAACTGTGCCACAGATATTGTTACACTCATAACTGTGTTACAGATGTTACGCTTATAACATTATTAAAGATATTGGTACACTTACAACTGTGTTACAGATGTTACGCTTATAACATTGCTAAAGATATTGGTACACTTACAACTGTGTTAGACATATTGTTACACTTACAACTATGTTACACATATTGTTACACTTACAACTGTGTTACATATTGTTACACACACAACTATATTACAGATTTTACTCTCATAACAGTGTTAATGATATTTGTACACTTACAACTGTGTTACATATTTTGTTACAAGTACTGACAACTGTGTTACAAATATTGTTACACTCATAACTGTGTTACACATATCGTTACACTTACAACGGTGTTACACATATTGTTACACTTACTGACAACTGTGTTACAGATATTGTT
This sequence comes from Candidula unifasciata, assembly GCA_905116865.2. NCBI lineage: Eukaryota > Metazoa > Mollusca > Gastropoda > Stylommatophora > Geomitridae > Candidula > Candidula unifasciata. Next base: position 176,640 of record CAJHNH020001003.1, on the reverse strand, counting down.
ACACGCATAACTGTGTTACACATATTGTTACACTTACATCTATGTTACACATATTGTTACTTTTACAACTACTTTAGTCGAGGACTGAAACATGCTAGTGATGAAAGGAAGTGGTCGTGCAGCATATTATATAAATTGCAAGGACAGTTTTAGAAAATACTAGTAGGATGACAGTCGCAAAGTCAGTACTTTGACTGTTTTCACTGTCCTACTTCCAGGAGTATAGTGTTTCTCTGTGTTTTAGACAGGCATGAAAATCACACCAGATGGTGGATGCGTTATGAAAAATCTTCCTCAATGAATATATGAGATTTCAAGAACACAGTTACCATCAAATGTATTTCTTCTTCTTCTTTTTTTTTCTTCTTCTTCTTTTTCGCATTCACAGGCTGTAAACTCTGGCAGAAAGTTATGGTTGTTCATCCACTTCTGGACTTAATCCTTGTTCCAGAATTAGGGTTTTGAGTGCAGACACGTTTTACAAACCTGGCTTATTTCTAAGCAGACTTTTGGTTCCATGCTTCTCAGACCGATGCACTCCTGACTACGAAGAGAGCTCCTAGTTGGTCGACTCTAACAACACGCTTTTGGGTAGGCAGTGGGTTTAATTTTGTTCTCCCCCCCCCCCCCCATCACACTCGCCATGAACAGCAATTCCCATGCATCTCCATAGCAAAGTATAACACTATCTTCGAAAGAAACAGCCTTAATTAGCGATCTTTTATCACAAGCTTGTTAGAGGAGAGGGAACAGTGCGTCTTTTCTTTATACCGCCCCCAAAATGTGACATACTTCCTCAGCTTGTTACCTATCTGTAGTCTATTTTTTGTTACACCTTTGTCCCTATTCCCTTCCTAATTGTCCGCCTACATACAATGCTACCCACAGCATTCTGTTCAAATGAATCCACATCAATACCTGAATTAGTCAAGTCCCTCTTATACAAATCTTTACTTTAATAGTAGAGGCTGGCCTGGATATCTTCTGCCCATGTGTAATTCACCACAGAGGATGTCCCTAGGGACTCTAATGGCTAGCTCAGTTGGTTAAACCAGACTGCGTGACGACCGGGTGACGAACTCCTTGTGGTCCGGGTTCACAGCCGGGGTTAGGCAGAAAAGCCATATTTCTCGCAGATTTACGGTATCTTTCACGGAGTCAAAGCTGAAGGGTTGCGATTTCCACAGTACCGAGCCAAATTGTTAATAACTCATGGTTTCTGCATTAAAAAAAGGGGAGGGGCGGCACTCTGCCATACTTCAAACTATGAGTCACTGTATAACAATTTTGTTCTTATAGAATATTCAGTTACATGCCAGATGTATCAGACCACTTTCTTATAATATGTCAGCTATACGGACAGCTGTACTCACTTCTAGAGTGTCAGTTCTAAGGACAGTTGTATGACAGCACTTATTTATAATATGTAAATTATAACGACAGTTGTAATCACGTGTACAGTGTAACAGTATGCCAGAACTTACTTCCAATATTTCAATAGTGAGGTCATTTATATGCCAGAACTCGCTTGTAGTATTTCAGTTGCAAGGATAGTTTTACGAAAGAACCCAATTGTAATATGTCAACTCTAAGGACAGTTGTATGACAACACTCACTTGTAATATGTCAGTTGTAAAGACAGCTGAATGAAAGCGTCCGGGCTCATGCTTTGACTTTTGATGAAATCTTGTCCATAACCTTCAAATCTGTAGACACACAGGTCAAGGTCCTCCACTAACCTGGAAGAAAAACAAAGGGAAAAGAAGAGTCAGTGAAACGCTCACGCCCTCGCCTCTTGGCGTCTTGCGTATATGGTGTCAAATCCCATAATTTCATATACCAATCTGTTTTTGGTAGATAATGTCCTCAATAACAAGCTTGCTGCATTTGCTTCCATAGACATTTCATAGTACCTACATTTAAGCTGGACTGACCAGGAAGTACATATGGTGCACATTTGTTAACGCAATGCTATAGTGTCGCTTCCTCGGTAGATACGCGTTACATGACGTGCTGCTGACTGGTGGACCTGTGGTGTTGCTGAATGTTTGATCTGGAGTTACTGACAGTGTCCACTTTTCAGTATCTACGACTAATACGCAGAGGTACACCGCAACTATGCAAGTCCAAGTGTTTGCCTTACAGTCAGATAAAGGAAGAGGAGACTACATAAAGATTAAAGGTGATTCTCACGTAGAACTACAGTAGAGAGATAGACAAACAGAATAGGGAAGAAAGGGGGACAGGGAAGAGATGAGAGAGAGAGAGAGAGAGAGAGAGAGAGAGAGAGAGAGAGATAAACAGAGAGGGAAAGAGACAGAAAGATGGAGAGAGAGAGAGAGAGAGAGAGAGAGAGAGTCAGAAATGTAACTAGTGAAGGAAGAAAAGAATCAGATGAGGAGTGAGAATCACCCATAAGTCTCAGTCACATTACATGGTTTCTTTTGTTGTTGTTGAAGTAACAGCACCACTTCCACCATCAGCGTAAAAATACATAACTGAAGATACACCCGAGCCACATCAGCATCAGAGATACGTAACTGAAGATATCCCCAAGCCACGTCAGCATCAGAGATACATAACTGAAGATATACCCGAGCCACGTCAGCATCAGAGATACATAACTGAAGATATACCCAAGCCACGTCAGCATCAGAGATACATAACTGAAGATATACCTGAGCCACGTCAGCATCAGAAATACATAACTGAAGATATACCCGAGCCACGTTAATATGTAGATACTTTATCTTAGCATAACCCATCCATACAATAATCAGAGATACATAAATAAACATACAACCGAGCCATATAGAGGGACCACGTGAAGATGACGAAAGCTTTGGCCAAAAAAAAAAAAAAAGCCAGCGATTGCCTTTTTTATGCCACTTTTGCTGTGTCGGATTTACGACCACACGGATAGTGCTGTCGCCACGACTGTGCCGGTGAGGGTTTTATTTTGCCCCTGACAGAAAAAATCCCCAGCCTTACCAGATAAAAACTTGAACTGCCCAGTTGTCACATGAATATATATGTGCTTTTCAGGTCTCCTTAGAATGTTTTTCCTGGCAGAGTCTGGGCCCTATCTCTGGTCACATGGACCTCCTCGACTGTTGACTCTATCAACAAAGTTTATAAACATGGGCCAGGCACGGCCTTAGATCCATCAGTGGAACTCTAGTAGAGCCACAGTCCGCCATCCGCAGCCTGCACTCGAACCACACCGTGTTTGCTCACCCAATCCACTCTTCCGTCAAGCTCGGCCAATTTGACCAATGAGATGCCAAGTCAATATTTAGCAACAAAATGGCGTCTGTCTACGCTGCCCCAGGGACCGTTTATTCAAGGCCCCATTCTCTTCCTGCGCCCCCTGTCTCCCGTTCGAGAACTCAATAAAGAATGATAACTTTCTGTCTTACGCGGGTCATTCCAGTCGAATCTAATTAGGACGAGAAGAGGGTTCCGAGATTACACGTATTGATCGGGGACGTCCCAGGATGGGCTGGGATCATCAAGCAGAAGACATTCTTCGATACACCTCATACACAGATCACAGAGCTTTCCAATTTTTGTGTGTGGGGAAAGGGGGAGGGGGAAAGCGTTATTACTTTTGCTGGCATTTCTCCCAAATTTTAATTTCTATTCCTCGAGCCCGCTCCCAGGGGATGTATCGATCCCTGCATGCAAAAGTTAACAAAATCTTTAAACGACAGCCAATCTGGCAACAAATTGGCTTATTTTCTAGAAAGTGATACTTAATTACAGGCTTTCCGGGGATATCAAGTTCTCGGCCGGTCTGGGACACAAATCCTCGCCACAGACCATGAGTCTTTCTAAGGATTATTTTCTGGTTCCGCCTTTGATTCAGGAATACGTGGCGCTCGCTCCAATCTGCTGGTGATTTCCCGTTTGGTTTTCCCGACCTCTGGGACCTAACGTCGCAAAAATGCACTTAATTTCCTGAATCTCAAGGGACACAACCAACGTGCAAAGTAATCGTCAGTAAATTGTCGTTCTTGAAGTTTGAAGTATTTTCTGCCGGCGGGAAAAGATCCAAGTGAGAAATTGCTGAAGCAGACAGCCAAGACAACTTACTTCTCCAGTCTCACACCCAACAGAACAAGTCCATATGTATCAGAGAGACTGACCATCAGAGGTTCTCAGGCTGTTTGTGCCAGGGATCCACTTAAGTAAAGTGAAGATTTTTTCACTTGATGTTTCTGGGTCAACCATTCGAGACCACATTGAGCTCTTAAAGTGTGTGCCCACTTACCCCTTTTTTATTTTGTGTTCAGTGACAACATTTCGAGAGTTAAATTTTATTCCTGATAAGACCTGATTCCGGTACCGTCCATGAAAATCGGGGACAAATGGTCACATGACACTACAGCCTGCTGCAGAATCCCCTTGATGACGTCAGAGAGATTAATACAGTTAATCACTCTAAACTATCTGATACAGCATAAACACTTTCTGCTACAGACATTCTGCTACAGACTTTCTGCTACCGACATTTTGTTACAGACTTTCGGCTACATATTTTTTACAGACTTTCTGTTACAGAATTTTTTGTTACAGACTTTCTGTTATAGACTGATACATAGCCAAACTTTAGTACTGTCGATGGCTACGACTGATATAACCTTTGAAGAGTCTCTAAGGCGAAACGGGCCAAGCTTTTTGCCTCACTCTCTAACGCTTTTGAGTTCGTTTTGCGGCTTTTTGTGTGTGTGTGTTAGGTCCAGGTGTAATTTTTTTTACAGCAACCCATAGGGATCGTCGCCGGAGCTAGGATATTCGTGTTCAGTGATTTTCTATCGACCTCTATTAAACGTTGTACGGAAAAAGACCGAACAATACCGTATAAAAATCTAGTGAAATGACGTCGATTCACTCGACTTCAACCTTTAACATTTTAACCATTAGCCTTTAGATTTTCTAATCAGGAAGGCTAACACGGGGAACACATGCCAAACGAAGATATAGCACCTATGCTCTAAAAAAAACACAACGCAATTATGTCATTCTGACTAACGGAAAAAGGAAAAAAAAGATTTTCTATAATAGGATAACACTGTCTACAGATCAAACTGTCAAAAGACGGCCAATTAACAGAACATCTTTACGCAAAATGATAGCAGTCTGCTAGTTCAGTAAAGCAGATAAATGATGCCTACTAAATATCTAGGAGAGACTGAAAAAGGTGAGTCTATGACAATGTGGACAAGCAGAACTACCCACAATATTCTTGTCAGGGACGTGCAATAGGCTGGAGAAGTAGGTTTACCCTATTAACCAATTTAGTTTGGCTGCACTTGCGAACTAAAACTGACAGGTTTAGAGATACGAATTCTCCGGAAGTGGCCAGTGGGTTTAAACGTTTATGTCCCCTGTTAGAGCAGCTGCGATAGTGTTGCCTGGATACGTTTCTGCAATATCTCTAACACACAGCCAGTGAATGTTTTCTTCGCCCCAATGATGGTTCTGTTCGTGTGTTTACATCATCAAAATCCAGTAACACTGCGTGTCTTGGGTCACCAGTTTTTGTTGACTGTCTGATCAGCTCTTTTAACCTTTGGTGGTCAGTTGCGATGAACTCCATGGTTGCATGCCTGAGGCCTGTCCAGTCAGTCAGGTTCTGTTACCAGGTCCTTTTGGTTTGCCTCTACTCCTCTTTCACTCTATTGAGCCCTGCAGTACTGTTTTTGTAGAGGTCGTTTGATCTTATTATACTGTCAATAAAGGGGAAAAAATAGTTATCCGATGGCGTGCTTTTATTAGTTTGTAAATAAAATATCGTACTCGGGTATGTGAAAAGCAAACTCAAATGTTGTTTACCGTGTGCAATGGTCACGTGGGCGTGAATTGCGTGAGTTTTTATAATGGTTACAACGCAGTGGTCAATTGTGTTTAAGACCATATTTGTAAGCACAGCTCACGATGCGCGCACGAGAAAGCAACACAATTTGCGGTGAACATTATTCACTGCCTATGCCTTACGCAATTATAACCCTAAAAAAGGATAACACTACACCAAAACGATCAGTTCATTTTCAAGCACTCACAAATAGCGCCACTCTCGATAAATTTAATGAATATTGCTTTTGGCCGATTACAGGCAGGAGAAAGTCAAAATCAAGTTGCCAGACATCTAAACGTGCATCAGAGTACTATCAGTCGACTTTGGCACCGGTTCCAAGCCACTGGTTTAGTTAAAGAACGACATCGCAGTGGACGACTTAGAGTGACAACAGCAGCGGAGAATCGCTTCTTTCGGGTTCGTCACCTCAGAGACAGGTTAACTACCGCTTCCTAACCTGCACAGGCATTGCCCCAGGACGTCATGTGTCTGATCAAACTGTTCGGAATAGACTGCATGATGTTGGACTTTGGGCTCGATTACCACACCGAGGACGCGTCGCCACCGCCAAAGTCGACTTCTTTGGGCCAACCAACATCGTCCTTGGGCAAGTGACAACCAGTGGAGACGTGTCTGGTTCACTTACGAATCTTTTTTGTTGTTGTTGTTGCAGCGTCATGATAGACGGCGTAGAGACTACCGTAGACGAAATGAAGGTTTAGCCCAAAATTATGTTGTTGAAGCTCTGCTGCACGGTGGTGGAGGTCTAATAGTATGGGGAATGATCAGTTTCAACGAAAGGAGTCCATAGGTACACACTGAAGGAAGCTTGAATGCGCAATGATATGTTCATGAAATGTTTCAACCACATGTTCTTTCATTTTAGGATGCCAACAGATACCTTTTTCAACAAGACAAAGACAGACCCCAATCTGCACAGCTGACCACGCAGTTTCTGGATGCCAATAACATTCAAACCCTTTCCTGGCCATCTTTGTCTGCTGACATGAGTCCTTTGTCGCCGAAACGTTTCTCCAGCCAACGGTCGTTATCTGTTCCAGGCGCTCCAGGAAGAGTGGGCAGACATCCCACAGGCCCACCAGGCATCTGAACGCGAGATTTCAGTCACTGATCCATGCAAGAGGAGGCCACACACCATACTAACGGCCGACTGACCGACTTTCTACCCCACCAGGACACCACACAAGCGATAAACACCCGATGACACAATGTGCCACCATGTGGGTGAGGATAACCGTGGAAAGGACAGCGTTCAGCCTTTAGGCCATATTAATGACCAGGCTATATTGTGGCCCCTGGCAAAAGCCAGAGTAGGGCTTCAAAAAAAATTTCATCCTCAAAAGCACGGGACGCATATTGATAATAATAATACATAATAACGCGAAAGGCGTAAGCTTAAAAACTATCGTGACCCAGAATCAAGAAAAGGTGTAAATTGATTGGTTGAACTCTAAGGTATTTTTGTGTGAAATTTGGGTAAATTCACTTACTGCATTACAAAGATGCAGAATGACAAAATCGTTCCTTTTAGTAACTATGCGTTTCTCTCTCTCTCTCGCTCTCTCTCTCTCTCTCTCTCTCTCTCTCTCTCTCTCTCTCTCTCTCTCTCTCTCTCTCTCTCTCTCTCTCTCTCTTTTTTTTTTTTCCAACAGTATATTTATGTACATATTAATTCAATTTTTGATTTTCACTGTAGTTAAAAGAGGTTCATAGCAGCCAATGTATTGTATGTTTACAATGTGGTTGAATTGTGCCGTTCCCAATCTTGCGCGTATACACTAGTCAACATTTGTTATCCGGTTCCCCTTCCAAAAAACCCGATAGAGAAGCTAAAACATCCACTAGGTCATAAATTCCGAACGTGTTGATAAAGGGGCTTACAGTATTGCACTATCCATCTAAAACTGGAAATAAAACTGCGCGTGAGTAGTCTACCAACTTAATGTCTAGGCCGAGAATCTCACCATGAAATGGCGAATCTAGTTCAGAGACCAGTTTTATTTCTGGATATTAAATCTGGATATTTTACACGTAAACCACCAGACACTAACAGATTCTAGATAAATAAATCAGGCACGCAGGCGAAATAACCAGGTCGGATTGCCCGGGGGAAGATGTTTGGATGGCTACACTTGAACAGATAATGCGATTGGTGCTATTTAGATATCGACTAAGCATCCACTATTCTTTGAGCTTTGGAATGTTCTGAAATGTGTATGGACTTACTTACTTACTTACTTACTTACTTACTTACTTACTTACTTACTTACACTTACACTCACACTCACACACACACACGCACACACGCACGCACGCACGCACTCACTCACACACACACACACACACACACACCTCTCACATGCAAAGGGCATGAGAGCCTAGGGATTACGGCACCTTGATGGACCCCTCCCCCCCCCCCACTCCCACCCCCCGCCAGAAACATTTAGCTTTCTCCCTCCACATAGAAGATTATAAGTAGATTATGCGGCACTATATCTACGCATAGCAATTCTCCTGTAGAATAGTTTGTAAATTTAATAAAGGCTGTATGTTTAATGACTGTATGCTTTGCAACTATTGCCGTTCCTCTTTTTCTTTTTTTCAAATCACCGTCTGTGTTGGGTACCGTTTTTCACACTACAGCTCTATCCACAATAGGTGTTAGAAATAGCTACCACGGTTCATTTAGCAATTACTGATTGACCATGACTTATTAGTATACTTTCCAGGATGCTGAGACACGTCCCTTCACAAACAAATGGTCTACCATAGCGGCACACATTTTGAACACCATCCCTACTGCAACGTTTCTTTATTAAACATTATAAGGTTGAGGCACTTGAGTATCAGGAAATGACATCATACATTGTTGAACTACCACCTCGAATACCTGCCACTGCCAAGGAACACATGCTTAACCAAAATTAGTCTTTTATCAATAGTTAACACCGATCAGTTACTAAAACACCAGTATAAAACTATGATGTTATAAACCAATGGTTACATGGCACTTGAGACATGAAGTAATACGCAAATAATTGATCTCAAAATGTTTACAGTCATTAAACATATACACTATATTATTTCAGATGCATGATTACATTTATTTACCATTTAAAACGTTAGTTGCGCACCCTTCACATAATGCTGTATTGTGAGCACAATTTGTCATTTTATAGGACAAATTTTTTTTTTTTTGGTAGTAGTTTGCCACTGAAACTAAACGGTCGGCTTTCGATGCCATTGTCAAAACCAACGCTAGGCGGTCTGTTGCCAAATCGCTCGCAGCTGGAATCGAACCCAGCACCTTGGAATAACGAAGCTTGTCTGTAACGAATAGGCTACAGAAGCCAGGATTTACCATTTATCACGTTATTTTTATTATTATTCTTACGCGCTTAAGTAAGACTTTGGTCCCTTAAGGCCCTGCCCCCCCCCCCCCCCCCCCGAACCATTTTTCGCCCCCCACCCCCCGTTTTCCCCAAAAAATTTTGAAAATGGGCTGACACACACACACACACACACACACACACACACACAAATACACGCACACATGTAGACATGTACACGCACACACTTCTTCCACTTTCTCTTTCTGACCACTAAGACTCGCAGCTAAAGGTTTCTTATTTTTGAGGTATCTACCTTCATCCCTGGATATACTCACATACATTAGCATGAGTCAGTTTGCTCACTACTTTGACTTGTTTCCGAATGTCATATTATGGTTTAAAAAACAAAGTTTTATTTCTTCTTGCAGTCGTATTTCTCTGAATGCACTCTTTACTGTTGAAACTTCTGCGACGCAATGCCTTGATTTTGGTCCCATGAGCCTCCTAACCGCACTCCATGCAACCAATGGTGTGCTATAGCAGCAATAAGTCCTCAGAGGTAAACGTATATGCTTTATCATTGCTACTTCTTTCAGTGTTAGTCAATACCCGTAAACTAGTCTTCTGTTGTATTAGAAGGTCTTATTCGTCATCGGCTGACAGTCCCTTTGTACAGAAAGATATCAAACAGCAATAACTGTGCGGGAGCACACATAACTGCACAGTCCGCTCACAAATCAGTTATAGTTATCTCCACTTGAGCCAGATATCGAGGCCAAACAACCCTACTCATCTTTTCAGGGCAGCTCAGACTCGGCGACACTCCTCTGCCATCGTGGCTAGACAAAGCCAGAGCGACCAAACAGCTGTGGCTAGCGTTGAGAGTCCTCGTGTGTGCTATCGTGTCGAAGGACACCAGTTCATGTTGTGAGTAATACTAAAACGTGGCTTTTCTGAAATACTGGTCCCGGACGATAACCATTGGGCAGCTGAGGGTGATAACCCATCTGGATGTCTGCAGTGTGTGGTCTCAGTGTTTAGTCTCAGTGTTTAGTCTCAGTGTATGGTCAAGGTCACACACCAGAGACAAGGTCACACATGAAAGACAAGGTCACACGTGAGAGACGATGTCATACACGATATACGAGGTCACACATAAGAGACGAGGTCACATACAAGAGACAAGATGACACACGAGAGACGAGGTCACGCACGAGAGGATGAGGTTACCCATAAGAGACGAGGTCACACAGCTGTTGGTGCAGTCACGTGCGAGAGATGAGGTTACCAACCAGTCTCAGTGAAGTTTATAGATATTGATAACCTCTTGCTCGCCGGGTCGGGCGTCATATGTTCGAGTCCCTTTTGTTGGACAAATGTGTTTATTATGCTAAACTCAGTATAAAATTAGCAGGTGGCAACGAACCGCCACACAGGGAGAGCTATGACCACAACCGCTCTAGGTCCAAGAGGAAAGACTAACTAATAACTAAATATAAAATGAGTACTTGGAAAGTTCTTATGAAGTAAAGGCGGTCAGTGCGATATTCACCATATAATAATATTACATTGAAATTAATGTAATGGGGAGAGGTGGGGGGCTGAGTGGTCTCGAGATAGCGTCCGCCTCGAGTGCTGGAGGTCCCGGGTTCAGGCCCCGGTGAAGGCTGGGATTTTTTGTGTCACGTAGACTTCTAGAAATGTCCCCTGGTTTCTGCTCTGGATAGCATGATCGGACGCCGTGTGTATTGTTTCTCACGTCAAAGATACCACTGACTGACTTTCTACCCCACTAGGACATCAGACAAGCGATAATCACCCGATGACACAACGTGCCACCATGTGGATGAGGATCGCCGTGGAGAGGTCCCAGAAACCGCGTTCAGACATTTGGCCATATTTATGGCCTGCCTATATTGTGGCCCCAGGCAAAAGCCAGGGTGGGGCTTCAAATAACAAAAATAATTCGTCATAAAAAGGACGAAACTGGATATAACGAACAAAGACATACCACTGGCGGTTGAAAATCGAACTAACAGCGCTGTCCGGGCAAAATTTAGAGTTAGAAATCTACTCAAAGCATTTCAGGATCCTCACAGGTTTTACGGATTTCGCGTACTGTGCTGAGATTCTTCAGAATAACGCTTGAGTTAGAGGCATGAATTAATCGAGTAACATAAAGTGTATTGGTCGGCACTCATAGAAAGAAGTAGAAAGAATAGAAACAGAATATAGCACTTAAGGGTTACCACCCTTGAGCCACGATGTTGAACCGTTGTTTAAACAGAAACGGCTTGCAGGTGTGTGACGAGAAAGTAAAATCTCACCTGTCCACAGTTTCTCGCGCTGTCCTTACGTCTGCTAGCGATTGGGAGGATAAGTTCCACTTCAAGGGAGAGGGTGCAGGGATGCGGTCAGGCTCGAAGCAACTGCTGGACGCTTGCTCCTTGCCCCTGGTAAGATCACCAACGTTGGACTGTTAGTGTTGGCACTGACTTCTCCACGCCATTATTGATAAGATCTCATGTACTAACAAGTAACTAGTCCATGATTTTTTGGTATCAAGTAAACTAGTCAGCGTTTTGTGTGGAGCTAACAATTAAACAGTCAACGTTTTATGGAGCTGACAGGTAATGGTTACGTAATGGTTACATGCTTTTGTGGAGCTTGGAGCTAACTGTTAAACAGTTCATGTTTCATGGAGCTAACAGTTAACTAGTTACATGTTATTAGGGAGCTAATGGTTAACCAGTAAATAATTGTGTGGACCTAAAAGTTAACCAGTTAATGTTTGTGTGGACCTAACAGTTTACTAGTCGAATGTTGTGTGGACATAACAATCAACTAGAAATGCCTTAGAAACCTGATGAATACTGCAACTTGCTGCAAGTACTTACATGACACAAAACTTGCTGCCAGTACTTATTTGATACACTTTCTGCAAAAATGAGATGAAACTTGCTGCCAGTAATTATATGACACTGAACTTGCTGCATAAATGAGACTAAACATGCCGCCAGAACTTGCATGACACTAAACTTGCTGCCAGTACTTATATGACACTAAACTTGCTGCCAGTACTTACATGCCACTAAACTTGCTGCCAGTACTTACACGACACTAAACTTGCTGCCAGTACTTACATGACACTAAACTTGCTGCCAGTACTTGCATGACACTAAACTTGCTGCCAGTACTTACATGACACTAAACTTGCTGCCAGTACTTGCATGACACTAAACTTGCTGCCAGTACTTGCATGACACTAAACTTGCTGCCAGTACTTACATTACACTAAACTTGCTGCCAGTACTTACATGAAACTAAACTTGCTGCCAGTACTAACATGACACTAAACTTGCTGCCAGTACTTACATGCCACTCTTATGACACTAAACATGCCGTCAGAACTTGCATGAGACTGAACTTGCTGTCAGTACTCATATGACACTAAAGTTGCAGCCAGTACTTATGTGACACTAAACTTGCTGCCAGTACTTATATAACACTAAACTTGCTACCAGTACTTATATTCACTAAACTTGCTGTCAGTACTTACATAACATCATATTTTAAATCGATATCTGTACATGTGTACATGCTGCTTGTACTTACCCAACACTAAAAGTGTGTACTTGTCTGTGAGTACTCAGATGACACTAAATATGTGTACTTGTTTGCTAGTACTTGCATTAAATTAAATTAAAGTAACTTTCAGTGAATACCTAAATGACACTGAACGTGTTTGTGAGTACTTACATGACACTAAAGGTGGGAACTTGTCTGTGAGTACTTACACAACACTAAATGTGCCTACTTGTCTGTGAGTACTTACACAACACTAAATGTGCCTACTTGTCTGTGAGTACTTACATAACACTAAACGTTCCTTCTTGTCTATGAGTACTTAGATGATGCTAAACATGGGAACTTGTCAGTGAGTACTTGCATGACACTAAACGTGTCTACTTGTCTATGAGTACTTACATGACACTAAATGTGTGTACCTGTCAGTGAGTACTTACACAACACTAAACGTGTCTACTTGTCAGTGAGTACTTACATGACACTAAATGTGTGTACCTGTCAGTGAGTACTTACATGACACTAAATGTGTGTACTTGTCAGTGAGTACTTACACAACACTAAATGTGTGTACTTGTCAGTGAGTACTTACACAACACTAAATGTGTGTACTTGTCAGTGAGTACTTACAAAACACTAAACGTGTCTACTTGTCTATGAGTACTTACATGACACTAAATGTGTGTACCTGTCAGTGAGTACTTACACAACACTAAACGTGCCTACTTGTCTATGAGTACTTACATGACACTAAAGGTGTGCTCCACCATGTGTCCCAGAGCGATGCCGTCAGCCACTGAATGTTCCATGTTGATGCCGCAAGTTCCGTTCTCGGAGACGATCAACTGAGGCAGGGGAAGAACAGCGAATAGTATACATGTGTTTGTAATCGGTGTTTTAGGGTGTACTTTCCCTGCTACCATCTATCCATTTTTATCTTTTCCCCACTACCATCAATCCATTATTTTCTCTTCCCCACTACCGTCTTTCCATTACTGCCTCTTCCCTACTATTATTGTTTCCTCCCCACTATCATCTATCCATTACTTTCTTTTCACCACTACCGTCTATCTATTACTGTCTCGTCCCTACTATGAGCTGTCCATTATTGTTTCCTCTCTACTACCATCTATCCCTTATTATCTCTTCCCCACTACCATCTATCAATTATTGTTTCTTTTTTGCTAAAAAATATCCATTATTGTATCCTCCCCACTACGATCTATGCAATATTGTCTCCGTCCTCCTCCATTTATCCATTATTATCTTATCCCTACTTTCAGCTATCCATTATTATCTCTTCTCTTCAATCGTTTATCCATTATTGTCTTTTTCCTCCTCCATCTATCCGTTATTATCTTGTCCCTACTACTATATATCCATTATTATCTCTTTCTAACTACCACCTATCAATTATTGTCTCTTCGCCACTACCATCTATCCATTATCTCTTCCCCACTTCCAACTATCTATTATTTCTTCCCCACTATTATCTATTCATTATTTCTTCCCCACTACCATATATCCATTATTTCTTCCCCACTACCATCTATCCAATATTTCTTCACCACTACCATCTATCAATTATTTTTTCCCCACTACCATATATCCATTATTTTTTCCCCACTACCATATATCCATTATTTCTTCCCCACTACCATCTATCCATTATCTCTTCCTTACTACCAACGAAACATTATCTCTTAGCCACTACCATATATCCATTTTGTCTTTGCCACTTCCATAAATCCATTTTTTCTTTGCCACTACCATCTATCCAATATTTCTTTGCCACAACCATCTATCCATTATTTCTTTCTTACTACCATCTATCCATTATCTTTTCTTTACCACCATCTATCCATTATTTCGTCTTTACTACCATCTATCCATTATTGTCTCTTTGCTACTACCATATATTCATTATTATCTCTTCTCTACTAGCACTGATCCATTAGTATACTTCCATACAGAAATAAAGACAAGGATAGCGTCATACAAGATATACACCACGTGACAGATACACAGTCTTTTGAGTAAGTTTATAAACAAGCATGGAATATCTGCATTCAACAAAGCCATCAGCGGCATTATGTGTCTGAAGACAAGTATCCAGATGTCAAGGAATACTGCAAATCCAACACATTTCACTGCATTTCCTCAGTCAAAGAATTCAGCAATTTTGTAACTATAAAAGAACCAAGGAATTAAATTCTCCCAGCTGACAAGCCAGAGCACCAGTGACATAAGTCAGTACACAGCTGACATAAGTCAGTGCACAGCTGACATAAGTCAGTGCACAGCTGACATAAGTCAGTGCACAGCTGACATAAGTCAGTGCACAGCTGACATAAGTCAGTGCACAGCTGACATAAGTCAGTGCACAGCTGACATAAGTCAGTGCACAGCTGACATAAGTCAGTGCACAGCTGACATAAGTCAGTACACAGCTGACATAAGTCAGTACACAGCTGACATAAGTCAGTGCACAGCTGACATAAGTCAGTACACAGCTGACATAAGTCAGTGCACAGCTGACATAAGTCAGTGCACAGCTGACATAAGTCAGTGCACAGCTGACATAAGTCAGTACACAGCTGACATAAGTCAGTGCACAGCTGACATAAGTCAGTGCACAGCTGACATAAGTCAGTACACAGCTGACATAAGTCAGTACACAGCTGACATCAGTCAGTACACAGCTGACATAAGTCAGTACACAGCTGACATAAGTCAGTACACAGCTGACATAAGTCAGTGCACAGCTGACATAAGTCAGTGCACAGCTGACATAAGTCAGTGCACAGCTGACATAAGTCAGTGCACAGCTGACATAAGTCAGTGCACAGCTGACATAAGTCAGTACACAGCTGACATAAGTCAGTGCACAGCTGACATAAGTCAGTGCACAGCTGACATAAGTCAGTGCACAGCTGACATAAGTCAGTACACAGCTGACATAAGTCAGTGCACAGCTGACATAAGTCAGTGCACAGCTGACATAAGTCAGTGCACAGCTGACATAAGTCAGTACACAGCTGACATAAGTCAGTGCACAGCTGACATAAGTCAGTGCACAGCTGACATAAGTCAGTACACAGCTGACATAAGTCAGTACACAGCTGACATAAGTCAGTACACAGCTGACATAAGTCAGTACACAGCTGACATAAGTCAGTACACAGCTGACATAAGTCAGTGCACAGCTGACATAAGTCAGTGCACAGCTGACATAAGTCAGTGCACAGCTGACATAAGTCAGTACACAGCTGACATAAGTCAGTACACAGCTGACATAAGTCAGTACACAGCTGACATAAGTTAGAGCACCAGTGACATAAGTTAGAGCACCAGTGACATAAGTCAATACAAAGCTGACATCAGTCAGTACACAGCTGACATCAGTCAGTACACAGCTGACATAAGTCAGTACACAGCTGACATAAGTCGGAGCACCAGTGACATAAGTCAGTGCACAGCTGACATAAGTCAGAGCACCAGTGACATAAGTCAGTACACAGATGACATAAGTTAGAGCACCAGTGACATAAGTCAATACAAAGCTGACATCAGTCAGTACAAAGCTGACATAAGTCAGTACACAGCTGACATAAGTCGGAGCACCAGTGACATAAGTCAGTACACAGATGACATAAGTCAGTACACAGCTGACATAAGTCGGAGCACCAGTGACATAAGTCAGTACACAGCTGACATAAGTCGGAGCACCAGTGACATAAGTCAGTACGCAGATGACATAAGTTAGAGCACCTGTGACATAAGTCAATACAAAGCTGACATCAGTCAGTACAAAGCTGACATAAGTCAGTACACAGCTGACATAAGTTAGAGCACCAGTGACATAAGTCAGTACACAGATGACATAAGTCAGAGCACCAGTGACATCAGTCAGTACACAGCTGACATAAGTTAGAGCACCAGTGACATAAGTCAGTACAAAGCTGACATAAGTCAGTACACAGCTGACATAAGTTAGAGCACCAGTGACATAAGTCAGTACACAGCTGACATAAGTCAGTACACAGCTGACATAAGTCAGTACACAGCTGACATAAGTCAGTGCCCAGCTGACATAAGTCAGTACACAGCTGACATAAGTCAGTACACAGTTGACATAAGTCAGTACACAGCTGACATAAGTCAGTACACAGCTGACATAAGTCAGTACACAGCTGACATAAGTCAGTACACAGCTGACAAAAGTTAAAGCACCAGTGACATAAGTCAGTACACAGCTGACATAAGTCAGTACACAGTTGACATAAGTTAGAGCACCAGTGACATAAGTCAGTAAACAGATGACATAAGTCAGAGCACCAGTGACATAAGTCAGTACACAGCTGACATAAGTTAGAGCACCAGTGACATTAGTCAGTAAACAGATGACATAAGTCAGAGCACCAGTGACATAAGTCAGTACACAGCTGACATAAGTTAGAGCACCAGTGACAAAAGTCAATACAAAGCTGACATCAGTCAGTACACAGCTGACATAAGTCAGTGCACAGCTGACATAAGTCAGTACACAGCTGACATAAGTCAGTGCACAGCTGACATCAGTCAGTACACAGCTGACATAAGTCAGCACACAGCTGACATAAGTCAGTACACAGCTGACATAAGTTAGAGCACCAGTGACAAAAGTCAATACAAAGCTGACATCAGTCAGTACACAGCTGACATAAGTCAGTGCACAGCTGACATAAGTCAGTACACAGCTGACATAAGTCAGTGCACAGCTGACATCAGTCAGTACACAGCTGACATAAGTCAGTACACAGCTGACATAAGTCAGTACACAGCTGACATAAGTTAGAGCACCAGTGACAAAAGTCAATACAAAGCTGACATCAGTCAGTACACAGCTGACATAAGTCAGTGCACAGCTGACATAAGTCAGTACACAGCTGACATAAGTCAGTACACAGCTGACATAAGTCAGTACACAGCTGACATAAGTCAGTACACAGCTGACATAAGTTAGAGCACCAGTGACATAAGTCAGTACACAGCTGACATAAGTTAGAGCACCAGTGACATAAGTCAGTACACAGCTGACATAAGTTAGAGCACCAGTGACATAAGTCAGTACACAGCTGACATAAGTTAGAGCACCAGTGACATAAGTCAGTACACAGCTGACATAAGTTAGAGCACCAGTGACATAAGTCAGTACACAGCTGACATAAGTCAGAGCACCAGTGACATTAGTCAGTACACAGCTGACATAAGTTAGAGCACCAGTGACATAAGTCAGTAAACAGATGACATAAGTCAGAGCACCAGTGACATAAGTCAGTACACAGCTGACATAAGTTAGAGCACCAGTGACATAAGTCAGTAAACAGATGACATAAGTTAGAGCACCAGTGACATAAGTCAGCACACAGCTGACATAAGTTAGAGCACCAGTGACATAAGTCAGCACACAGCTGACATAAGTTAGAGCACCAGTGACATAAGTCAGTACAAAGCTGACATAAGTCAGTACACAGCTGACATAAGTTATAGCACAAGTGACATAAGTCAGTACACAGCTGACACACACAACAAAACAAGCCCAGTGTAATAGCTGCCTCTCTCAGTATTGATTGAAGAACGTTTCCCTATGTTTGCATAACGGTTGATTATGTGAGCTTACCACTGACTCTGGAAATTGTATTGCCGATGTACCTGAACAACAATACCAATATTCTCGCTCTACATTTATTCTTTGAAAATATTTCCCCCTTCTAGGTGTGACATCTCACCTGGATTGTTTTGTCCATCCACCTGTTGCAGGTGTTGTTTCTGACACCCTGTCCATGGATTATGTGGTGTGTCCGAGCTGTGAGGTCTGTCACTAAATCCTTCCGCGAGCACCCAAAGGATGGAACCGTAGCCTTGTCCAGACAGACCAGAAACAGACAATTCTCTAGCGTCTGAAGACTGATTCGGTTTGTCTCATCTGCAAGTATAGACGTATTTCCTGTCAAACCAATCAACAATCACATTTCTAAAACTATTATATGCTGCATTTTATGCTGAAACCTCGAAGCTATCTCAGGAATGGTGTAAGTGGAAGAGGTAGAATGGATGATGTAGACTGGATGACATAAAATACAACGTGTTATGGGTTGGATGATGTAGAATAAGAGATGCTGTAGACTGGATAATGTTGAGGATTGGATCACGTGGAATGGGCCATGCTGTAGATCGGATGTTGCAGAATGAATCATGTAGAATGGGTCAAGCTGTACGTTGGATGTTGCAGACTGAATCACTTAGAATGGGTCATGTTGTAGGTCGGATGTTGCAGAATGAATCATGTAGAATGGGTCAAGCTGTAGGTTGGATGATGTTGCAGACTGAATCACTTAGAAAGGGTCATGCTGTAGGTCGGATGTTGCAGACTGAATCACTTAGAATCGGTCATGCTGTAGGTCGAATGTTGTTGCAGAATGAATTATGTAGAATGGGCCATGCTGTAGGTTGGATGATGTATCAGAATGAATCATGTAGAATGGTCCATGCTGAAGGTCGGATGTTGCAGAATGAATCATGTAGAATGGGTCATGCTGTAGGTCGGATGATGTTGCAGATTGGTTGATTTTTTAGATTTGATGATGTTGTAGACTCGATGATGATGTAGTCTGGTTGGATGTAGTGACTGGTTGGATAATGTTGCAGACTAAATCACTTAAAATGGGCCATGCTGTAGTTCAGATGTTGCAGACTGAATCACTTAGAATGGGTCATGCTGTAGGTTGGATTATGTTGCAGACTAAATCACGTAGAATTGGCCATTCTGTAGGTGGGGTGATATTGTAGATTGGTTGATTTTTTAGACTGGATGATGTTGTAGACTGGATAATGATGTAGTGTCTGGTTGGATGTAGTGACTGGTGGGTGTGGAGACTGGTTAAATGTAGGGCCTGCTGGGTGTGGAAACTGGTTGGATGTAGTGTCTGATGGGTGTGAAAACTGGTTGGATGTAGTGTCTGGTGGGTGTGGAGACTGGTTGAATGTAGTGTCTGGTCGGTGTGGAGACTAGTTGAATGTAGTGTCTGGTGGGTGTGGAAACTGGTTGGATGTAGTGTCTAGTGGGTGCGGAGACTGGTTGGATGTGGAAATTTGCTAAAGGTGGAGACTAACTGGATGTGGAGACTGGTTGGATGTGAAGACTGGTTGGATGTGAAGACTGGTTGGATGTGAAGACTGGCTGGATGTGGAGACTGGTTGGATGTGGAGACTGGTTGGATGCAGTGTCTGGTGGGTGTGGAAACTGGTTGGATGTAGGGCCTGGTGGGTGTGGAAACTGGTTGGTTATAGTGTCTGGTGGTTGTGGAGACTGGTTGAATGTAGTGTCTGGTGGGTGTGGAAACTGGTTGGATGTGAAAGTTTGCTAAATGTGGAGACTAACTGGATGTGGAAACTGGTTGGATGTAAAGACTGGTTGGATGTGGAGACTGGTTGGATGTGGAGACTGGCTGATTGTGGAGACCGATTGTATGTAGAGACTGGCTGGATGTAGAGACTGGCTAAATGTGGAGACTAGTTGAATGTGTAGAATGGTTGGATGTGGAGACTGGTTGGCGTTGTGGAGACTGGTTGGATGTGGAGACTAACTAAATGTGGAGACTAATTAAATGTGAAGAATGACAGGATATGGAGACTGGCTGAATGTGGAGATTGGCTGGATGTGGAGACTGATTGGATCTGGAGTCTGGTTGAGTGTAGTTTCTGGTTGGATGTGGAGACTGGTTGGATGTGGATACCGGCTAGATGTCACAAGCAAGAGACAGAGACTAGCACCCAAATTATTTTGTCTAAAATAAACGTCCAGTAAGTACAGAATGGAGCCTCATGCAAATTACCATTGCTGTGTTAAACACTCAGGTACCCATTTCCGCAGATTAGCACTGCTAGATTTACAATAAAAGACAGTGACAGTCGCAAATGAACGCTAGGTAAGTTAAATGTACCGACCACTGCGGATGAGAACTTCTTGATTTACACCAAAATGTTTACCACTGTTTGATTTACAACACTCAGTCACCGCGACAGACGCCAAGACATCTTGTGGAGAACTCACCTTCTAAGAGATGGTCCCTGTGTTCCGCCCAGTCATTTCTTGACTGTGAAGTCAGCACCCCGACTTCTGGTGATTGCTTGTTGTTCTCGGCCATGTTCAGTATTCGTGACAACTGTAAACACAGATCTGCCTCACAGATAGGGTCCCCAAATGTGCCGACCTCCACTTTGTAAAACTGTCGGATAGTTCAAGACAAGCTGTCATATACTACTGCATATACTACAGCTGTTGGTGTTACTGCATTGCTGCTTACTACTACAACTATTGCTACTACTACTATAACTAACTACTTGTTACTACGACTAATTTACTACTACTAAATCTAATACTACCAGTACTGCTGCTGCTGCTACTGCTACTATTACTACTACTACATGTAATAGGCAGGAACTACTTTTAGAGAAGGCATGACACAGACTGGGGCTATCCTCCGAATAACGGCCACATATTATGGCGGCCAAAAACACACCCTGACAGGGCCTCATTAAGTCGTGTGTTGTAAACATTCAAAAACTTGAACTCTAAAATAATGAGGAACGAAAAAAAGGGAAAATGACAAAATCGACTACTTAGCGATAATTGACACCTTTATGTATCTGAAAATAGGGCACAGAAGTTGCAAATAGTGCCCGAAAATCTGCTCTTTGTGGCTGTGGCGCCATTGAAACGCGGCTAAATATGATCGGTTCCGCATTTGTAACGCAGTTTTCACCGCCAAGAGAGTATCTCGGGGGGGGGGGGGGGGGGGGGGGGGGGGGGGGGGGGGGGGGGCTAAATTAAGTGGCTGGGACTCACGAGCAAAAAAAATTTAGGAAGTTGCAGGAGATGCGTTAGCTGCTGCTCGTGAGTCCCAGCCATCTAGTTAAGCCCCCGATACGCGGCGCGCGTAGCGGCGCCGGATACTTTCGGCGGTGAGTTTAATCGGAAGAACACTATCGCTAACCTGCGTAGTAGCGCGTGGTCTCCTCACCATGTCGCTATTATCGTGTGTATAGTTGCGTTTCTTGAAATTGTCAACAGACAGTAATTCTAGTTTTGCCGCGATGTGTTCGCCGGAGGAAGTCCGCAATTTACATGTGATTGAGGCCCTGTCAGGGTGTGTTTTTGGCCGCCATGATATGTGGCTGTTATTCGGAGGATAGCCCAGACTGGTTCTACTGCCATGGAACGTGTCACAGACAGGTTCTACTTTCAAGGAACATGTCATTGGATAAAAACTACATTTAGCAAACAAAATTTCACCGAAAGGTGAAACAAAAAGGTGGAACAACACGTCACAGAAAAGAAATATTTTTAGGAAACAACATGACAAAGGCTGGTCCTACTTCCAAGAACCAACTGACCTGGTTGTTGCAAGCCACCACAATGTACTCGTTGCCTGTAGCGTGTAGGTTAGTCCTCAGCACATCCACATCATGGCCTGGCTGTCTGTAGGAGCTGAAGAGCCGATAATGTTGTTCCATGCAGAGTGGCTGACCCTTTTCTTTGTTCTTGCATCTCTCGATAGGTAATGTCCGTCTGTGTTGGTTGTGGCAATGTTGAGAATTATAACCTGCTCAGTTTGTCCACGTGTGTTGACTGTGGCAATGTTGAGAATTATAACCTGCTTAATCTATTTGTCTTTGTTGATTGTGCAATGATGAGAATTATAACCTGCTCAGTCTGTTCGCGTGTGTTGATTGTACAATGCTGAGAATTATAACCCGCTTAATCTGTTTGTCTTTGTTGATTGTGCAACGTTGAGAATTCTAACTTGCTCAGTCTGTCCACGTTTGTTGATTGTGGCAATGTTGAGAATTATAACCTGCTTAATCTATTTTGTCTTTGTTGATTCTACAATGTTGAGAATTATAACCTGCTCAGTAGATACTTAACTATATGCCTGACGATCTGTCTGTCTGTATGTTTGTCTTTTTTGAATGCATCAAGGTTGAGAATTATACCAAGCTCAGTCAGTCTGTCTGGCCGTTTGTGTGTTTGACTAAACACTCAACAATTTACATACCTATCTGTCTTCCTGTAAGTCTGTGCGTTGTTCTGTTCTTCCCATGTCTTTCAATTTGCATGCGCATCTGTCAGTCTCCAAACAACTGTTTGTACACGTGTCCTGTCATTTTCCATCTATCCTGTAAAGTGTCCACTCGTTCCACCATCTATCCCCTAATGTGTCCACTCGCTCTTTCATCCATCCCTCAGTCTGTCCACTCGTTGCTACATCTTTAAAAAAAAGTGTCCAAACATTCGTCCATCTATCCCCAAATGTGTCCACTCGCTCTTTCATCCATCCCTCAGTCTGTCCACTCGTTGTCCCATTTTAACTAAAAGTGTCCACTTATTCGTTCATCTATCCCCCAGTGTGTCCACTTGCTCTTTCATCTATCCCTCAGTCTGTCCACTCGTTGCCACATCTTTAACTAAAAGTGTCCAAACATTCGTCCATCTATCCCCAAATGTGTCCACTCGCTCTTTCATCCATCCCTCAGTCTGTCCACTCGTTGTCCCATCTTTCCCTAAAAGTGTCCACTTATTTGTCCATCTATCTCCCAGTGTGTACACTCGGTCTTTCATCTATCCCTAAACAGATCATTTCTACAGCCCAGTTACCTCTCAATGTATTTGTCTCCCTATCCGTACACCCTACAACACCTGTCCACCAACTGATATGTGTACTGTACATATTAGTGATCTGCATATTTGATAGAATGTTGTATTTGATTGGTTGCTGGAACTGTCGCAGGATGAGTTGATGTTGTTGGTTTATGGTTGGATGGAATGTATATTTGATATTTGACTTGAGATTAAATCTTGATGCATGAATGTTGTTGTATGTCTGTGTGATGTTTTGTCTTGATGATTGAATATGACATGGTTTGATTTGGGAGGTGAATGGATATCTATAAATTGAATATATTTTGGTGGAAAATGTAATTTTTTGAATTTGGATGATGTTTGTTTGGAAAATGTTGATGGTGGTGGATGGTGGATGGTGTTGGGGGGATGGTGGATGGTGGATGGTGGGTGGATGGATGGATGGTGGATGGTGGTGGATGGAGATGGATGATGGGGTGGTGTATGTTGTTCTGTATGTTGCATTCGTTGTCTTTTTATTACACGCCCGTATTTGTTGTTTTGTGTGTGTGGGGTGTGTGTTGTGTGTGTTTTGTGGTATTGTGTATTTGTTGTGTGTTGTGTGTTTGTTTGTGTGTATTTGTTGTATTAAGTATTTGTTTTATTATGTATGTATGTATGTTGTTGTTGTATGTATTAGTTGTATGTAGTATGTTGTATGATGTATGTTTTGGTATGTTGTATGTTGTTGTTTTTATGTTGTATGTATTTTTGTTGTTGTTGATTTTTTTGTTGTTGTTGTTGTTTATGTATGTTTTGTTGATTTTGGTTTTTGTATTTGTTTTGTTGTTTTTGTTGTTGTTGTATGTTGTTGGGTTTTATGTTTTGTTTATGTTGTGGTTTTTNTATGTATGTATGTAGGTCTGTATGTAATGTATGTATGTATGTATGTATGTATATGTATGTATAGTATGTATGGTATGTATGTATGTATGTATGTAAATGTATTATGTATGTATGTATGTATGTATGTATGTATGTATGTATGTATGTATGTATGTATGTATTTATGTATTATGTATGTATGTATGTATGTATGTGTATGTATGGATGTATGTATGTATGTGTGTATGTATGTATGTATGTATGTATGTATGTATGGCGTTATGTATGTATGTATGTATGGTATGTATGTATGGATGGATGGAGGCGGAGAGGCTTGATGTCTGTATGTAGATGTATGTATGTATGTATGATGTATGTATGTATGGTATGTATGTATGTATGTATGTAATGGATGTATGTATGTGTGTATGTATGTATGTATGTATGTATGTATGTATGTATGTTATGTATGTATGTATGTATGTAGGTATGTATGTATGTAATGTATGTATGTATGTATGTATGTATGTATGTATGTATGATGTATGTATGTAGTTGTATGTATGTATGTAGTATGTATGTATGTATGTATGTATTGTATGTAATGTATGTATGTATGTATGTATGTATGTATGTATGTATGTATGTAGTATGTATGTATGTATGTATGTATGTATGTTATGGATGTATGTATGTATGTATGTATGTATGTATGTATGTATGTATGTAGTATGTATGTATGTATGTATGTATGTATGTATGTATGTATGTATGTATGTATGTATGTATGATGTATGTAGTCATGTATGTATGTATGTGTGTATGTATGTATGTATGTATGTATGTATGTATGTATGGTATGTATATGTGTATGTATGTTTTGTATGTATGTATGTATTGGATGTATGTATGTCTGTATGTATGTGATGTATGTCTGTGATTATGTATGTATGTATGTATGTACTGTATGTATGTATGTATGTATGTAGGTATTAGTATGTATGTATGTATGTATGTATGTATGTATGTATGTATGTATGCATGGATGTATGTATGTATGATGTATGTATGTAGGTGTGTATGTTATGTATGTATGATGTATGTATGTATTTATGAATATGTGTAGTATGAATGTATGTTAACTTTGTTGATATGTAGTAGTATGTAGCATGTAGTATGTGTCATCCTGGTCTTGTACCTCTCCAGTGTTTGGATCTTGGAATTATGTCGGAAGTATTTCAGTTCGGTAGAGACACTAGTTATGTGTTGGTCAACTTTAATCTGACCCTTCTATATTGTGTGGAGATATTGCAGGAATAATGGTGTGTTTGCGTCCGTGAGCGAGACTGTGTGTGCGCGCGCGAGCGCGTGTGTGTTTCTTTCTTTTATTCGTTTGCGGAAATAATTGTGTAAAAACATATCCCTGTTTGATGTTTTCCATTTAAAAAAAAGGTTGGGAAATCTTCCACAATCAACATTCTGTGAATCTCAAGAAAGGTTTTTTCTCCCCAAAACTTGCAGACAATAACCACAGAAAATGGCCGTCAGCACCAGATGGCGCTGTTCGCATGCCACACAGAGGGCGCCATTGACAGTATCTCAGCGATCACCTAATTACCTGGCAGCGGACCAACAAGGGTTTAAATAAACTCTGGGCTGTTAAACGGGCGGCAATGGAATTTTCTAAATTAACTTCTGCCTTTTAATCAGATTTAATAACAACAAACCTTTTAAAGGCCAGCCTTTACGACCATGATTTTTTTATGTTTTTATTCTCTCTCTCTCTCTCTCTCTCTCTCTCTCTCTCTCTCTCTCTCTCTCTCTCTCTCTCTCTCTCTCTCTCTCTCTCTCTCTGTGTGTGTACGTTCGATAATTCTTCTCAACTTTCTTATCTTAGAATTAATATACCAGGCTCGTCTGGAAATTGCTTTAATTAGCAATAAAGGGACCAGAACTAAAAAGGGCTAATCATTTCTGTGTTGATCCACTTGCTCATTGATAAGTGTGTCCTGCAAATGTTGACAGACCGGGCAAACATGCAACGACCAATCGCCAAGGATCCACGTTCCCCTGTCGAGGTGAGCGTTGTCGACTGTTTACTTTCATCTTAGACAATCCAATTATAACTGGTACGGTTTATAACGGCATGTTTTCATCACCGATCGCGGGTAATCGGCCTGCCAGATGATCGATGCCGGCTCAAGTAGCGGCAGATAAAAGACCCCATAATACACATAGACTCTTGAATCAGGAGACGGCCGATCATTAATCTACACAACCCGGAAATCAATCGCTGCAAGTTCTGGTACTTGGCCACGTCAGAGACTTTTTTTTTTTTCTCTTGAAAGGATTTCTTAACAGCCTTCTTTCCGGTCTTAATCAATAGCCACTTTCTTTTTACTTCTTTGTGTTTATTTTTCTTTGGAAATATTTGAAGTTCATCAATTTAAGATGTTTAAAACGTCCGCTTTCTCTTACTAACGACACATTCTTCTTCTTTTTCTTTTTGCTTCTTGTTATTCTTGTTTGTGTGTGTGTGTGTGTGTGTGTGTTCTAGTTCTTCTTCTTCTTCTCCTCCTTCCTCTTCATCTTGCTTCTTCTTCATTTTCTTGCTTCTTATTCTTGTTCTTGCTCTTTCTCTTTAGTCTAGTCTGGGAGCATGATGTACATCTCTAGTCTGGGAGCATCTCTAACATGTCTAGTCTACGAGCATCATTTCATGTCTAGCCAAGCTAATAACATATACATGTCTAGTCTACGAGCATCACTTCATGTCTAGCCAAGCTAATAACATATACATGTCTAGTCTACGAGCATCATTTCATGTCTAGCCAAGCTAATAACATATACATGTCTAGTCTACGAGCATCACTTCATGTCTAGCCAAGCTAATAACATATACATGTCTAGTCTACGAGCATCACTTCATGTCTAGCCAAGCTAATAACATATACATGTCTAGTCTACGAGCATCACTTCATGTCTAGCCAAGCTAATAACACATACATGTCTAGTCTACGAGCATCATTTCATATCTAGCCAAGCTAATAACACATACATGTCTAGTCTACGAGCATCATTTCATGTCTAGCCAAGCTAATAACACATACATGTCTAGTCTACGAGCATCATTTCATGTCTAGCCAAGCTAATAACACATACATGTCTAGTCTACGAGCATCATTTCATATCTAGCCAAGCTAATAACACATACATGTCTAGTCTGCGAGCATCATTTCATGTCTAGCCAAGCTAATAACACATACATGTCTAGTCTGCGAGCATCACTTCATGTCTAGCCAGGCTAATAACACATACATGTCTAGTCTACGAGCATCATTTCATATCTAGCCAAGCTAATAACACATACATGTCTAGTCTGCGAGCATCATTTCATGTCTAGCTAAGCTAATAACACATACATGTCTAGTCTGCGAGCATCACTTGATGTCTAGCCAAGCTAATAACACTTACATGTCTAGTCTACGAGCATCATTTCATATCTAGCCAAGCTAATAACACATACATGTCTAGTCTACGAGCATCATTTCATATCTAGCCAAGCTAATAACACATACATGTCTAGTCTGCGAGCATCATTTCATGTCTAGCCAAGCTAATAACACATACATGTCTAGTCTGCGAGCATCACTTCATGTCTAGCCAAGCTAATAACACTTACATGTATAGTCTACTAGCATCACTTCATGTCTAGCCAAGCTTATAACACTTTCATGTCTAGTCTACGAGCATCACTTACGTGTCCAATAAGTTCTTGAAGTCGAGCATCCCACAAATTAACTTGGCTGTGATCCTGAAAACATGTGACAATTCGTTTGTTGTAAGGCAGTATTTTACAAAACGGAGACTATTTTATGCAATCTTTCTTTGTCAACTGATACGAGAAAGCGAAGTCTTTAAAGCTATATAAATCATGTCTTGATGTACGGAAATGAATCATAGACATTTAGCAGATTAGTAAAATAAATATTAGGAAGCTGAGGAGATGTGGTTTTCTAGACGAATGGTGAGAATACCCTGGACAGATACAAAGAGTAATGAAGATGTCTTGAAAAAAAAAAACCATGATTTGAGAACAGACTGCCAACATCAGGAAGAGACAAACCACATACTTTGGTCATGTGACGAGAAGGAGAAAACTGGAGTACAGCGTGACAGTAGGAAAGGTGGAGGGAAGAAGAGGCACAGGGAGTCCGAGAGAAAAGATGCCTGACAGTTTAACATCATGACATGAAGGATACTCTGTGTCAGAGTTAATTGAAAGTACACGAGACAGAAGGTTGTGAATAGACATGACCACCAACGCCACAGGCATGGATTTCAAAAAAAAAAAAAAAAAAAAAAGAATGGTTAGAATCTGCTAACGTAGTCTTATAAACGATGCCAGATCGTTGACTAGTCTGCTCTGGCCATCTGACAAAGTCTATTCAGACCAGCAGTTCTCAATCAGTGGGTCACGACGCTTTTATGGGTCGAAAAACCCTTTCACAAGGGTCGCATAAGAGCAACGGAAAACATACATTGACTGAAGTTATGAAGTAGCAACGACAATAACTGTATGGTTGGGAGTCGCTACAACATGAGGAACTGCATGAAAGAGTCCGCACAACATAAGTAACTGTATCAAAGGGTAGCAGCATTAGCAAGGTTGAGAACCACTGATTTAGATGATACAAGTGGAGTACGAGGTAAAAGCTTGCATGAAGATAGGTCGCACTCAGACTTGGTTATTCAGCTCAGTATACTCAGGGTCCGACTGTTGAGAATGAGACTGGTAACGGACCAGAGGCCCAGTCATATGATATCATGATGGGTCTAGCACAAATCTATTCAACTGGCAGCCCGCGGGCCAAATCTGTGCCGCTAAGGCATAACAAGTGGCCCGTCGATCACCTTCCAGCTGTACTGTTTTAATGCTCTTTCTATGTTGATACTAAGCATCTGGCCCGTGACGATCCCCACATTCCGAAGTTTGGCCACTGAGTGAACTTAGCTGAAAAGCCGTGGTCTAGCGGGTCATGACCCAGCTGACTTCAGATAGGTGGGAGTAATGGGTTATGACCTCTCATAACCGTTCGGCCGGTGTGCCGCACGATAACCTCTGGTGCCCTAGATCGTGTAAATACACCATGCGAATACAAACAATGTCGACATCGATAATCAATTGCATATCACAGAGAGGTGGGAGAGTAACATCTAAAAGGCAGGAGTATAACTCATAGAGGCAGGAGTGTAACGTATAGAGGCAGGAGTGTAACATTTAAACGCAAGAGAGTAACATCTAAAGACAGGAGAGTTAACGTCTAGAGGCAGGAGAGTAACATCTAGAGGCATGAGAGCAACATCTAGAGGCAGAAACGTAACATCTAGAGGCACAAGAATTACATCTAGAGGCTGAATTGTAAAGTCTAGAGGCAGGAGAGTAACATCTAGAGGCAGGAGAGTTACATCTAGAGTCAGGAGAGTTACGTCTAGAGGCAGGAGAGTTACATCTAAAAGCAGGAGTTACGTCTAGAGGCAGGAGATTTACGTCTAGAGGCAGAAGAGTAACATCTAGAGGCAGGAGAGTTACATCTAGAGTCAGGAGAGTTACGTCTAGAGGCAGGAGAGTAACATCTACAGACAGGAGAGTTACATCTAGAGGCAGGAGAGTTACATCTAGAAGGAGGAGATTTACGTCTAGAGGCAGGAGAGTTACATCTAGAAGCAGGAGTTTTACGTCTAGAGGCAGGAGATTTACGTCTAGAGGCAGGAAATTTACGTCTAGAGGCAGGAGATTTACGTCTAGAGGCAGGAGATTTACATCTAGAGGCAGGAGATTTACATCTAGAGGCAGGAGATTTACGTCTAGAGGCAGGAGATTTACGTCTAGAGGCAGGAGATTTACGTCTAGAGGCAGGAGATTTCCGTCTAGAGGCAGGAGATTTACGTCTAGAGGCAGGAGATTTACGTCTAGAGGCAGGAGATTTACATTTAGAGGCAGGAGATTTACGTCTAGAGGCAGGAGATTTACGTCTAGAGGCAGGAGATTTACGTCTAGAGGCAGGAGATTTACGTCTAGAGGCAGGAGATTTACGACTAGAGGCAGGAGATTTACGTCTAGAGGCAGGAGAGTTACATCTAGAGGCAGGAGATTTACGTCTAGAGGCAGGAGAGTAATATCTAAAGGCAGGAGACCGACATACCTAACCTGGTGTCTCCGGGACGGAAATCGCTGGTAAGGGAAGACGGCTACCGGGTTGGAGTTGATGATGAGTGGAAGTCTGACGTTGAGGTACATGTCGTTTAGCCACCAGTCTGTAGCCTGCAGGGTGGACATCACACGGTCAGTTAAGGTTAGACATCACACAGTCAGTTAGTGTTAGATATCACACAGTCAGTTAGTGTTAGACATCACACGACCAGTGAGTTTTAGACATCATATGGTTAATCAGTGTTAGACATCACACAGTCAGTTAGTGTTAGACATCACATGGTTAATCAGTGTTAGACATAACACAGTCAGTTAGTGTTAGACATCACATAGTCAGTTAAGGTTAGAAATCACACAATCAGTTAGTGTTAGACATCAAACGGGCAGTGAGTGTTAGACATCACATGGTTAATCAGTGTTAGACATCACACAGTCAGTATATGTTAGACATCACATGGTTGGTCAGTGTAAGACATCACACAGTCAGTATATGTTAGACATCACATGGTTAGTCAGTATTAGACATCACTTGGTGAATCAGTGTTAGACATCACACGGTCATTGCTTGTTAGACATCACATGGTTAGTCAGTGTTAGACATCACATGGTCAGTTAGTGTTAGACATCACACAGTCAGTTAGTGTTAGACATCACACGGTCAGTTAGTGTCAGACATGACACGGTCAGTGTTAGAACATCACGAAACTCATAAAACTTTGGCTAATTACAGTTTTAGAGACATTTCACTCCCTACAGCCAAAAAGAGAAAATATCAAATGACAAAGAATTAAACACGATGTACACAAGTGAGTTGAGTGGCATAGACCACGAGGAGGACTATGAAGACTAGGGAGATACTATATATATAGGCAGACCTACAAACACTTGTTGAAGTTGTCAGTCTCTCTGCTGTAGCAACGTCTACATTCACCTATATGTTCAATATCTTGTTCCTTTGTTCCGCTGCCTGGTGTTGCCGATATCTAAATAATAGAGATATCGCTACTGGTGGTATGTGTTGCCGATCATAGTTAATCTTTAGACACGAATTATTCTTTGTCTATGCGCTCCTCTTGCTCGATATTATCCAAGACATAGCTTATCTGGGATGTGCAGTATCATTTATCTGACCAGGCAGTGAGAGTTTGCACTGATTTCTTTCAATCATCTGTGGTCCTGGTATCGACCCTTTCTCTCCTGGTTCATACTGTGTGGTCTCGCGTCCAGCCAGCAGCGGGGAAGAGGTAGATTTATGACAGTTTACAAATTTATATTTATGTATTGACATTTTGCGGGAGGAAAGAATCATGAGCGAAATGTTATGTATGAAGAATGCCTATTGTGTGTATGTGTGTGTGTGTGTGTGTGTGTGGGGGGGGGGGCAGCTCATGTCTGCGAGCTCGCGCGCGTGTATGTTGGTTTTGTGGGTTTATGAATTGCTCATAGTGGTTTGTCTTGTCTCCTAACTACATGAAACTGGCACGTTGTCCGCTGTTTTCGAGTCTCTGATTCGTTTCTTGAACTTGGTGCTGGCTACTGACCACTGGTTGTATACATGGTCACAGTCCCCCTTGGGGGAGTGGTATGTTAAGGGCTGACAGGATGGTTAGACTGACTGCTTCCCATGTCGTCAAAGGAAACAAATTGGGAATTCTTCCTCCAAAGTCGTACCGCGTCTGTCTAAAAGCCCAGTACCAACCGTTTGATTTCAAATAAGCAGACCTGTCAAACGGATGTACTCAATAAATTCAAATTCTAGAACAAGACTAAAGTCCAGAAGTGAAGTCCAGAAGTGGACGAACAACTAGAATTTTCCTACAAAGTCAACAGCCAGTGAACGATAAAAAGATCCAGTGGTTAGATACATTACAGATTCAACAAATCGATGAGATAATATACAAAATGGATTCCACGAATAAATGATGTAGACAAGAAAAGAATAGTGTTAGAACGCCTACTGACCCAGTTGTCGGTATTCTGCTGTCTGGAGAGAAGATAGTCCTGCAGCTGCTGTCCCAGTCCATGGGGCTTGCAGAAGTCTGCCACGATTCGCTGGGTTCGGGCGTACTCTTCGGGAGAGACCACTGTCTTAACCAGGCTCAGGTACTTGTCCATGGTGCTCTGGAGTTCCGGGACAGGCAGTTTCGGCAGGGTATGCTGTGAGAGACAAAATATGGACAGTGTGTTGTTATGTCAGGATAGCAGCTACAAACGCGACAAAATAACACGCGACAATAGCACATACAGGAAATGCAAGTAAAAACAATAGAACAGACAGGAAAGGTGATTTAACAATAACAGACCTGAAAGGTGATTCACCTATAACACAGACAGAAAGGTGACTCAACAATAACACAGACAGGAAAGGAGATTCAACAATAATACAGACAGGAAATGTTATTTCACAACAATAATAAAGACATGTAGGATGATTAAAACAATAGCACAGACAGGAAAGGTAATTCAACAAAAATACAGACAGGAAAGGTGATTCACCAATAACACAGACAGGAAAGGTGATTCAACAATAATATAGACAGGAAAGGTGATTCGCCAATAACACACACACACACACACACACACACACACAGGAAAGGTGATTCAACAATAATACAGACAGGAAAGGTGATTCACCAATAACACAGACAGGAAAGATGATTCAACAGTAATACAGACAGGAAAGGTGATTCAACAATAATACAGACAGGAAAGGTTATTTCACAACAATAACAAAGACATGTAGGATTATTAAAACAATAGCGCTGACAGGAAAAGTGATTCAACAATAACACAGCGAGGAAAGATGATTCTAAAATAATACAGACAGGTAAGGTTAGTCCACAACAATAACACCGACAGGAAAGGTGATTCAACCACACACAAATGTGACAGTTGTCACTGTTTGGTCACACTAGGAGAAGAAACCTATGTTATCTACGGGATATATGGTAACTGAAAAGATTTATAAGAAAACAGCGAAAACAACAATTGCAGATTCTTAACAGCCTTTTGTCACTGTATGTGAAATTATCGGCACATGAATTAATACATACTGTTAAAAATGTGGAGAAACATATTAGCCTAGGCCAGTCGGCACGCCACATTATTAAAGATGTGCCATAGGATGTGTTTCATAAATAATCAAAGACCCAGTAAAAGAATATTTCCCATAAATAAACTGCCACCACCGATCTAGTATGAAAGGTCTTCAGTAAATAATGTTTCAACAAGGATCGTTTCTGAAAAATCTTACATAAATAATCAATTTTCAAAGATTTATAATGAAAGACCTACCATAAATAAAACTTTTATCACACGTTTACGATTTTTTTTTTAAATCATGAAAGATTTATAATCTAAACTCTACGATAGAAGGTTAAAAAAAATGTGAAAGACCACCCATAAATAATTTGTAATAAAAGACATGAAATTAAAGGCTTGTGTTTAGAAAAAAAAAATGTATAATTCACGAAATTCTAAATGATACGCCATCAAAGATTTACCTAAGATAATACGCCATTCAGAATCTACTATTAAAGGTGTTCTATCACCGACCTACCAACAAAAACCCTTTTCAGCGGATCTAATAAAACATCTATCGGCAGACACGCACAGTCTTAAGTGCCCTAACATAGTCATGGGTAGCTGGCTTTCTGCACAGACAAGGTCGCAAAGCTTTTGTATGAACTACCAAAAGAGTGTTGACTTGTGATCTTCTATATCCTGTCCTGACCCAGATACTTTGATCTGGATTCGGTCACAACCCCGGGTTTTGTAGAAGCTGCCAACAGGGCAGCGGTTCCAGTGACTGACCTAGTTACCTACTACTTCATGACTGTTGTCACTTACCGGGTGTACTCTTGGCTCAAGTCGAATTAATCGCCAGAAATGCCCGAATATTGCCGACGCCCTAAAACAGGAGGCCGCGACGTGAACAAATTTTGGAACCCACTGTTCTAGGTCTTCTCAAATGGGAAGCCCATCTTTCTCTCTTTTACTTCAACATTGGACATTGTTGTCTCATTCAGTTTCCGATACACTCATGAACGCCCATTCGGCTGTGTTTGCACACTTCCTTCTGTTGTCTCTGATACCAGGTTGTAGCCCAGTGTCTCGGTTTTCTGTGTCTCGTTTCTTAGGTGGCTTGGGGAATGGATTTGTTCGTCTTGTTCAGTTTTACAATGTATCTATCTCTTTCTTGATCTTCCTAAGGCCTTAGAAGGTCTGCTGTAAAAAAAAGGCTCATATGCATTTTGGTCTGGCTGCATTCTCGCTAGAAAGCTGCAATATTTCATCCTTTGTCTGTCAATGTAAATCTAAAACTGTCTTGTCCTGACCTTTTCTCTCATGGTGGTATTCGTAACCCTGTCCCTTCTAGTGTTGCTGCTGACTTTAATGTTCTAGTGCAGGTAGTTATTTGCTGTTCTAGTGCAGGTAGTTGTTTGCTGTTCTAGTGCAGGTAGTTATTTGCTGTTCTAGTGCTCAGCTCATTGTTCATTATATTATCAAGCTCTACCCCTACAGCAGCATAAAACATTATCTTACATTCTTTGCTTCAAGTCATTCTAGATCTATTGCTGCCCTACAGCAGCATAGTATATTATCTTACATTCTTTGCTTCAAGTCATGGTAGATCTGTTGCTGCCCTACAGCAGCATAGTATATTATCTTACATTCTTTGCTTCAAGTCATGGTAGATCTGTTGCTGCCCTACTCATTCTTCACTTTGTCCACACGACTGATACAGAATCTTGATAATTTTGGGGGGAAAAAAAGGGGGGGGGGGGTGTAAGGGTATTAATTCGCTTTTATGTAAATAATTTTGTATATCAATATATTTTCTACCCCGCCATAAAAAAAAAATGTTTTATAGAAGAGGAGATGAGCGTCGATCAGCACGGTGTGGGAGTATTATACTGAACCTGAAGGCACAGGGAACACTGGAGTGATAGAAACATCGGGGACACAGGACACTGGAGTGATAGAAACATAGGGGACACATGACACTGGAGTGATAGAAACATCGGGGACACATGACACTGGAGTGATAAAAACATAGGGGACACATGACACTGGAGTGATAGAAACATCGGGGACACATAACACTGGAGTGATAGAAACTTTGGGGACACATGACAATGGAGTGATATAAACATCGGGGACACATAACACTGGAGTGATAGAAACATCGGGGACGCATAACACTGGAGTGATAGAAACTTTGGGGACACATGACAATGGAGTGATATAAACATCGGGGACACATAACACTGGAGTGATAGAAACATCGGGGACGCATAACACTGGAGTGATAGAAACATCGGCGACACAGAACACTTGAGTGATATAAACATCGGGGACACAGAACACTGGAGTGATAGAAACATCGGGGACACATGACACTGTAGTGATAGAAACATCGGGGACACATAACACTGGAGTGATAGAAACATAGGGGACACAGGACACAAGAGTGATAGATAACATCGGGGACACATGACACGGGAGTGATAGAAACATCGAGGACACAGGACACTAGAGTGATAGATAACATCGGGGACACAGGACACTGGAGTGATAGAAACATCGGGGAACAGGACACTGGAGTGATAGAAACATCGGGGACACAGGACACTGGAGTGATAGAAACATCGGGGACACAGGACACTGGAGTGATAGAAACATCGGGGACACAGGACACTGGAGTGATAGAAAAGATCGGGGACATAGGACACTGGAGTGATAAAAAACATAGGGGACACTGGACACTAGAGTGATTGAAACATCGGGGACACAGGACACTGGAGTGATAAAAACATCGGGGACACAGTACACTAAAGTGATAGAAACATCGGTGACACAGGACACTAGAGTGATAGAAAAGATCGGGACACAAGACACTGGAGTGATAGAAAAGATCGGGGACACAAGACACTAGAGTGATAGAAACATCGGTGACACAGGACACAGGAATGATAAAAACATCGGGGACACAGGACACTGGAGTGATAAAAACATCGGGGGCACAGGACACTTGAGTGATAGAAAAATCGGGGACACAGGACACTAGAGTGATAGATAACATCGGGGACACAGGACACTGAAGTGATAGACAAGATCAGGGACACAGGACACTAGAGTGATAGATAACATCGGGGACATATGGCACTAGAGTGATAGAAACATTGGGGACACAGGACACTGGAGTGATAGAAACATCAGGGACACAGGACACTGGAGTGATAGAAACAAAGGGGACACATGGCACTGGAGTGATAGAAACATCTGGGACATAGGACACTGGAGTGATAGAAACATCAAGGACACAGGACACTGGAGTGATATAAACATCGGGGACACAGGACACTGGAGTATAGAAACATCGAGGACACATGACACGGGAGTGATAGTAACATTGGGGACACATAACACTGGAGTGATAGCAACATAGGGGACACATG
The DNA here is from genome assembly GCA_905116865.2 of Candidula unifasciata. NCBI lineage: Eukaryota > Metazoa > Mollusca > Gastropoda > Stylommatophora > Geomitridae > Candidula > Candidula unifasciata. The sequence continues at coordinate 139,619 of CAJHNH020001003.1, read as the reverse complement.
ACAATGGAGTGATAGAAACATCGGGGACACATGACACTGGGCTGATAGAAACATCGGGGACACATGACACTGGGCTGATAGAAACATCGGGGACACATGACACTGGGGTGATAAAAACATCGGGGACACATGACACTGGGCCGATAGAAACATCGGGGACACATGACACTGGGCTGATAGAAACATTGGGGACACATGACACTGGAGTGACAAAAACATCGGGGACACATGGCACTGGAGTGATAGAAAACATCGGGGACACATGACACTTCAGTGATGGAAAAAAATGGAGATATAGGATACATGAGATCACGGGACTGACAAAAAAAAAGATTGGGGAAAAATGGACCAGGACAATAGACAAGACAGGAGAACTGATACGTGAGTGAGAGGCAGAATGAAAAGTCTGAGCTGTAATATTGAAGAAGTGTGGTTGGCAAAACATTGAAAATCAATTTACGCACACACATTCACACTCACACCCACCGCCACCCCACTCCCCCCCCCCCACACACACACGCACACACACATACACACACGCACACACACACGCACACACACACACGCACATATATAACGTTGCAGTGAACATTAAAAACTATAACAGTATACGGGATAAATAATAGATTTCGAAGTATACACATGGACATTAACAGATAATGTATCGCAGTAACATAAATATAACGCTATTTTCTCAGTAACCTAACTAAAACAGATTATTTTCACAGTAAGAACATAGCTGCGAGAGACGTAGCTAATTTTCGCTGGGTTGTGATAAGATAAGTACACAGTAACTGTGGCTCTGCTACCACCAAACAGCTGCTATGTTATCAAGTGTAAATATTAATAACGGGCTACCATGCTGAGTTCCATAACAACATATAATATGCTCTCAGTGAGCCAGCTATCACTTGAGACGGTGAGCATTTGACCCTGGTACAGGGGAATCCGTTATTGATTTGTGACTGGGTCTATGCATTGTCAGGAAAGACGATTTCGAGCGATACTCTGGTCAGCCCATCATACTGCCATAGGCCCCATCATGGTCGTGTTTTGTAAATAAAAAGAAAAGAACAGATCTACTCCAGCGGTCACGTATGATAACAGAGATGGCGGTTGGCCACATGACAGATGCTGATCTAGGGTCGTCGCCTGCTAGGGTTTCACAGATACTAGACCGGGTGATAATGGGGCAATGAGCTATCCCAGCTCTAGATTTTCTAGTCCCAAATTACTCATCTGAATGTTGAATTAAGATACGATATTATAGAAATCGGGGGACTCCCATAAACCCTCTGTCCCCATCTTCAGTATTAAGCGAAGAGTTTCAATTCTGATGGCACCAATAACTGTCTGATTGTATATCCGTCTCGTCTTTCCCTTGAGTGTTGAGCGTCGGCAACATCGCCTGGTAACTGATCGCAGCGCCATTCTACTCAGACCGCAAAGATCTATTTGTGCCTCCGCACTGTTCACTCGCTCCCAAAAGGCCCTCACAACATCTTGCCTATCAAACAGCAGTTCGCCACCAAGTGATGCAGAACCAGCCAGTCTGTCTGCCTTCTCATTTCGCAACACACCGACATAACCTGGAGAAAATATCCAAAGGATTTACACAGGACTTCTGAAGTGATGCTTGCCACTCTACACGCAGCATGCCTGTCTCCACCTTTCTCAACTTTCTCTGCGAGTCTGTTACAATCACGGCATGTGAGTACAGATCATTCTCAAATCAGCGGAAGACTGTAGACTGCCTCCACCTCCATTCTTAAACTAGCATTGCGATAGCATATGCCAAGCTTTGTTGCACTAAGCGACGTATTTTGTACCTTTATTTTAACTCAGTTAAAAGCCAGGTCAACATTTCACAATAAAAACATTACAATAACATTTACATTTTCATGTTAACTAGCTGTAGAATGTTATCTTCCAATGATAAAGACAACGGATCATTTTGAATTTCGTTGACAACTCGACTGCCGCATCTTCTACCTAACAAAGCTGTATATGGCTGCTTGATAAACACACTGCAATTTTTTTTATATTGATCTGATAACCATTTGCACCAATTTGTATTTAACCGTTAACTGTACAGTGGCACCGTTTTGTTGTTAAAATAGCTGTAATAAGCCATGTTTAACTGTCAACAACACTGCCAAGTGGCATGTTTCATTGATAACTACATTGTGGCTTCACATTTTTTATCGATATCTGCAGTCATATGATATTTTAAATCGATATATCTGCTGTCACGTCATTTTTTTTTAAAATCGATATATGTTCTGTCGGTTATATTTTTTTTTTTCGATATCTGTTCTCCGTCATATTTCAAATCGATATCTGCTTTGTCCGTCATATTTTAATTGACATCTGCAGTCACGTCATATTTTAAATCAATAGCTGCACTGTCACTTCATATTCTAAATCAATAGCTGCACTGTCACGTTATATTCTAAATCAATAGCTGCACTGTCACTTCATATTTTAAATGGATAGCTGCACTGTCACTTCATATTCTAAATGGATAGCTGCACTGTCACTTCATATTTTAAATGGATAGCTGCACTGTCACTTCATATTCTAAATGGATAGCTGCACTGTCACTTCATATTTTAAATGGATAGCTGCACTGTCACTTCATATTTTAATTCGATATCTGCACTGTCACGTTATATTCTAAATCGATAGCTGCAGTCACTCAAATTTTAAAGGGTAACTGCCTTATCGTGTCATTTTCTAATTGATAACTGGTTTGACTTGACTTTTTACCCCACTAGGACATCACCCAGAGCGATAAACACCCGGTGACACAAAGTACCACGATTCGGATGATGATTACCCATGGAGAGGTCTCAGAAACCCCATTCAACCCATACACTGGGATATAATTAGTGTCCCCGGCAATACCCGGTTAGGGGCTTCAAAAAAAAAAACGAAAAATTGCGTCCCGCATGGTGACGTGATGAATAGTGACTGTATCGGTAACTGCACTGTCGGGTCATTTTCTAATCTGTAATTGCATTACATAAGAAAGGGTTAAAAAATTAATTACACACATTGAGTAATATAACCTGCTGTGTTTAACTGAAAACGAGTCCTGTAAAAAAAAATATCCCTGACAATGATAATATGAGTCAGCTTTAACACAGTGATAACTCCAGACTCGCTTGATAAACACCACACACAACACGGTTGCATCACTGCCAAACTATAACGGCTTACGTGACGTATAGAGTAGGGGGAAGATTCTCTTGTCTTGCCCATGGATGCCGGCCACTCGGCGACAAACAGCAACAGATCAACAAGCGTGTTTATGAATAATCTGCCCAAATAGTCCAGCCTGGGTTGTGCTGATGTATGGTAGGATGTGTCCTTGGTCGCTGCAGTCTCTTCGTTATATATTGGTTTCAGGTCGCAGGCTGTATCACGTTTGTAAAAAAATTTGTTTAAGGTAGTGTGTCATTGATGTGTCAAAGGTTGGTAACCCGTGCTCCCTGGCGGGTGACCTACTGGCGGGCTGATGAACACAATTAGGCGGGCGAGACGCGGTTATATTACCGGAATGTGAAATAGATCACCGAGTGAACAACCCACCAGTAAAGTTCGGCTCTCTGGTCTTCTCACTTGCGGCAAAGGCAGGATGTAAGGTAGGCCATTGTGGCCAAATTTGGACACTTGAAGATGTTTGATGTAGTCACGATGGAACTTGAGATTGTCACTTTGAGTGTGGACCATGCTTCCGGAGGTGGTGTCTCAACTACACTTGACGGGATTGTGTCATACCTTCATGCAATGTCCTTGACACTTATTTTATAACGGTTTTATTATACTTTCCGGACACTCGAACTACATACACAAGACAGATGTACGCATGGTTTCTCCAGTTTATCGCTTCCGTGTCTTATCTCATGCATTTTCATCTTCAGTGAGTCATAAATTGTTTCTCGATTTCATTTTGGCATTGAATTATTTAATGCTTGTTTCCCCACCGATTTATATTGGTTCTTGTCTTTTATTTCACCCCAGCACGGGGCTCCTAGCTTTCGTAACGACTTTGCGGCAAAGTCCAATAGTATAAGCTGTTTAGGGTGCGAAATGAATACCGATTAAACCTAACCCTAACCGCCACTCATAATATTCGATTTACCTGGGAATTCCCTGCGAAATCTCAGAGCTCCCCGAGATGTGATGAAATACAAGAACCTTTATATTTTGCTCCTTTTATCTATTGCACGACTGCGATTCTAATTAACAGAATAAGATGCGTGGACGTATCTTTATTGAGGTGTTTCCGAGATCGCAGGGTGCCTTTATGGTGATTGAGAAATTTCATACTTTGTAGGGCAGCCTTGAAGAAGGAAGATCCGGTCTTCTGTGACACATCATGCTAGGACAAACCAGTGAGCTGCATCTAGTGAGCTGATCCTCTCTTCTATAAACCACTAAACATTTTTAATCTATTCGTCATTTATATATTTCTCTTCTTCTTCTTCTTTTTCTTCTTCTTCTGCCTTTCTAAACGCCTAATGAGCATAGGCCCTCAAACAACTCACGCGAAGTCTTTCTTCTAAATCTACTTTATGAGAACCACTTAGATTACCGCGGACACAGAAGAGAAAGAAGAAACACACTGGCACTTTACCAGATAACAACTTTAAGCAAACTTTAACTCATAAGCAACATCGTGTTATGGAAACTGAAAAACTTTGGCAGTCTCATCCTAACTACAGTGGCTTAGAAAAAAAAAAGATTCACCACGGCATGGTTTCAGAATGGTAGGGCAGGGGTGAAACGAAACGTTGGTGGAAAGAGGACATTACAGACCCAATGCTCTCGAAACTAAGAGGGATAGGAGTAGTAATGCTGGGAGCAGGCAGTGTTGGTAGCTAGGTCTGGGGAAGAACAACTATTGTTTGATACAGTGTAAATAAACTGCCGACATTCATCAACCGATGCCTGTGCAAAACAGGAAAATGGAGGGGGGGGGGGGTAAAATAATATGATTACAATCACTAATGTATATCTTTAAGGGAGAACTATACAATTCTCTGTGAATGGCGAGGTGAAGACCTGAGGCTGACTTTGGATAAGCAAACATGAAGCAAACCTGATAATAACACAGTCAGAATGTCTTTACACTGGAACTTACAGGTTGGAATGAATAAAGGAGCACAAAACAACAACATGAAGAAAGGAACTTGAAAGTTAAATTACAAATGATGGGTAGGACATGGGGTGAGCTCCGTGTGACAGCAAAATATAGGACGACTTGGCATGAGCTGGTGAAGCGGCTGTGCTAAGTAAAAGGAAAACAGAAACAGGAAAAAAGAGCAGGAAGAAGAAGAAAAAGAAGAAGATGTTTTAGGATTTTGTCATTGCCTACTCCTGCCCCTGTGTGTGCACGTGTGTTAAAGAGCACACAGTGCCTGTCAGTCTAGGTCAGTGTAGATATACCTGAACAGACAGGTACCAGGAGAATATCTCACCTGCCTGTAAAGATATCACCTCATCATCATCATGTAGCAGGTCCTTTGCAGAACGTCGCTCTCATCACAGTCTCCCGCCTCATGCACTTTCATACTCAAGTAGTCACTTATATCTTGTGCCCATCTTCGTGTCGGTCGGCCCCTGCTCCTCCTTCCTAGTACCATGCCTTCTGCTATATTTTTTCAAATCCGTCGTGGCGCTTGATATGACCAAAATAAATCAGCTTTCGAGAAAGGATGCTGTTTATTAGCCAATCTTCCTTGATGTTCAGATGTTTTAAGATGTCAATATTTCTTCTCTTCTTTGTCCAAGATATTCTGAGAATCTTTCCATATCATTTCAGCTCAAAAGCCCCTCACCTACCCATCATAAATACCAAGGTAGTAGTCGTAAAAGTCCTAGATCTAAGCATTCTGCAACGCTGAACAAGATACCTGAGATTTACGCCTGCTGCACATCAGCAGTGTTGTCTCAAGCCTTCAGGTAGCAGTAACAGGGAGAAGGAAGGGAGTAGGGAGTAATAATCTATCTGTAATGATTTGACAAGTGTCCTGTTTCAAACATGCCCTGTCAACGGTGGTGACATGATACAGGTGTGGAGACTTGCACCTTACTGACATGAACCTGATGTTTCTCTGACTGGCCACAATAAATTGGAAGTTTTCCCTTCCTGAAGGCAAGAGATGTCTCTAATGATGTGTTTCTAAATGTGGGCACAGCTGAGTAATAGAGCGCTGACGTCATTTAGAATAAGCAAGTTTGTGTCTGCGTAGCTGAAATTTGTAGGCTGGGTTATTATTAGTTGCGCATCCTTTACAGGACGTTGTGCCCCTAACCCCAATATTTGTTGGCTGCTCTGGCTTTTCTGGGCGAATTTTACGTTCAGTAGTTTGCCATTGCCTTCTGAACCGTCAGCTCCTGGCACCACTGTCCAAACCAACGCAAGAGGTATCCTCCGCAGCTGGAATCGATCCCGGCACACCTGCTTTACGAAGCTGACTCGCAACGCCTAAGCCACATATGCCTACGTAGGCGGCGGAGGTATTATTATCATTATTTATGAATGCCTCCTCCTTCACCAATCTTCATCATCACTATCATCATCACTCTCCCCCGTCGCGAACTCACATAAGACGTCAACAGTTGTTGTTTTTGTTCTTCGTTGGTGGTATAGATCCTGGAAGTCAGTACAGCTATGGCTGGCTGGGATTTCTTTCTCAACTCACTGTACCGTTAGCAGTCACTTTACAGTTTTGGGTAATCATATGCAATAAAGACACACGGGCAATAGAACAAATAAAGTCTCCTTGTGGGTTCTGGGTTTCCATTTGTGGGGAAAACAAGAGTAAGCCCACTTCTTCCCCAAAAACAGCATGTTTTATGAGTCGGCTCATGGAGGACTTCCTTCGAAGTCAGAGTGCATCTGCCTGAGATGCAAGCAATTAACATGCTGCGTACTTAGTATCCGAATCTGTACAAAGGTTGTGCCCGCAATACACAGACTTTGAAACACGACTACAGTTTGAGATGGACGAACAACCAGAACCTTTTGCCAGAGTTTTCATCCTATAAAAATAAAGAAAAAGAAGACCGTTACCGATAGTTCGGGAACCGTTGTTGAGAAACTAGGTTACGGCCGGAGATTCTAGATGAGGGTGACAATTGTGAACAAACAGCGAAACGTTCGCTTGACGATACAGTAGGTAGGTGCAGTTTTAGTGAATCCCTGAGTGACACATGATTGCATGACCATTGTTGAACTTTGATACTGACAGGCCTAAGTGATGTGCACACGTGGGGCTGCACGCGACCAGTTTCCGCTCCACACTCGTCATTATGACGTCATGTAGCCAGTAAACCCCAAGATTATTTAAAGCAATGGTTTTCAATATTTTTCCGGTGGTGACCCCTTAAATGGCGAGACCCTGACCCCACCCCACCCCCTTTTCCCCCCTAACAAACTTTACAAAAAATAAATAAATGGGGGTGGGGGGGGGGGGATTAGGAAATATTGTAAGCACTATTAACAAACGTGTCAAGAAAAAGCATCCACGTGTCAGTGGGTTGAATACCATTACGTCCTTGGCCCTTTTGTTTATTAATAATTAAACTGAAGAAAAAACATGTATGTTTTTTAGATTATTAAAAGTAATAATGAACTAAGTTTCAAAAGTGCTTGACCCCTATGTCATCCCAACCCCTTTTCAAACTTCTTTGAGCCTCGGGTGGGGGGGGGGGGGCGCACCTGGGTTGAAAATCCAATATTTAAAAGGTATTTAGATGTAGGGGGAAAAAACGGGAGGGGGACGGGTAGAGAGTACTGCGTCCTAATGACACAGTTTGTTGTCTTAAATCCTCACTCTGGCTGTTGCCGGGAGCCCTAATTTAACAAAGCCTATGGGTTGTACGGGATTTTTGGGACCTGTCTCCGGGTGATCCTGATCCGGATGTCCTGGTGGGGTTAAACATTAGTCAGTCTGGAGGAGAGGGAGAGGGTTAGAGTCGACTTTATTGCACCAGGTTTAATCCGTATGGTTTTTTTTCTCACTAGCAGAGCGGTTCCTTTCGCGTCGAGAGAGACGAACTCCTTAGCTCCAGCCACAAACAAATCGTCTCATACAATACTCTAAGGACGGGTGCCAAATCTAATTTACAACACCCAGAGCGCCGGAGACTAACGGCTTAACCAGTCAGTAGCGAAAAGCTTTATGCAGATTTTACCCCCACACTTTCACATAAAACAGCACTGACAGACTGTATAACCCCATACTCACACATAGAACAACACCAACAGATTGCATCATCCCACACTCGCACATAGAACAACACCAACAGATTGCATCGCCACACACTCACACATAGAGCAACACCAACATAATGCATTACCACACAATCCCGTGTTGAACAATACCAACATACTGCATTACCACACACTCACACATAGAACAACACCAAAAGATTTCATCACCACACACTCAAACATAGAAAAGCACCAACAGATTGCATCACCACACACTCACACATACAACAACACCAACAGACTGCATTACCACACACTCACTCATAGAACAACACAAAAACCTGCTAAATCAAGCTTTCATCGTTCTTTAAATCTCAGGTGTACTTCAAGGTCGGTCATATGGCAGAAGACTACTTACTACTAGCCAATCCCAGCGTCTGCTGAATTGACAAACTGGGAGATGCCACTGTCTTCCGCTACAGTGTGATGTCATCCGAGGGACAGGTGTGGGTCATGACATGACAGTGACACATGACTCATTCTGTGACGGCACACACAGCCGGAAACAGATGTCTGACATCCCTTCCCTTTGAAATCGGAGACCGGCACAACACAGAGCATGAGGTCTAATTCTGTCTGCTGAATGAGGAATTCGGAAAATGGGTTTGCCAACAACTGCTGGAAAGTGCACATGGAGTTTAGCATTTAACTTAAACAGACATGTGAGCGGGACTCTCTTTACTGGCGGTAGTCGGTACCGGCACCTTTCCTATGCACCCTGTTCTTCTTCAATTTATTTAATGACACTTCGGGAGCAGTACCGGCACCTTTCTAGACACTGTAGTGAGTACAGACACTTATTTTTCTAGAAAGAAAGATAGATGGAAAGAAAGAAAGAAAGAAAGAAAGAAAGAAAGAAAGAAAGAAAGAAAGAAAGAAAGAAAGAAAGAAAGAAAAAAAGAAAGAAAGAAAGAAAGAAAGAAAGAAAGAAAGAAAGAATACATTAGTGAGAGAATGTTATTTGTGCAGAATATTTTATTGAGGCGACGCAGGCGCGCGCGCACATACACACACGCATACACACACACACACAATCAATCAATCACAAAACAAGTACTGAGACGGAAAACACAGGCCATGGAAATGTAGAGGTCCAGGAGAAACCCGACGACACTAACACTGGATTCCACACACGATATGGAAGGATTGAACAGGGTAGAATGGAACAGAGGGATAGTCTAAGAAACCCAGCGTGACGCATAAGAGAGATACTAGGGACACACACAAACACACACACACACACACACACACAAGAGAGATACTAGGGACATACACAAACACACAAATGAGAGATACTAGGGTCATACAAACACACACACACACATATGAGAGATACTAGGGACATAAACACACACATATGAGAGATAATAGGGACATACACACACATATGAGAGATACTAGTGACATACACACACATACACACACACACATGAGAGATACTAGGGACATACACACACACATACACACATATGAGAGATACTAGGGACATACACACACACACACAAGAGAGATACTAGGGAGACACACACACATATGAGAGATACTAGGGACATACACACACACACATATGAGAGATACTAGGGACATACACACACACATATGAGAGATACTAGGGACATACACACACACACACATGAGAGATTCTAGGGACATACACACACACAAGAGAGATACTCGGGACATACACACACACAAGAGAGATACTAGGGACACACACACACACAAGAGATATACTAGGGACATACACACACACACACACACACAAGAGAGATACTAGGGGGACACACACACACATATGAGAGATACTAGGGACACACACACATATGAGAGATACTAGGGACACACACACACACACAAGAGAGAGATACTAGGGACATACACACACACATACAAGAGAGATACTAGGGACACACACACACACACATATATATATATATATATATATATATATATATATATATATAGAGAGAGAGAGAGAGAGAGAGAGAGGTTGTATGTGCGCGCGCACACACACACACACTTCTAATCATGTTTCAAGCTAGTTACTATACGACTGAGTCTAGCGAAGATAATTGCAATCATCTCAATGACATTTCAGCCTCGCTCCTTTCAGTTCCTTTTGGGCTGTGGACTGGAACCCGGCTGCTCTGCTGTACTAGCTGGTAGTCGTTGTTTATTTTAGGGTCTACGTGGCCAGACACACCTGCTACTGATATAAACAGGCTGTCACCGACAACAGAGATGACAACCACCACGCAGGTTATTTAAAGATTTCAATGAATTAAAAAAAGGATTGCCAGAATTCTGTTTCCGCTCAGATCTCTGCCAAAGTTGGTGTGCTCAACTTCGACATTTATCTCAACAATCGGTCCCCATTACCACATGCCAGCCAAAATTACCGGGTTTGGCCTCCGCGAATCGCTTACCTGGCAATTACAGGAAACGGTTCCATCGATATGGCGTGCTTCCTTGCCAGCTAGCGATATCCCTGGATGGGGTAGAAATAAATCACCTGCAGTGCAAACCACTTGCAACAACCTGGCCCAGAATGGTTTCATTTGCACTCCCATAATTTCTAGCCCAAATCTGGAGATCAGCCTGCATCAATCACCTACAATTATGCCGCCTACGACGATGATTACGTACAGGGGGGCAATTATCTTCCGACATGACATACGGTTCATAATCCGGAAGTTGCTTGCGTTGACTACACAACATGGTTACAGAACTGGTTCACTTGTTGGTTATCTCGCAGTTGGGAAAAGAAGGGGTGTGGGGGGGGGGGGGGGTTCTTGGCAATGTAATTGTCAGCTCTAGCTTGTGTGAGTGTGTGTTTGTGTGTGTGTGTATATATATACATATATATATTTGTGTGTGTGTATGCGTGTGTGTATGTGCATGTGCATGTAACAAAGATAAATTTACTTTTTTCTTCTTCTTCTTTTTCTTATTTTTCTTCTTATTATTCTTTTTCTTCTTCTACTTCTCCTCCTCCTCTTTCTCAACCACCTCCTAATCCTACCTCATAAGAAGAAAAAGAAGAAGAAGAAGAAGAAGAAGAAGAAGAAGAAGAAGAAGAAGAAGAAGAAGAAGAAGAAGAAGAAGCGGCTGTCAACAAGATGGTTGGTTCCGGCATACACACACTAAAGTTTTGCTACAGAGTTAGTGCACTGCGCTGAGATTCTCATTATATGATCCGTAGAAGGAGACTAGAGCACACGAGGAGAGAGACATTCGTCTGCATTGTCAGTGATCCCTAATCAGTGCCATAATGCTACAATAACTCGATCATTTTGTGTGCACTAGCATGGGCGTACTTGTGTCCAGCACAGATTTGTCTCCGGTTGTGTACAGAAGCTTACAGTGGTGTACTAGTGTCAACCACAGTGTTGTCTCCAGTTGATTACAGCAGCATAAAGTGGTGTACTTGTGTCGAATACAGGATTGTCTCCAGTTGTGTACAGAAGCATAAAGTGGTGTACTTGTGTCGAATACAGGATTGTCTCCAGTTCTGTACAGAAGCATAAAGTGGTGTACTTGAGTCCACCACAGGGTTGTCTCTAGTTGTGTACAGAAGCATAAAGGGGTGTACTTGTGTCCACCAAAGGGTTGTCTCCAGTTGTGTACAGAAGCATAAAGGGGTGTACTTGTGTCCACCACAGGGTTGTCTCCAGTTGTGTACAGAAGCATAAAGGGACATACTTGTGTCCACCAAAGGGTTGTCTCCAGTTGTGTACAGAAGCATAAAGGGGTGTACTTGTGTCCACCACAGGGTTGTCTCCAGTTGTGTACAGAAGCATAAAGGGACATACTTGTGTCCACCAAAGGGTTGTCTCCAGTTGTGTACAGAAGCATAAAGGGGTGTACTTGTGTAAGCCACAGGGTTGTCTCCAGTTGTGTACAGAAGCATCAAGGAGTGTACTTGTGTCCACCACAGGGTTGTCTCCAGTTGTGTACAGAAGCATAAAGGGGTGTACTTGTGTAAGCCACAGGGTTGTCTCCAGTTGTATACAGCAGCATAAATCGGTGTACTTGTGTTTTACAATAAACATGCGTCAAAAACCTGGAAGACTTCGTTTATGTCCACCAACATAAAGTCATATATTTGTACTTGTGTCAAGCAGCCGGGTGACTTATTTGTGTAGTATATACTTACATAACGTCATCTCCCTGTGTCAACCACTAGGTTTTCTATCGGCTATTTACACCTAAACATGGTTATGTATGCAGTTGTGTTAGACCCTGAGATAGGGCTGCTGCCACCTACTGTAAAGCCAAGAACCTGCACCATAAAGCCAAGAACCTGCACCATAAAGCCAAGAACCTGCACCATAAAGCCAAGAACCTGCACTATAAAGCCAAGTGCCTGCACCATAAAGCCAAGAGCCTGTACCATTAAAGAAAGAGCCTGCACCATAAAGCCAAGAACCTGCACCATCAAAACAAGAGCCTGCACCATAAAGCCAAGAGCCTGCACCATTAAAGAAAGAGCCTGCACCATAAAGCCAAGAACCTGCACCATAAAGCCAAGAACCTGCACCATAAAGCCAAGAACCTGCACCATAAATCCAAGTGCCTTCACTTGAGTGTAGCACACCAGCATTAAAGTCATGTACTTGTGTCAAGCAGCCGGGTGACTTATTTGTGTTGTATATACTTACATAACGTCATCTCCCTGTGTCAACCACTAGGTTTTCTATCGGCTATTTACATCTAAACATGGTTATGTATGCAGTTGTGTTAGACCCTGAGATAGGGCTGCTGCCACCTACTGTAAAGCCAAGAGCCTGTACCATAAAGCCAAGAGCCTGTACCATAAAGCCAAGAGCCTGTACCATAAAGCCAAGAGCCTGTACCATAAAGCCAAGAGCCTGTACCATAAAGCCAAGAGCCTGTACCATAAAGCCAAGAGCCTGTACCATAAAGCCAAGAGCCTGTACCATAAAGCCAAGAGCCTGTACCATAAAGCCAAGAGCCTGCACCATAAAGCCAAGAGCCTGCACCATAAAGCCAAGAGCCTGTACCATAAAGCCAAGAGCCTGCACCATAAAGCCAAGAGCCTGCACCATAAAGCCAAGAGCCTGTACCATAAAGCCAAGAGCCTGTACCATAAAGCCAAGAGCCTGTACCATAAAGCCAAGAGCCTGCACCATAAAGCCAAGAGCCTGTACCATAAAGCCAAGAGCCTGCACTATAAAGCCAAGAACCTGCACCATAAAGCCAAGAGCCTGCACCATAAAGCCAAGAGCCTGCACCATAAAGCCAAGAGCCTGCACCACACAGGTCACACACTCAGACATCAGTCATCGGTGGACACGGCTGCCTGGCAGGTGTCACTGTAGGCGGGACAAAGCAGTTTCAACAACAGATTAATTTATCATTCCTTCCCCTTCTACAACGAACAAAAACTGTTTTCCGGCTAGTTTAGACACAGCGAGAAATACATGACTAAAAGTATAGGATAGCCCGAAATTCAGACGGAGCGATAAATTTGCGAAATTTTGTGAATTTTAGATAATTTAGACAGAGCGATACATCTGCGAAATTATAGGATTTCCGGGATTAGATGTCGACACACACACACACACACACACACGCACACACATACACACACACACAAACACACACGTATACGTGTGCGCGCACACACACAGACACGTGTTGTGGAGGTGCGCTGATACGATGCGACCAAGGGTTTATCAAAAGATACGAGACTATTTTCTCCTTCTTTTTCACACTCGCCGGCGATAAACTCCAACGCAAAGTTCTGGTTCTGTGTCTACTTCTGGACTTTGGTGTCATTGTTGAGATGTATATGAACATTCGTTTTACAGATTGTCTTTATTGTATGCAGACTGTTGGCTTCTAGTCTCTCATGCAGATGCAGTTTTGAAGGACACATTTTATAAATACATATATATTTTAAGTATTGTCTCACAAGGACAGATCGTTAATAGATTGTATGCTAAATTTGAAATGTTTACACCGAGCTGTTAATGAGTTATATATTTCCTTAAATTTGGGCCCGAATTTTGAAACAGTCTGTAGGTACATCTTCCACTGCTGAATTCTTGCCATGCAGCTACCCCACGGCTCTGTGCGTCTATTTGTTGCCATGGGATATTAACAGTTTACACGGATCCTTCCAGAGTTTTGCGTGTTCTAGAAGTCAAGAACTCTCATCCATCAGCCCAGGAAAGCATAACTCCTATCCATCAGCCCAGGATCAATAAGTACGAGAATGGAGGGAGGAGAGAGAAGAGAGAAGGAAAGATAGAGAGACAAAGAGAGAGAGAGAGAGAGAGAGATAGAGAGAGAGAGAGAGAGAGAGAGAGAGAGAGAGAAAGAGAGGGTAAGAAGTTGAGGTAAAGAGAGAACTAACGGGCGAACTTTTCTTTAAAATGGCCACAAAATAGGCACGCAAGCCTCTCTTGTATTCGGCCTTTCCAAACAGCTGTCATACAAACGTTTTCATTAGATCAGATTATATTCATAGCAAACTACATAATATCAAGATAGAAAGAAACCACACAAAGGCATCGATGGCTAATACATACATTCAAATACAGTGAAACCTCAAGAAACGAATTTAAACCGTTCCATGGCTGAGTTCGTGTGGGGAAAAACTCGTATCCTGAAATTATAGTTCCCATTGAAATTAATGTCAATTATTTTAATTAGTTTCAGCTCTCCACAAATTCACGCGTTGGTATTTGTTAACCCGTGTTTGGGAGTAAAAGTAAAATAAGGTAAAGGTTCCTTTTCTACGCCTTTATGAGTATAGGGCATATAGGGCTAGACCTATATTTTTATAGATCTATCGGCACAAAATGGGTGATGTGGTCAGCATCACGCCGGCCGCCTTAACTTCCAGGGACTCCACCCGGTACCCTTTCAAGGCTGGTTCGACTTGGGTGTCAAGGTCATTTTTTGAAAATATCCGACTCCGTGTTGGGAGTCGCCGTGGTGACCCGGCTAGATGCTCGCCTGCCGATCATGAGGTCGTGGGTTTGGGTCCTGACAGTGCTGGACTGTTTTAAAAAAAATGACCTCGTCTCCTGGGCCGGTCGGCTCTGTGGCTAAGTCGATGCGAACGCTTCGTAATGCTGGGGTGCCGGGTTCGTTCCCAGCTGCGGGCCATGCGCCTTGCGTTGGTTTCGACAGTGGTATCAAGAAAGCCGACCGTCCAGGAGGCAAGGGCAAACTACTGGACGTAACTTTGCCTAGAGAAACCACACAACAGCCAGGGGTTATGGGATTGGTTCTGCAACGTCCTGTAAAGGATACGCAACTAACCTAACCTCCTGGGCCGACCCAACCTGAGTGGGTGCCAGGTGCAATTCTGGGAACTAGAGGCGGACTGCGTGAAGCTGACCACATCATCCACCAAGTGTCCTTTGGTCTTTAGATCATAGGTCTAGCCATGGAGGCGTCGAAAAAGAACAAAAACCAGTCAGCAATTAGATCGTACTATATAAGAACCGCAGGCTACACATCAAGAGGCCGACCAAGATAGACACTGGCGGAGGGAGTAAAAAAGACCTGACCTGCTTCGATCCTGTGCCAGTGAAAATCAAATCTCTCACGGTACCATTTGAAAAACCAGCGAACAAACAATTATTCTCGGTATAATGCAGAAAAAAATGTAAATACACTCAACACATAAGGCAGTTTCTAGAGGTGCCAAAGCCAACAATGGCCACTAGAAACACAGTTTGTCGTTGACAGAAGTAGCAGTCTTCCGTCTATATGTAGAAATTGCATTAACAAAGCGCTGTCAGGAGCAAAAGTAACCTCGAAGCCAGATATTCTGCCGTGCGTATCCTCCATATTAGGCCGAAAGTCAATTCTTACCGTTCACCGGCTGTAAACCTCAGCGGACAGTTCTGGTTATTAGACGACTTCTAGACAACACGTACTTGAATACAGCATGAATACAGCATGCTTGAATATCGGTTTTACAGATCTCGCATATAAGTATGCAGACTAGAAGTTACTCGTCCTCACCCGGATGCACTCCGACTCCAAAGGAAATACTCTTTAACGACATACATGTTGGAGTTAGGGGTCTTATACCCCCACCCCTCCCTTTTTTAACGCATCCCACCCCAAGGGGACCCGAAATCTAAATAGGTAATTTGAATTAGGTGTATCATGAAATGAAAATTCTCTAGTATAAATTACAGTCTTGTCCGTTCCTAGAAACATCTACCAACATCCGTGTTGTGATGATTGTTTTCATAAAATGCTGATTATTGTCAGAACATGCTGTATCTTATCAAACAATGCAGTATCTTGTCACAACATATTGTATCTTGTCACAACATGTTGTATTTTGTTAAACAATGCTGTCTTTTGTCACAACATTCTGTATCTTGCAACACATGCGGTATCTTGTCACAAAATGCTGTATCTTGTTACAACAGGCTGTATTTTGTCAAACAATGCTGCATCTTGTTACAACATGCTGAATCTTGTCACAACATACTGTATTATTGTCATAACACGCTGTATCCTGTATTTTTTGCCAACATGTTGTATCTTGTCGCAACATTTTGTATTTTCTCCCAACACGCTGTATCTTGTCACAACTTGTTGTATTTTTTCCAACATGCTGTATTTTGTAACAACATGTATTTTTGTGCAACATGTTGTATCTTGTCACATCGTGTTGTTTTTTCTTCCAACATGCTGTATTTTGTCACAACATCTTGTTTTTTCTTTTAACAAGCTGTATCATGTCACGACATGATTTTTTTCTTCTAACATGCTGTATCTTGTCACAACATGCTGTATTTTCTTCCACCATGCTGTATCTTGTCACAACATGCGGTATTTTCTTCCAACATGCTGTATCCTGTATCAACATGCTGTATTTTATCACAACTTGCTGTATCTTTTCACAACATGTTGTATTTTATACCAACATGCTGTATCTTGTCACAACATGTATTTTCTCCCAACACGATTTATCTTGTCACAACTTGCATTTTTTCCAACATGCTGTCTTTTGTCACAACATGTATTTTTGTGCAACATGTTGTATCTTGTCACATCGTGTTGTATTTTCTTCCAACATGCTGTATCTTGTCACAACATGTTGTATTTTGTTCCACTACGCTGTATCTTGTCACAACATGTTGTATTTTGTTCCACTATGCTGTATCTTGTCACAACATGTTGTATTTTGTTCCACTATGCTGTATCATGTCATAGCATGTTGTATTTTCTTCCACCATGCTGTATCTTGTCATAAGCCACATTTCTCCTAGCTTTACGGTATTTAAAATGGAATCAAGGCCGAAGGGTTGCGATATCCATAATACCGAGCATAAGGATTAACAACTCATGGCTTCTGGATACTAAAACAAAGCAACAAACCTATTTTAATATATCAGCATACATATAGGCAGATCCATCCATCCATCTACCATTGCATCTATCTACGAACGTAACCATCGTCCCGCCCATTCATCTACCCACACCATTTATCTCACCATCCACTCAATGCTATTTTTCACCGCTTCCTTCCATTCTGGCTGTTACCAGCCTTACACTTGGGCTCTACCAATACTTTGTATAAAAATCACCCTTACTGTCTCTATTTGATAGCGGACAGTAAGAGAGAAGCAATGTGTTACTAGACTCATGTTTTTACATCATCTCATATTTGATCAATCAATCCATCCATCTACGATACCATTCATCCACCAAACAGTCATCCATCCATTCATCTACCCACCCATCCATTCATCTACCATTCCATTCATCCACTAATACAGTCATCCACCATTCCATCCATTCATCTACCCACTCATCTATCCAGGACACACTCGCCTATCCACACCACCATCCACACATGCTGTTTTCCCATCTATCCCTTCATCGCTCCCTTACACTCTGGTTGTTACCAGTCTTACTCTCGGGCTCGACTGATTACTTTTGTATAACAAGCATCCTTACTGTCTCTATTTGATAGCTGACAGTAAGAGAGAAGCATCTATCTATCTATCTATCTATCTATCTATCTATCTATCTATCTATCTATCTATCTATCTATCTATCTATCTATCTATCTATCTATCTATCTATCTATCTATCTATCTATCTATCTATCTATCTATCTATCTATCTATCTATCTATCTATCTATCTATCTATCTATCTATCTATCTATCTATCTATCTATCTATCTATCTATCTATCTATCTATCTATCTATCTATCTATCTATCTATCTATCTATCTATCTATCTATCTATCTATCTATCTATCTATCTATCTATCTATCTATCTATCTATCTATCTATCTATCTATCTATCTATCTATCTATATCTATCTATCTATCTATCTATCTATCTATCTATCTATCTATCTATCTATCTATCTATCTATCTATCTATCTATCTATCTATCTATCTATCTATCTATCTATCTATCTATCTATCTATCTATCTATCTATCTATCTATCTATCTATCTATCTATCTATCTATCTATCTATCTATCTATCTATCTATCTATCTATCTATCTATCTATCTATCTATCTATCTATCTATCTATCTATTGTTTGCAAGCACAGGCACCACTTTTATTCCACGCGGATGGACTAAGGTCATCCCCACAACCCAACCCCGGTTACGCCCTATAGGCCAACCCCTCCCTCCCTCCTTAGACACTTAGTGTACGCTGCTGGCGTCCAGCCCGTCCCTTTTTTTGCCCCTACCTGCGCGTTGGAGGTATATAGGCTGACCGTCGTTTCATTTGAACGAAGATTTTTCGCCAGGGACACTAGATGAGTATCGTTAATTTTATACATTAGAGTCCTATGTAGTCACTTCATAGTTAGAGCCTATTTGTGTATATGTACTGTGTTGTCCTTTATGTGCTGATGAAGGCTAATCGCCGCAACGTCCTTTGTTTGTTTATTGTTATCGATTTTGTAAAGCTAACATAAACTAATTGTTATTTCTTACCAACTTTTTCTCTTCCCTATAATTTTCTACTCCTTATAAAAACTATCTTGTCATAACACGTTGTATTTTCTTCCACCATGCTGTATCCTGTCACAACATGTTGTATTTTCGTCCAACATACTGTAGACACAAGGCGGCAACCACCCTGTGGTTGGTGTGTGGAGCCAGTCCTTCAATCAACATCCGGTTTTTGACAACCCCCCTCCAGCCACTTCCGGTCGGCAACAGAAGCGCGTGCCAGCCCTGTTTGGCCAAGAAATCAAGTTTTGATAGCATTTCCGGGAAAATGGCTGCGTCCCGTAATTTTATTTTATCGTCCAGTGATGGTGGGGATGAGGCACAATCATTTGTTGTTCCAGTCGGAGCTTCATTGAGGGCTTGCCTCGATTCTGACGTTCATGACGTCATCAACCTGGGTACAGTTTTCATGAGCCAATGTTATGCACTGGAAAAAAGAAGTGGAACAATTTATTGATTAATCAGACGTTGCATGACAGTTAAAATAAACTTAGAAGTCGCGTTCACTTTTGTCCTCAATGTTTGTGAGTTAGTGTGTCCGCGTGCGTGGGTCACGACTGTCAGAGGAGGGAGTGCCATCTTGATGATTTCTTGGTAGACACGGCGTTACTGGAGGAAACTAGAATATGTGTTAGAGTAAGGTCAGTGAATGGGCTTAAGCAGGGTGGCTCCTGTTCAACAATCTATGCAGAGACATTGGTCTTGGAGTAAAGCAGTGTCCTCATGTCATTCTTTACAGTCATCAGAAACAGACAAATTGGAAGGGTAAGAGAAGAACACAAACAATTCCAGATATAAGGTAGGGTCTATTCATGTGGAGTTGAGGGACGGGGTTGGGGGGGGGGGGGGTCTTGTTCTTCATACAGTGGATCACACGGGATCTTAAGACACCTGCTGGATTTTTGCTAGACCGCATAGGATACTAATATATGGACAGCAGCAGCAGCAGCAGAAGAAGAAGAAGAAGAAGAGCGCACGAACGAACGAACATTATTTCCAACTGGTCACGAATTGGTCATGCAGGGCAGTTTTACATTGAGCCCTTTCAAACTCTCATCTTTCACACGACAATAGTATTGTCTGTAGGAAACATATATCAAAATTCATAGTATAAATGTAAATTAAACATACCACAAATATACATACACAGCGCAGGCATACATGAGGCAGACAAACAAACGAGGCAGTAGCACATACACAAACATACGCACATATTTACACAAGAACCTTCACACACATTCGGGTTGACATACTTAAGATCCATACACCAACACAACACGTACTAACAGACACAAAACAGACACAAGCACATGCACAACACATACATACACAAAATATGCTCACAGACACGGAACACACACAGACCAAAAACAAAGACACAGCACAACATATACACAAAGACAAAAGACATCAGGAGGAGAAAATCGACAACCTTAGGGTTTGTCACTAGAAAGGGGATGAGGGGTGTGGGGGGGGGGGGGGAATAGGAGTACATCGTGACATTTGGAAAGTTGGATGGCAAGTTTGGTAGAGGGAGACGGATAGAGAAGATGCTTGAAAGTGTGACATCATGGCATGGAAGATTAGCTCTGTCAGAACTGACCGAATGTACACGAGACAGAAGCTTGTGGACAGACATGACCACCAACCACACGCTTTATGGACTAGGCGAAGAAGAACCCGTGGTGAACCCGACATGAAGGCTGCTGATATTCACACAAGCTGCCCGGTGGGAGACAGGTCGGCTAACTTCTACACTTGTCCTCTACCTCTTTCAGAGAGTGCGTGTTCTGTACTGGTTGTTCCGGGGCTGGGTTCCGAGGTCCTGGGGTGAGGAAGGGGGGGGGGGGGACAAGAATAGACCCATTGCCTTCCCAAAAGCGTGTCTTTTAACTCGACCAGCTAGGAGCTTCCTTCGCCTGAAAGGCAAGCAACCAGGAGTCTGCATACAAATAATTTACATCTGTTAAAACAGAGGTACAGGCAACATTTATGTTCTGGGACACAACTAAAGCCCTGAGATGGACGAATAACCAAAACTTTCTGCCGAAGTTTACAGCCGGTGAACGCGAAAAGGAATAAAACAAGAGATGTTTGCTTTGACGTCGGAGTGCATTTGCCTTAAAGTGCTAACCCGTTCATATTACAGGAAGACAACTATAAGACCATTATGGTCACACGCGAAAATTTTCACATTTCGGAACTATTCACATTCAAAAACTGTTTTCAGTACTTTTTGGCAAAATTAAAATACTCAAAATTTTAAAACAATAAATGGTGGCCGAAAGGTCGTTGTGTTTGGAAGCTCGCTCTCCTTCGAGATACGCCTAGCCAGATCAAAGGGAGACAGAACAAACAGGAAACACCATGAATGAAGAAGGAAGACATGCACCAGTGACAACAGGACGAGCGGTTTGATTCGGATGGAAGCATTAAGCCAAAAATGGCACAAACACCAGTATTCAGTCACGAAAGTGACGCAAATAACCCAGACCACAAATATAGGCGGAGACTGTTAGCAGCCTAGGCTAGCTAGCAGCAGTCTGAACGTGGTCGAGCTTTTTTTTTCTTTCAAAAGGACTTGGACTTGGACAGTCGGCACAGAAGTTTGTGATGAAGGCTAATCACCGCAACGTTCTTTGTTTAATGTGATCGATTTTGTAAAGCTAACATAAACTATTTGTTCTTTCTTACAAACGTTTTTTCTTCCCTATAATTTTCTACCCCTTTAAAAACAGATGGTGAACACAGAAAAGTAGGAAAAGTGCTGGTTGTTTGAAAGGTTCCTATCTTGCAACCAACCACTCACAGCGGTTAAGTAGCGCCACAATGTGATTGTGAGCAATGGGCCAGGAAGTAGGAGTTTGGAAAGATGTGAAAAAATGTGATAATATCTCACTGATCGAGGCACCCTTTCTCCATTACCCCTCGTCCTCGCAGGATTTGTGATAATATCACTCTAATGAGGGACCCACTCTCACAATGCCGCACTATCCCCGGCATCACGATGTTTGTGACTGTTTTACTGCATCCTCACATCGGCAGATTTTTATCTCCATTCCTTGTATTCAATCATCTGTAATTTGTTCTTATTTCGTTTGCGCGCGCATTTTCCTAATCAGAGTTTTGCAAATTTCATAAAGGTCCAAAAACGTTGAACAATTTCATGTAATGACAGATAGTTTTTCTTTTTTTAATGAATAAAGAAAACTGAACCATTTGTGAAGCGAACCAGACTGGACAACAGGAGAGAATAAATGTATCTGTGACTTGTCTTGAATTTGGACTGTTTCCCCACCAAACAAAGGCAAAGAATTTATAGTGTAGGAGAATGCGTACACCATTTCAATAAAATTTTTAAACCAGTTGCTTCAAATAAGAAGCACTCACAAACAGACATATATGCAAATATACTCACATGCAAATACATACTCGTACATAGATCCATGCAATCAGGGTTCTTCTGTGTTTTCCCCGTTCATGTGTCTACGGCTATTGTCTGTGTACTTCTGTTGCTGTGCTAGTTAACATGTCTACAGTTGCTGTCCAGGTACTTCTGTTGTTGCCAGCGTTATTCTGTGATTTTCCCGGTTCTTTTGTTTCCAACTGTTTTCCGAGTTTTTCTGTCTTCCAGGTTCTTCTAATATTGTCCATGTTCGTATGCCTTTAATTATTGTCCAGGCTCTTCTGAAATTGTCATGGTTCGCATGCCACAGTGTTTTCTGGGTTCACCTGTCTACAGTTGTTATCAGGGTTCGCCTGTCTACACTTGCTGTCCAGATTCATCTGTCGTCAGTTACAGTTCGGGTTCCACACGTGTTACCCTCTTCTGTTTTTTTTTTTTTTTTCTGTACACCTGAGATATGTTTTGTATTTCTTGGACATATTGTGTACTACTGCCTTGGATTTCCTACTTCCGTGATCCCCGTGTGGGTTCCGGGGCCCTATTAGAGGGAAAACAAGAATAGACCCACTGCCTACCCAAAAGCATGTCGTAAGAGTCGACTAATTGGGAGCTTCCTTCAAAGTTGGAGTGCATCTGCCTGAGAGGCTAGGAACCAGCTGTCTGCATACAAATGAGTCAGATTTGTAAAACGGATGCACACGCAACACTAAGGTACTGGAACAGAACTGCAGTCCAGAAGTGGATGAACAATCAGAACTTTTCGCCAGAGTTTACAGCTGGAGAAAAAGAAGAAGATACTTCCGTCAAATGTTAAGTAATTCAAATTGATGGGTTCTTTTCTCCTTCCATGTGTTCTGTATTCCGTATGTTGACAGTGTACTTCTACTCTATGTGTATTATATAACTATATTATATAAATGGTTTCCATGCCTCTCCCACAGCTCATGGACGTCTTTGTTGGTCTCTCTGTATGTCATCGGTCTTCGTGCTGTTAAAAGTCGTCCCCTTGTTGGATGCAATTTTTTTTTTTTTTTAAGTGCCACCTCGGCTTGTGCCGGGGACCCTAAATATAGCCCGGCCATAAGTATGGCCTAAAGGTTGAACAAGGTTTCCGGGACCTCTCCACGGGTGATCCTCATTCGCATGGTTATACTTTGTGTCACCGGGTGTTTATTGCTTGTGTGATGTTCTGATTGGGTACAACTTACTTACTATCATCGGTCTTTCTTGCATGAAAGAACTTCACACTTTACTGATAGGCCAGAGATACCACTTCTCTGGCCGGTAAACAGAAAGTGAAAGCAGAGGCACCACTACATTTCTAGTAAATATAAACTGGGGTATCAGAACCACCAATGCTTACCCACTGAACATAAAATAGAAACACCAGAAACACCAATGCTTTCCCACTGAACAGAAACAGAAATACCAGAAACAACAATGCGTTCCCCTTGGGGGAAAAAAACAGAATGAACAGAAACATAAATACCAGAAACAGCAATGCGTCCTCCTTGAACGGAAATAGAATGAACAGAAACAGAAATATAAGAAACAACAATGCGTCCCCTTGGACAGAAACAGAAATACTAGAAACAGAAATACCAGAAACAACAGTGCGTTCTCTTGGACAGAAACGGAAATACTAGAAACAGAAATACCAGAAACAGTAATGCGTCCTCCTTGAACATAAACAGACATACCAGATACATTAATGCTCCTCCTTGAACATAAACAGACATACCAAATACATTATTGCTCCTCCTTGAACAGAAACAGACATACCAGATACATTAATGCTCCTCCTTGAACATAAACAGACATACCAGATACATTAATGCTCTTCTTTGAACAGAAACAGAAATACCAATGTTTCCCCTTTCGACAGAAATACCAGAAACAATAATGCTTCCCCTTTGAACAGAAACAGAAATACCAATGTTTCCCCCATGCGACAGAAATACCAGAAACAATAATGCTTCCTTTTTGAACAGAAACAGAAATACCAATGTTTCCCCCTGCGACTGAAATACCAGAAACAATAATGCTTCCCCTTTGAACAGAAACAGAAATACCAATGTTTCCCCTGCGACTGAAATACCAGAAACAATAATGCTTCCCCTTTGAACAGAAACAGAAATACCAATGTTTCCCCTTTCGGCTGAAATACCAGAAACAATAATGCTTCCCCTTTGAACAGAAACAGAAATACCAATGTTTCCACTTTCTCCTGAAATACCAGAAACAATAATGCTTCCCCTTTGAGCAGAAACAGAAACCCTGTAACACCAATGCATTTGTAGTGAACGGAACCGGCACTACTCGAGTCACCAGACAACTCTCTGTGTTCAGCCATAAAACAAACAAAAATCTTAGTAAAGGACTACCAGATCTTGCTATACCATCTCATGCAGTTCTCTTTGCAGCCTGCAGTTTGGTCAGAGTTACAGTTCTGGAGACACTTCACAGCTATCCATGAACACAACTGTCACAACTATGAGAAGATTCAGCTGTCACAACTTTTCGGTGATGCACCTACACAATTATTCGTGGATGCACCTATCACAACTATCCAGGGATGCAACTATCACAACTTTCTGGGGATGCAGTTGTCACAATAATTCGGGGATGCAACTGTCACAACTATCCGGGGATGCAACTGTCACAACAATCCGGGGATGCAACTATCACAACTACCCGAGGATGCAGCTGTCACAACTACCCGGGGATGCAACTATCACAACTATCCGGGGATGCAACTGTCACAACAATCCGGGGATGCAACTATCACAACTATCCTTGGATGGAACAAAACTTGGCATAAAGAGAGAAACGCGGCTTCCGCATGAGTGCCTCCTGTAACATTGTGGAGAGTCTTCCAGTCTGCTGATTGTTCCGGTTCATTAGGCAGGAAATTCACATCAAGAAATAACGGGAACTTTGTCAGAGACGCTTGGACGCACCTTCTATGGGAGTAGACAACTACAAGAGACATGGGTGGGCAGGATGGAGACTGGTACTGTCTGTGCTTCTTTTCATCTAATCAAATCTATCCAATCATTCTATCTATCTATCTATCTATCTATCTATCTATCTATCTATCTATCTATCTATCTATCTATCTATCTATCTATCTATCTATCTATCTATCTATCTATCTATCTATCTATCTATCTATCTATCTATCTATCTATCTATCTATCTATCTATCTATCTATCTATCTATCTAATCTATCTAATCTATCTATCTAATCTATCTAATCTATCTAATCTATCTAATCTATCTAATCTATCTAATCTATCTAATCTATCTAATCTATCTAATCTATCTAATCTATCTATCTATCTATCTATCTATCTATCTATCTATCTATCTATCTATCTATCTATCTATCTATCTATCTATCTATCTATCTATCTATCTATCTATCTATCTATCTATCTATCAATCTGTCTGTCTGTCTGTCTGTCTGTCTGTCTGTCTGTCTGTCTGTCTGTCTGTCTGTCCCTCCCTCCCTCCCTTCCTCCCGCATTCCCTCTCTGTCTGTCTGTCTGTCTGTCTGTCTGTCTGTCTGTCTGTCTGTCTGTCTGTCTGTCTGTCTGTCTGTCTGTCTGTCTGTCTGTCTGTCTGTCTGTCTGTCTGTCTGTCTGTCTGTCTGTCTGTCTGTCTGTCTGTCTGTCTGTCTGTCTGTCTGTCTGTCGATCTGCCCGCCTGTCTGTCTACCTGCCTGCCTGACAGTGTGTCTGTCTGTCTGTCTGTACATATCTCTGTCTCATGTCTTGCTATTTTACCATAAGTGTCCCCGGTGTCAGTTCTGGGACCCCATTGGGTGGGGATCGGGGGCGGAGGTGAATAGAGTAGACTGTTTCCATAGCAAGCATGTCGTTAGAGTCCACTAATAAGGAAGCCGGAGTACATCTGCCTTACAGACAAGGAACCAACAGTCTGCATACAAAATGCCAGATATGTCAAGCAGATGTACACGCAAAACTCAAATTCAGGAACAGGACGTAAGTCCAGAATCGCGCAAACAACCAGAACCTTGCGACAGAGTTTACAGCCGACAAACGCGAAGAAGACTGTACGTCTGTTTGTATTTATATTCGTCTGTAAATGAATATGTGTATACTGGCGTTCTGTCTGTTATTGCTATTGCATTGTGTGCACTTTCTGTCGCACCAAATTTGTCTGTGTCTGTCTGACTGATTGTCTCTCTGCTTCTACTAGTATGTGTCAATGCTTGTGTCTGTAGGCGTGTCTTTGTCTTCCTGACCATCTGTTTACTATTAAAGTTTGTCTGCTTTATGCAGCACTCTAATCTGTCCGGGTGTCTAGTGGACAAGAGTTTCTCATCCCTTTGAAAGTCCATCGTGTCCGAATTGTCTGCAAGTGTTTCTCTGCCAACTTCTAATAAAAGTCCAACATGTGTCCGGTAAACCAAAGTAAGCTTGTCTCTCGGTCGTCCAGGCATGCCGACTGCTCTAATTAGGCTGCCGTGGCGGCTTCTTATCTCACAGTACCTCCTTCGAAACCACCAAGTCGTCTTGTCTCTGGCCGAAAGTAAAACACCATCCGGTAATTCCGTGCAGCGGGAAACCAGCCCTGAGCGTCATGAACTCAGGAGGGCCCACCTCCGAATACTTCTAGGAATCGTGGGCCGAAACGTGTGTCGACGAGGATAATTTCTACTGATGACTGGTAGATTCCCGCTGTACTTGCGCCCTGTGAGTTTATTCCTATTGTACGTGGCTAGCCCACAAGACTACCAGGAAAGACTGGTGACTATCGGGCAAGACCTTTTGACACCTATAGAAAGACTGGCCCCCCGGTATCGCCGGGGGGATAAACTGACATCTGGAGACAGATGTCGACTGTGGACCGGGTTGATCACCCCTACCACAGTATAATACCTCCGATTTCGTACAACCACAATGAAATATTCCCCCAGGGCCCTCCGAAAGGGGGGGGGGGGAGAATGAAGGGCCCAATTCAATTGATTCCCTCGGTGACGACCTTGCTAGCCCCCGGACTGAAATACTCGCCCAACGTCCGGGCTGGCTCTGTACATGTGGGAAAAGCTTCACGGGGTTGCATGGTCTGAGAACGCATGCCGGAAGAATGAAATGCGAGGGTGCTCCACGCAGTAAACGCCGTCGCAAAACTACTACTCCTGTGGTAGTTTCTGAGTCGTCAGGGTACGACGGGCAGGGTGAACCCCACTCGCCCGGAGAGGCCCATGACGTCGACTGCGGAGGAGCACCTTTGATGATTTCTGAAGAAGTGCGTTCCAGAATCAGGTTTCCACCTGCGAGCGAGAAGGTGGTGTGGTGTAAGTTGGAGGCTACATTATGTGAAGTACTTAAACAAACTCTAAACAATAAGCCGCTAGGCGACAAGCTTACAAAATTTGGTGATGTAATATATGAACACTGCTCCCGTGAGTTCGGGACAGTAGTAAAGGCACAGCCGGGTGCCAAGCAGAATACTAGCAGGAGGCAGAGGGACATTCTGAAGTGTCGGGCAGACAAGAATGCCCTCAGAAAACGGTTCAAAGCCGCTACAGGTAGCGAACGGAAGGGGCTGTACGAAGTTTGGTTGCATTTAAAGAACAAACACAGTGCCCTCTGTCGCGCTGAGCGTTTCTGTAACAACAGACGAAGAACCAAAAGGGAGCGAGAGAAATTCTTTAGGGACCCGTATCAGTTTGCCCGAGGTCTATTCGAGCAACCGAAGTCTGGGACTCTGGTTGTCAGTCAGGAAGAACTAGAGCTACATCTACGCAAGATGTACTCAGATAAAAAGAGGAGAGAGCCTCTCGATGACAATCCAGAGATCCTTAGCGGTCTTAAACAGCCTTCGGTGCCGAAGGTACCATTTAAAATGGTACCTCCCCTTTGGTCTGAGGTTGAGGACGTTGTGAAAAAGCCAGCGGCAAGTCTGCCCCAGGCCCGAACGGTGTCCCGTACGTTCTTTACAAGCGTTGCCCGAAAATCCTAAAAATGCTTCACGTCTTGTTGAGACAAGCGTGGATCCGCAATCACATATGTCCAGAGTGGTCAAAGGCAAATAGGGTCTACATTCCCAAAGAGCAGGACTCGAAGAGTCTTTCCCAATTCAGGCCCATCTCGCTGTTGAATGTCGAGGGTAAGATATTCTTCTGAGTCATGGCTCGCCGGCTCACACAGTATCTAATGAATAACAAGTACATAGATACGAGTGTTCAGAAGGGTGGTATCCCAGGCGTTCCTGGGTGCCTTGAACACGCGACCATGATTTGGGAGGCTATCCAGAGAGCCAAGCATGAGAGAACACAATTGCACGTAATATGGTTGGACTTAGCCAACGCCTACGGGGCAGTCCCCCATAGGCTACTGTGGCGAGACCTTCGCATGTTTCACGTACCGACACAGATCAATCAAATGATCGAGCAATATTTCTCTAAGTTCGCTTTGCGCTTCTCTACCTCGACGTTTACCACGAGGTGGACTGAGTTGCAGATTGGGATAGCTATGGGCTGTACGATATCACCCATACTGTTTGTCATGGCAATGCAGATCATGTTAGACGGGGCGGCCGGCTACGGACAGGGCCTTCAAATTGGGGACCACTGGATGCCACCATTACGTGCCTTTATGGATGACACGACTATTATAACGGGCAGCGAGGAGTCTGCCCGCACGATCCTGGAAAGATTGGACGCGGTGGTCCAATGGAGCGGTATGCAGTTCAAACCGCAGAAGTCGAGGAGTCTGTCAATCAATAAGGGTCGGGTGGTGGCAACCAGTTTTACGGTGGCAAGGAACAAGATCCCCACGGTTCTGGAGGAACCTGTGAAGAGTCTCGGTCGCGTTTACGATTCGAAGTTATCCGATAGAGCGGAGGTCCGGCGAATACATGAGTCACTGGCTACAGGCCTGCTCGCGATCGAGCGATGCAGGCTGGTCGGGAAATTCAAGGTATGGTGTCTCCAATTCATGTTGATTCCGAAACTCCTATGGCCACTGTTAGTCTACGAGGTGACGATGACTGCAGTGGAAGCCATGGAGAAAAAAATCAACACAGCCTTGAGAAAGTGGATTGGTGCACCGCCTTGCCTGACCGACGTGGCTCTGTATTGTAAACAGGCTAAGCTGGTACTTCCGTTCATGTCGATAACCGAAGAGTTTAAAGTCGGCAAAGTTAGGCTCGTCATGCTTTTGTGCGAGTCCTCAGACCCAAATGTCACCGCTGTCCAGCCCGCTCTAAAGACTGGTACCAAATGGAGAGTCCTCGATGCGATAGAATCTGCTCAGAACGCACTAAAATTGAGAGAGATAATGGGTTACACACAAACCGACCGTCGAGGCCTAGGGCACGGGAAAGTCAATTGGTGGTCAAAGGCCTCAGCCAAAGAACGCCGAGACATGGTGATACAAACGGTGAGGGACAACGAAAACGAGGTTCAGGTCCAGAAAGCAATCCAGCAGTCGCAGCAGGGCCATTGGGTCAGCCTGGAGAGCGCATTGCCAAGAATACTCACATGGGGTGAGATCTGGCGGATGACCCCGCTGCGACTGAGCTTTATCGTTCGTTCGGCGTACGATGTATTACCGTCCGGTGTTAACATGGTTAAATGGTCTGCGACCAACGATCCGACTTGTCCGTTGTGCAAATCGAAGCAAACTCTTGAGCACGTCCTGTCAGCGTGCAGGAAAGCTCTAGGTCAAGGCCGAAATACCTGGCGCCACAACAAGGTGCTAAAGGAGTTAGCAGCCGTTGTCGACCAGGCTAGAATGAGGGCTAACGCCAGAGCCAGTTCTAGTATCGCCCCCATTCGTTTCCTCAAGGCTGGGCGGGTTCCAAAAGGTAAGGTCAAACAAAACGCATTCGCTCCATCTGTGCTAGACTCTGCGAGGGACTGGTTACTGGCGGTTGATCTGCCAGGCCATGAACGGTACCCCGAGTTGATCCGTAAAACCGGCCTGCGACCGGACATCGTTCTCCATTCTGCGCAAAAACGGCAGCTCATCCTGATTGAGTTGACGGTCCCGTTTGAGTAGCGTATGGAGGAGAATCATTTGTACAAGCTCGAGAAGTACAGTGATTTAGCAGCCGGTTTGAGGAGAAACGAGGCTTACACGGTACGGGTATTTGCCGTCGAAGTGGGAGCGAGAGGCCTTGTTTCCACTTCGCTCTACAATGTGGTGAAAGAACTAGGATTGCGCGGTAATGAACGGAAACGAACACTAAAAAAACTGGGAGAGGTGGCCGAAAGGGCCTCTAGCTGGCTTTGGACGCAGCGCAACAACGTAGGGGACGGGCCTCGGTGAGCTGGTCCAGGTGTCTAGTGGACAACAGTTTCTCATCCCTTTGAAAGTCCATCGTGTCCGAATTGTCTGCCAGTGTTTCTCTGCCAACTGCTAATAAAAGTCAAACATGTGTCCGGTAAACCAAAGTAAGCTTGTCGCTCGGTCGTCCAGGCATGCCGACTGCTCTAATTAGGCTGCCGTGGCGGCTTCTTATCTCACAGTACCTCCTTCGAAACCACCAAGTCGTCTTGTCTCTGGCCGAAAGTAAAACACCATCCGGTAATTCCGTGCAGCGGGAAACCAGCCCTGAGCGTCATGAACTCAGGAGGGCCCACCTCCGAATACGTCTAGGAATCGTGGGCCGAAACGTGTGTCGACGAGGATAATTTCTACTGATGACTGGTAGATTCCCGCTGTACTTGCTCCCTGTGAGTTTATTCCTATTGTCTGCTTGTAATCGTGTTTGTTAATCAACTCTGGTGCCTCGTTTCTCAATGGTTGAGCTGAATCCCTGTGTGTCCCACTCAAATGTAGCCCTCTCATCAAGTAAGATGGGTCTGCGTGCCCAATTTGCGACCCTTTGAAAATAAAGTTCGTTCGGCCGGTCATGGGTAGAAACATTTGCTGTTATATTTGTCTGGTGTCTGTGTTTCCACTACAGCGGTCACAAAATGGACAATGACAATGGCTCTGAGAAAATGCTGATCTATTTATCACATGGTTTCCATGCCATATATTACGTTTATGACGGCCATAAATGTCTGACCGGCACTCGCTGCTATGGTGGTGGTGGTGGTTGTTGTCGCAGTAATTGCAAATGTTGCGGTGGCTATTAAGAGTGGTAATGGTGATTGTGCGACAGTTCTGACCAGCCACACGGGCTGGAGCAGGTAATGATTTATAAATTGTGTAGTCAGGAGCAGCTTGGAGTGGTCATCGATCAGAGAGCAGTCAGTGCCAGTCCTCATCGTCATTTTAGCGGAATCATAAATCTGCTACACGCAACGTCTCAGTTCTGTTTGAAACATAGTCATGTCTGCTATCTCATGTTTGATTAAATCTATTTAGATTGCTAACATCAGCTTCAAGAATTTAGAGTTTCCTGATAAATCTGCTTACATTTCCTGATTAGTGAGTCGCAAGTTTGATCATAAACCTGTTGCACAGATTCTTTCTAGTTTGTTGAGAATTTGATAATAAATCTGTACACACGATCTTTCCTGGTCTGTTCAAAATATGTGAGGAATTCAACAATAAGAATATTTTTGAGGCAATTTCAGTATATTTTAAGAAATCTACGACAATCTGTGTGATATTTCCAACATAAGTCTAGTGTTGCTACTATATAATAAATAACATAGATTATCTTACCATCTCTGCAATGCCGAAGACAGGCAATACAATAAGGATCTTGTGAAAGTGCCACACGTCTAGTGGACACACACGGAGGAAGAACACATGGCATCTCTTCTTCTTAGCGTAAACCAGCTGTCACCCCGACAGAATGTCAGTTTTTTTGGTCCAGTTCTTGACTTTGGTATTTTTCCAAAACTGGAGTTTTGAGTGTACATCCTGCTTCAGGTACTTAACGTTTCTACAACTATATCACTGGATGTTGTTTCATCTTCAGTGTGATGCTTGCGTGCTCTCACTGTCCCCAACTTCCTTGCTGTTATCATCAGCAGCATTATCTCACTACAGTAGACATCACTTAGCCACACCTACACCCGAGTGGAGCTACAGAATGCTATCAACAAACGTCACCCTCTTTTCACAAATACAATTACTGAATTATTAATCAACATCAAGGCACAACTGGCATACCCAGAGATCAGTGGTTCTCAACCTTCATAACGTGGTGACCCTTCAATACTATTCCTTATGTTGTGGTGACCCCCAGACATAACATTATTTTCCTTGCTACCTCATAACTTCAGTGAACGTGTTTTCCGATTGTCTTTGGCGACCCCTCTGAAAAGGTCATTCAACCCTCAAATGTCCACAGGTGGAGAACCTCTGCTATAGATGCTCTGTCTACTGTAACGAATGTCTTAAGGTGTAGATCAAGGCTATTCAACTGGCGGTCCGCGGAGGTCTAGCAAGTGGCCCGCAGATCATTGATACTTGTATTAATGATCTTTCTAGGCTGGATGTCGGGCCTCTGTCTCGTGACGATCCCCATTTTAACACTTTAGCCCCAGAGTAAACTTAGTTGAACAGCTCTAGTGTATATGCTAACTGTTTTCGCAGCACCTTGATGATACATACGTTGGTCTGTTTCTTGCATACGCCGCTCCTTGCCTGATCCACATCCAGTACCTCGTTTACACATTAAACATGTTATGTCTTCTAACCTGGTGTCTTCTGTCATCCTTTGTTCAAAAATGGCTTTCAGAATGTCTCCTTTGTCCAGTACGAGTGTTCCCATAGCTATCTTGTTTGTAGCCAGAAAATCAACTCTTTCATTCCCTCGCACTCCTTCACACCCGGAAAGTATATACAACTGAATCCCACAAACAGATCGGGCACCGAACCTGCCAGTTACAGTAAACTTGTTTTTTTCTTCTTGTTGTTGCACACAAATATACTCATAATTCGTGGAGCAAAGAACACTCACACAACACGACAGCTACTTCAATATTTGATCCTGGCAGCCAGCTAATGCGGCAATTACCCGCCGCTTGCAACATCGGCCTCCATTGTTGCGGGAACTCGCTTCCGTTGTTGTGGATTCATTTCTACAAGTGCCATTACTGTGTACACAGAATTATGGCCCGACCATCGAGGGCCGTCAATCTTAATAGTTATTACGAGGAGATAAATCCTGTTTTTCTAGCTGACATTAATTGTGTCCCATGCAAGAATTCTTGGCTGTAATAGCACAACAAGTGAACTATCAAATTTCTGGGGCTTTAAAGCACGACAAGAGGCTTACAACCCCTGACTGAGCCGGGAAAATGTTGCATTCACGTGAAAACAAACATCAAAGTTAGCTTGAGATGTGCAGTCAAGCGCTGCCACTTGTTATTAAGTGTACACACACTTGCTACAGCTGAATGTTTGCATAACTAACAGTTAAATCCCGCAGGGCAGCTGTTTACTTAGCAGCCGAAGGAGGTGTAGCTTTCATCCCTGATTTACACCCTGATGGATTAGCATCCGAAAAGTGGCTTTTTAAGTCAGTGTGTGTCAATCTTTCAGGTTACAATCCCGAATGGGTATTTTTAGACTGCTACTCTTTGCGTAGAGAGTACCTCAATGGATCATCGTTTACCCCTATGGGTATTAGGATTCACCACTCGGTACTACGGTTTCATGTATGCCATACTTATTACTTCTTTGGGGACTGCACGGGATATGTGGGATTGTCCTGATGAATTGCCATCCTTGAAGAGACTTTAGATGGGGTGTCAAAGCTTCGAGCTCAGTCCATCAGGTATCATATAGATTGTGGATCCTACAGTCCATATCATGTGGTATAAATTGCCGTGTTTGTTTACAGACTTGTGTCTCGTATACTGACAAATGCTGCTACATATCTTTTTTGGATGGACCCCTTTTTCACGCCATTAGGTGTATTGGGTATGTAACGCTAGACCTATATATCATAGTCCAATCAGCACCCTGTGTGTGACGTGGTCAATATCACCCGGTCGCCTTTACTTTCGGAGAAAACTTCATACCTATTGCACGTTAAATCGACCTGGTATTCAAGCTGATTTTTTAAGGAAAGAAAATGACTGCATTCGGATTTAAACCTACAACCTTCGGGTCCTAAACGAGCCTTTAGGCGGTTCACCATAGAGGCCCCTAAATGTCTTATTTTGCCATAATAACATTTTTTTTTCTCTAGGTGTGTCCCCACCTCTCTCTACACCCAACGTTTGGATTTCATTGTGACAACCAGAAGTTCCAGATGGAGACAGGCAGGGGCAAGGTTGTAAAGCAGTCTGCTATTCTGTCATACCCAAGTTTTGTTTGGTTATTAATTACACTCACAGCTTTGTTATAACGTCATTGTATAACCTATTCTCAGATCTGTATCATCAATATTTCAGGTTTCCAACATCCTAATGGTATCTTCATGTTTCAGGTTTCCAACATCCTAATGGTATCTTCATGTTTCATCTGTGGAACTTTTTAGTCAAAGTCAGTGAAGCACACATGTAGATTTATATTTGAGTCATTCATTCTGTTAACCTGCTTAAGATAAATATGACATTGTTTATGCCTTTACCTGCAGAGTTCATGGAGACAGAACTAACATGAGGTCCTAGATTTTCCAGCTTGTAACGTTTCCACCGTATGCAGTACTGCCACACGACCTTCGCACCGTATGTAGTACTGCCACATGACATCCCCACCGTATGTAGTACTGCCACATGACATCCCCACCGTATGTAGTACTGCCACATGACATCCCCACCGTATGTAGTACTGCCACATGACATCCCCACCGTATGTAGTACTGCCACATGACATCCCCACCGTATGTAGTACTGCCACATGACATCCCCACCGTATGTAGTACTGCCACATGACATCCCCACCGTATGTAGTACTGCCACATGACATCCCCACCGTATGTAGTACTGCCACATGACATCCCCACCGTATGTAGTACTGCTACATGACATCCCCACCGTATGTAGTGCTGCCACATGACATTTCCACCGAATGTAGTACTGCTACATGACCTTAATAGTAGTACTACCACAACACTGACTACCTCTATTTACCACTTTTGTGGTGAAGGCGCAAGGAAGAGGGGTGCGGGGTGGGTGGGTTGGGGGGGGGGGTAGGTATTTCAAGCTGTGGATTTAGGGCCGCGTGACTAGTGCTGCCACCACGGGCTGCGTTGGTTATGATTTTATAGTTGCCTACGATAGAAAAAAAATCCATGAACTTACAAGGATCCCAACCTGGGTCTCTTGCATGAGCCTCCAGCGTTCTAACCGTTCGGCCAGCTTTTCTTCGTGTGTGGTAGGTACTACTGGCAGTCCAGTCAGTTATGTCTTCCCATTCAAGACATGCAAACTGTTCATCTTAAGACAGTTATGTCTTTACCTTCAAGACAAGCAGACTTTTCATTCCAAGACAGCTATGTCTTTAAATTGAAGACAAGCACAACAATCATCTAAAGACAGTTATGTCTTTACATTCAAGACAACCACACTGCTTATCTTAAGACAGTTATGTCTTTATCTTTTTAGACACTCAAACTGTAAATCTCAAGACACTTATGTCTTTCCTTTCAAGACATGCACTGTTTATCTCCAGTTTCTGGTTGCATATATAATCTAATTCCTCTCATTATAATTCGCATTAGTATTCGCAGGAATCATTAGGCTTGGGTGCGATGCTCTTCATAGATTAATAAATAATATATATATATATATATATATATATATATATATATATATATATATATATATATATATATATATTTATTTATATATATAGCTATAGATATAGCTGTTTTCTATCTATCTGCCAATATGTATATATATCATCGTCATCACCAGTTTCTACTTCTCCCGTTAAACGTTATAGAGAGGAACAATCTGCTATCCAATGCTTGATGAATATATATATATATATATATATATATATATATATATATATATATATATATATATATATATATATATATATATAAATATATATATATATATATAATATTAGGGCTGTACGTAATAGTGATTTTCACTATTAGGCCGAATACGAACAGCGGGACAAACTATTCGGCAGAATATGAATACGAATACGAAAAGTGCATTATCATCATCAGGTGCCTTGCCGATTGGCGTGGGCGATTATGCCTCGCCACAATCTGCGATCTGCTGCACCTGTATTAGTTCGTGTGCTGACACAGCTCAATGCCATGTAACAAGACTGTCAAAAATCTTCTCTCGTTGTCTTCCTCTATCCCTCCTTCCACAAATCTTTCCAGTGGTCACAACATGTTCCATTTCCCCTCTTCTCATTTTTTTTTAACGTATCCAGAAACCATGAGTTGTAAACCCTTTTGGCTCGGTACTATGGATATCGCAACCCTTCGGCATTGATTCCATTATAGGTACCGTTAATCTGGGAGAAAATGTGGCTTTTCTGCCTACCCCCGGGAGTGAACCCGGACAACAAGGAGTTCGTCACCCGGCCGCCGCGAAAGTCAGGTTTAACCAACTTCGCTAGAGAGCCGGGCAATCCCCTCTTCTCATAACATGGCCGAAACATTATAAATGTCTCCTTCTGATGTCTGTGATTAGCTGTCTTTGGGCTCCCGCCTCTTTCAAATCCTCTTGGTTGTTGTTGTGTGTGTGTGTGTGTGTGTGTGTGTGTGTGTGTGTGTGTGTGAGTGTGTGTGTGTGTGTGTGGCTGTCCAAGTTTTTTTGAACATTTTTCTGTAAAAACACATATCTGAAGCCTCAAGAAATTGTTTGGCCTGCCTACCGATTGTCCAGTACTCACACCCGTATGTTAAAACTGGTTTGAGGGCCTATGCTCAATTGGGGGATAGAATATCAGAAGAAGAATATATATATATATATATATATATATATATATATATATATATATATATATATATATATATATATATATATATATATCACCGAATAGTTTTGTCAATATTTATATAGTTTTCACCAAAAACTTGTATTTCTTACACAGTGATGTTATTTGGCCCTGCAGATTTATATTTATTTGTGTGTTGTACAACATCTTTTACTTCAGCTTTATTTCAAAATGTTTTTATCAGGTCTGCCACAATTATCACACACCTCTCTTGTATGCGCTGTTTGTCATTTCCTGACTCTTTCCTTCTCCTGTAATATTTTCCCACTTTAGTTTTCGTATATCTAATTGCTTTGGATTGTCCTGTACCTGGTAGAGCTTGCATCTCATACATCTAGGTTATGTAGACTATAATGTAGCTAGGATTTTTTCACGTGGACTTCTAGTAATTTAAACTGGTCTCTGGGTAGTAAGATCGGACGCCCGTATGTATTCTTGCGCACGTAAAAAGAAAACCCCTTGGCATTTGGAAATTGAAGTGAGTAGCCTAATGGCGTTGCCCGGGCAAAATTTAGAGTTAAAAAATCTATTGACAGTATTTTAGGATCCTCGCCGGTGATTCACAGCATGTGCACTGTGCTGAGCTTTTTCGGACTCAGACTTGAGTTGGAAGAAGTACGAAGCACTTATGGGTGTTACACCCGTGTGCCGTGATGTTGATCCGTTGCTCAAAACCTTTTTCGCTGCGCCATTTCCATCTCGTGTCAAGAGGGCTGAGTGGTTTCGATGCATGACATCAGCTTCGAGTGCTGGAAGTCCCGGGTTCAACCCCCGGTTAGGGCTGGGAAATTTTGACGTGGATTTTCAGTAATATACCCTGGTCTCTGGGTAGTAAGACCGGACGTCCGTGTGTATTGCTGTGCACGTAAAAAAAATACATTGGCAGATGAAAATCGAAAAGAGTAGCCTACGGCGCTCCTCGGACAAATTTGGAGTTCTGCCTAAGGTATTTTAGGATTCTCGCCAGTGTTAGGTAGTTCGTGTACTGTGCTGAGATTCTTTGGTTTTAAGTAGAATCGGGTTCTTATGGCTTACTGCCCTTGTGCCATGATATTGATCCGTTTTATAAACTCAACCAAACCATGCCATCTGCTGTTATTTTGCTTAAGGAACGTTGTACTTTTCAATGACTTGATTTTTTTATAAAGTTCAATTTGCCATTCCTAATTGTGTAATCAATGTCTTTGGAGTTCACGCAACATATACTGCTATAGTGTGTCCTATTTTGGGTACCATTTTGACATTATAGCGCTATTCACAGTCGATTCTACTAGTTAAATTGCTGACAGTATTCGGATGAGGCACTTGAGGACCGAAAATGACATCATAAATTGTCGAACAACCTGCTACCGTTAAGAAACACATGCTCAAATTCATTTTCTCTTTCTTTAACACCGTCGTAGCTCAGATGAATTACTAAAACACCAGCATATAACAGTGGTATTCTTAACTAGCCAGCTGGTGCTGCAGAATCAGAAGTTCAACAAATGATTTATGACAATTCACGCCCAAGTGATGTGATTGTATTTACAGATGGCTCTGTGTTGAGGGGCTGACGAAGTGCATGGGGTTTTATAGCGAAGGCGAATGGACGTCGATTGGTGCAGCACAGCCGGGCATTTGATATCACATCTAGTTTGAGAATTGAGGTGGAGGCAGTCACTGATTTCTTCCACTAGCTTGAGAATCAGCTGTTCACACATACCTTCATTGCAATTGACTCACTGAGCATGCTGAGATAGGTGGAGACGGGCATGCCTCGTGCAGAGTGGCAAGCATCACTTCAGAGGTCCCGGGTAGTTAGCATCCTTTGGATATTTTTTCCAGGTTAATGTGTTGGGAAATGTGCAGGCTGATAGACTGGCCTGTTCTGCAGTGGTGAACTGATGTATGACAAGCTGGATGTTGTTAGGGGGTTTTAGGAGCGAGTGAACAGTGCCGAGAAACAGATAGACCATTTCGGTCTGAGGAGAATGGCACTGCGAGGAGTTACAAGGGGATCTGGCTAACATTCGACACTCAGGAGAAAGACGAGACAGATATACAATCAGACAGTTACTGGTACCATCGGAATATAAACTCTTCGCTTGATGCTGGAGATGGGGACGGAACGCTTATGGGGGTGTCCCGAGTGCTGTGATGTCGATTCCTAATTCAACATTCCAAACTAACGGTTACATGGCGCTTGAAACATGAAGTAATACACAAATTTAATTACAGTACGAAAATGATTTCGAAACATCCACAGTCATTAAGCAAAACACCCTATAGTACATTGTACTATA
Source organism: Candidula unifasciata (assembly GCA_905116865.2). Classification (NCBI taxonomy): domain Eukaryota; kingdom Metazoa; phylum Mollusca; class Gastropoda; order Stylommatophora; family Geomitridae; genus Candidula; species Candidula unifasciata. The sequence goes on along the minus strand of CAJHNH020001003.1, from coordinate 99,786 downwards.
GAGCTGTCGAATCTCCTCCTCATTTCTATTGTGACACAAGTACTGCAAAAACTTGTTTTGCATTTCTGGGAGGGTGCTTTAATTTCTTCACCTTAGTGCTCTTTTTCACCACTGTTGCAACCAGTCAAGTTGTTTGCATTGTCAGTAAACTGTTTGTAAATCGATCGTGTACAAGTACATAGTCAATTTGATTGTGTAAATGATTTGATGGACTTGCCGCTGTCCACAGGCGACTGGGATGTTGCTGAAATCAGATGATTGCGATTTCCATACTGTGTGCCTCTGGACATTCAATCCGTTTCTCTCGTTTATTTTATGTTAAAGAGTGTGGGTATGGGCTGAGTCTGTGTGCATGTGTGTGTGTGAGTGTGTGTATAAATATGTGTGTATGTGTGTGTATGTATGTGTGTATGTATGTGTGTATGTATGTATGTATGTGTGTATGTATGTGTGTATGTATGTATGTGTGTGTATGTGTGTGTATGTGTGTGTGTGTGTATGTGTGTGTGTGTGTGTGTGTGTGTGTGTGTATGTATGTGTGTGTGTATGTGTGTGTATGTGTGTGTGTATGTGTGTGTGTATGTGTGTGTATGTGTGTGTGTATGTGTGTGTGTATGTGTGTATGTGTGTGTATGTGTGTGTGTGTGTGTGTGTGTGGGTGGGTGGGTGCGTGCGTGCGTGCGTGTGTGCGCGTGTGTGTGTATGTGTGTTTGTGTGTGTGTGTGTATGTATGACATTTCTGTCAGTCTACAAGATTGTTTCTCTACCACGCTACCAGACATTGTCTGTCAGTCTACGAGGTTGTTTCTCTACTACGCTACCAGACATTGTCTGTCAGTCTACAAGGTTGTTTCTCTACCACGCTACCAGACATTGTCTGTCAGTCTACAAGGTTGTTTCTCTACCACGCTACCAGACATTGTCTGTCAGTCTACAAGATTGTTTCTCTACCACGCTACCAGACATTGTCTGTCAGTCTACAAGGTTGTTTCTCTACCACGCTACCAGGCATTGTCTGTTAGTCTACAAGGTTGTTTCTCTACCACGCTACCAGGCATTGTCTGTTAGTCTACAAGGTTGTTTCTCTACCACGCTACCAGACATTGTCTGTTAGTCTACAAGGTTGTTTCTCTACCACGCTACCAGACATTGTCTGTTAGTCTACAAGGTTGTTTCTCTACCACGCTACCAGGCATTGTCTGTTAGTCTACAAGGTTGTTTCTCTACCACGCTACCAGACATTGTCTGTCAGTCTACAAGGTTGTTTCTCTACCACGCTACCAGACATTGTCTGTTAGTCTACAAGGTTGTTTCTCTACCACGCTACCAGGCATTGTCTGTTAGTCTACAAGGTTGTTTCTCTACCACGCTACCAGACATTGTCTGTTAGTCTACAAGGTTGTTTCTCTACCAGTATGTCAAGATATTTCTCTATTTGTGTATAAGGCGGTTTCTTTCTTGTCTACCAAAGGTTTCTCTACCAATTAACCAATCTTTATCAATCTCACAGGCTGTTTCTCTGTCAGTCTACCAGGTTGTTTCTCTGTTTCAGCCAAGCTTTTTTTCTATCACTCTTTGGTAATCTCGGTAGCATAGGTGCCCTGAAGGTCGTGGGTTCGAATCATACATCGTCGGTAAAAAGTGTTTTCGGGGTTCCCAGGGGGATCGTCGCCGGAGTTCGTTCATCGTGCAAGGCTAAGAGCAAAAGGCTGGCTATGATGCGTAGAAAAAACAAGAGTTATGTGTAATAAAAATCCGGTGCTATAATGTCGATGTTCTCTACTTTAACTTTCTCTAAGTTTGGCAGACTGTTTTTTAATCTACCAGGCTGTTTCTTTGTTAATCTTTTTACAGACAAACAGGCTTACAGACAGACGTCCTTGTTGATGGATGGGAGATGGTTATATAAACAGACAGACAGACAGACAGACAGACAGACAGACAGACAGACAGACAGACAGACAGACAGATAGATAGATAGATAGATAGATAGATAGATAGATAGATAGATAGATAGATAGATAGATAGATAGATAGATAGATAGATAGATAGATAGATATAGATAGATAGATAGATAGATAGATAGATAGATAGATAGATAGATAGATAGATCGATCGATCGATCGATCGATAGATAGATAGATAGATAGATAGATAGATAGATAGATAGATAGATAGATAGATAGATAGATAGATAGATAGATAGATAGATAGATAGATAGATAGATAGATAGATAGATAGATAGATAGATAGATAGATAGATAGATAGATAGATAGATAGATA
>CAJHNH020001003.1:87500-92500 GCA_905116865.2 Candidula unifasciata | reverse complement strand
TCTGGAGCTGAAACCTAAAGATGATCGTTTATGTAAGGTGTTTCTGGAGCTGAAACCTAAAGATGATCGTTTATGATAGGTGTTTCTGGAGCTGAAACCTAAAGATAATCGTTTATGATAGGTGTTTCTGGGGCTGGTACCTAAAGATGATCGTTTATGGTAGGTGTTTCTAGAGCTGGAACCTGAAGATGATCGTTTATGTAAGGTGTTTCTGGAGCTGAAACCTAAAGATGATTGTTTATGTAAGGTGTTTCTGGAGCTGGAACCTAAAGATGATCGTTTATGTAAGGTGTTTCTGGAGCTGGAAAAGATGATCGTTTATGTAAGGTGTTTCTGGAGCTGGAAAAGATTATCGTTTATGTAAGGTGTTTCTAGAGCTGGAACCTAAAGATGATCGTTTATGTAAGGTGTTTCTGAAGCTGAAACCTAAAGATTCTCGTTTATGTAAGGTGTTTCTGGAGCTGGAAAAGATGATCGTTTATGTAAGGTGTTTCTAGAGCTGGAACCTAAAGATGATCGTTTATGTAAGGTGTTTCTGGAGCTGGAACCTAAAGATGACCGTTTATGTAAAGTGTTTCTGGAACTGAAACCTAAAGATTCTCGTTTATGTAAGGTGTTTCTAGAGCTGGAACTTAAAGATGATCGTTTATGTAAGGTGTTTCTGGAGCGGTAAACAGGCGATGGCACAAGTGTGTGTTTGTGCATGTATGTGTTTCTATGTTTCTGTGTATGTATGTTTGTATGTATGTATGCATATGTCAGCGTGGGTGTGTGTTTGCAGACACACTGTTCGCTGCGTAGTTGTTCACATTGTGGAGTGTAAATACATAAGTAAACATGAAACTTGTGTTGGGTAGTTACAGGCCTAATCAAGTAAACTGTTTTTGTGTTAGTGAGCAGGTTTAACACAAACACACACACACACACACACTCACACACACACACAAACACACCCACATATATATACACATATCACATGTCACAAGTAAATGTGAACATCTAAAAACCGTTAAATGATTCTTTGTGAGGTAGGCTGTCTCTGGCTGCGATATGATAGTTGTAGTCCCTCCCTGCTGTCCTCATACAACAAGGTTGTCCCTGGTTGCCACGAGGAGTTTTTCCGCGTGCTTCCCGTCCTCACACCTGCATGTCCATGGCTGCCAGGAGTGGGTTGTCGTCAATCCTCCTGTCCTTACACAGCCTGTATCTCCATCGCTGCCAGGAGTGGGTTGTCGTCAATCTATTCTGTCCTCGCTCATCCACATTGTCCTTGGTTGCCAGGAGAGGGTTGTCGGCGATGTTACCATTCTTGCACAGCCTTGTTGTCCCTGATTGCCAGAAAAGGATGTTTGTTCCCCCTACCGTCACCATTCAACACTGTGACCCCCATCTTGCTTAGTAAGGAGGCTGGGGCACATACATAACCACAGAATTGTCCCATCAACATCCACCTAGTTCTTGTCTTTACAACAGTGCCGGCAATCATTTCATTAGCTGAGTTAATGTCCTCGCCGGGGAAACCAGAAACGAGGAGGGTAGGGAAATGAAGCGATAATAACAGCATCTAACGGCGGTGGTTATTCCGTCGTGGAATCACAGACGGCAAGTCGAGCGTCTTAATCATCAACAATACCATCCTCTGCCAACTCTTCAACATCAGCTATTGTTTGAGAAATAGCACTTAAAACAGACGTCAATACTTGGTGCAGATGAACGTTACTACCACACACACACACACACACACACACACACACACACACACACAGAGAGAGAGAGAGAGGGAGAGAGAGAGATAGAGAGAGACAACGGCTGTATGATTCATGTGATAGGTTTTCACAACTACTAGATATAAATATTGACAGTAGGCATGCATATAGCTGTCCTTACCACACACCCCCTCCTTCCTTGCCGCAGAGTATCAGGTCAAGTTTAGTGTCAGTTGAAAATCTTGTTGCTTTTCTCCTCTTCTCGTTCACAGGCTGTAAACTCTGGCGCAAAGGTCTGGTTGTTTGTCCATGTCGACTCTTTGGTCCTTTCCAAATACACATCAATTTTTACAGTGCTGGCCTAATTATATGAACGCTTGGTTCCTCGCTTCTCATGGAAATGCACTCCAACTTCGAAAAGAACCACCCTAGCAGTCAAACATTACGACATGCTTGATAGAAGGACATAGGTCTATTATATTTCCTCCCCCGTCCCCTTACAGTGGGGTCCTAGAACCGTAACGATGTGACCTTACGGCTTGTCTTATCCAAAATTGTCAGATCAAGTGTAGAATATGTTGGCAGTTTCATGGTGCTTATCTCACTAAACTGGGTTCGTTCCAGGATCCATCTAGAAGCATCCTTTCACTGTCACGATCTCGGACAGGGGTCCCTTTCTCCAGCAGCAACCATTTCGTTTACCATCTACACCTGGGCCATAATAGGCCTTCATCAACGTTACATACTTGAAAGTGCCAATAAAACAATTGTGAGCACACATGGCTGGTTGGCGGCATCATATACACACACAGGCACACACATAAAGTAAAACGCAGACACACACACACACAGGTACACATATATACATACTGACACACTCGACAAACATACATACACGCACATGTACATATATGAATGTACAAACACATATATACACACATGCACAGATGCAAACATATTCCTTTATGCACACAAATGAAGGCTCACAGACACACACTCGTGTACATCCCCCTCCTTCTATATATAATACATAATAAATATCCGAAGACTGAGTTCGTTAAAGAATGAATAAGCAATGAATAAGGTAGCAATTTTTTCATAATGGCCAGCATGGTCACCAGAGTCAGATTTAATGGCAGTGAAAAAAAAAAAACCTTGCCTAGATGGTTGAAAGCTCTTGGAATTATGAGCGCCTTAATTGGCGAGCTCTCACTGGATAAACAAAAGCTGGTTACGGTCTTTGACCAATATCTCCCTTGTTACGTCTTCTACTACCATGTTGTCTGTATGTGTAACAGGGGCATCAGGATGACAGATGGATAAATGTCACATGCGGTGTAAATGTGAGAAGATTAGTGGGGGCGGGGGGGGGGGGGGGGGAGCGGAGGGTGATAAAAGCGTTAATAAGTCGTAGACGGGTACGATTGTTTGGGTATGTTATGGGGAGGAATAAATTTGAAAACATAGAGACATCTTGCAAATATGAGTGGAAACGTGGGAGAGGACGACAAAGAGATACAGCTCTTAGATGGCTTGGGCACGTGGAAACAACATAGACCTGATCCCAAACTCTAGTGATCATGTGAAAAGTTTACCCATTCTTATAACGCTCGGCATAAAAAAATGGATGATAGTATATGTAGGCGCATATGTCGAGATAAACTCTATGTACAGTGTGTGTATGTACGAAGATGATATTATTTGGATAAAGAAAGAAAGCGATGGAAGGAGAAAAAAAAACCAGTAGCTTTAGATACTCGTCAGTCCGTAGCTTTATTAGATCTGACCCGATACTTCATGAAAGAAAGCATTATATAACTGTCGTTGATGTGCTTTTTGGGGACACACATTCTAGCTCCTAAAACAGACCAGGAGCCAGCTGGCAAAGGTTGTGCAAGAAGACAAAAAAAAAAAAACTTGTGAAGTAAAGAAGTCGTAAATAACCGAGCAGAAAGTTTGCATCAAAAAGTGATCTCGGGATATGTCCTAGGGTTGGAAGATATTTAGAGCAGTCTGTGGGAGAGTCAATGATGCCACTACAGGAGCGGCTTGTCATAGATTTGTATTTACATCAGAGCTTGTGACTACCGGTGTGTTGCAGGCCGCCACATTGCGACATCAGCTACGGATGTTCGATTCTGTGAACCTGATCTAGTCCCACATTTGGATTTCCTTGTTGAATGCGTGAAACGAGCAGTCCCCGCACCTGGTTATTAGTGTCAGCTGTAACTCTAGGCTTGCCTCCAGCATCTCTTCAAGGATGACGTCCTCAAACGATTTTCTGATCAATGGAGAAAACGGTAATTAGCATCGTTTGGGGCTACCAGATCAGGGATGGAAGTGGACGAAGAGAGCAGGGAGAAGGGAGAGGGAGCGAGAATGGGGAGATGTAGAGGTGTGTTTAAAGTGTAGGTGTGGAGTACGTCGCTGGATGCAAGTAGTGGAGAGAGTAAGGAGGAGTAGACTAAAGTGGGGAGGTCAATAAAGAGAAGTGTGTAATGAAGTCTAAAGGAGATAGAAGAGTCCTGGAGTCAATGAGGAGGCAAGTGTGGTAGAATCAATAGCTAGAATAGGATAAACAGAACAGTAGTGGAGTCAATGAGGAGAATACAATGGAGTGAATGAAGAGAATTACAAGGTGGGGCAAGTGAAAGTAATAATATTGTGGAGTAAGCGGAGATAAAATGGTGAGAAAATAAGGATGAGATTTGTGTGAACTGAGTGTTGCAGCTAGAGCTGGTACATATCAATGATGGTGTTATCGTTTGGACATATTAGTGGGGGAGTTAGAGCTGGAACATGTCAGTAGGAGAGTTAAGAGTTGGGACACAACAATATTTGAATTAAATTTGGGATATGTCAGTGGTGAATCTAGAGTTGGAACATATCAAACAGTTATAGCTGGAGCATCGGAGTGGGGGAATTAGAGTTGGGACATGTCAAAAAGTTATAGTTGGGACACGGAAGAGGGGGAGTTAGAGTTGGGACACGTCAAAGAGTTATAGCTGGGGCACGGAAGTACGAACGAACGAACGAACGAACTTTATTTTCAAAGGGTCACAAATTGGGCACGCAGGCCCGTCTTACATTCGGCCCTTCCAGTCAACCATCTTTCGCACAGCAGTTGTATTTTACTAATAAAGCATATTATGATCATATGATGTTATGCATATTATGAATATTATAAAAGAACACAAAAGCATGAGTTGTAAAGTGCATGCAAAAACCGCGCGTGCATACATACACCCGCATACACACGCTCACCCACTCACTTACACACACAAACATGCATGC
>CAJHNH020001003.1:80000-82500 GCA_905116865.2 Candidula unifasciata | reverse complement strand
CCTTTTGGGGTAAAATTCGACTACTACTCTAAACCCTGTTATTTTGAAGCCCCATCCTGGCTTCTGCCGGGGGCCCTAAATATTGTCAGGCCTTAAGAATGGCCTAACGGCTGAACGGGGTTTCGGAGACCTCTCCACGGATGATTCTTATCTGCGTGGTAGCACTTTGTGTCAGCGGGTGTTTATCTCTCTGTGTGAAGTCCTGGTGGCGTACAATTTACTTACTTACTTACTTACATGTATATTCAATCGGCCAAGATGCACCCTTGAATTATATATGTAGGTGTTATTGGTGTACCGCTGCCCCCACTTCCCTGCCAGCAAAGTTAATCAACACTACTGTTCGCCTAGAACCACCAAAAACTACACACAGGAAGAACTTCGGGTACAATAAGTGCCTGTCTCCGAATATTAGAAAACGAAACTATTGACCTGTCACACAGAACCACTCGTCACAAGTGGTTGTGATTCCTGCACTGTCTGAATATCTAGCTGCCACTCCTAAACAACGTGAATCCATCATTGTCATCAACTGCTTTGCCGATTGGTATAGGCGACCATGCCTCTCCACACCCTATGATCCCCTGCAGCATGTATCAGTTCCTGTGCTGACACCACTCCATACCCTGATAAAAGGCTGTGAAGAATCTTGTTCACACTGACTTCATCTAAATCTTTTCTGCTCTTTCCAGTGGTAGCAACATGTTCCAGGGAACCTCTTCTCGTAATATGACCCAAAAAAACATGTTGACTGTCTCTTTCTGATATGTGTGATAAGTGGTCTTCAAGTCCTCGCCCCTGTCAAAACATCTTAGCTGCTCATTCTGGCTCTCCGAGAATTTAAACATTCTTTTCTTCTTCTTCTTCTTCTTCTTCTTCTTCTTCTTCTTCTTCTTCTTCTTCTTCTTCTTCTTCTTCTTCTTCTTCTTCTTCTTCTTCTTCTTCTTCTTCTTCTTCTTCTTCTTCTTCTTCTTCTTCTTCTTCTTCTTCTTCTTCTTCTTCTTCTTCTTCTTCTTCTTCTTCTTCTTCTTCTTCTTCTTCTTCTTCTTCTTCTTCTTCTTCTTTTTTCTTCTTCTTCTTCTTCTTCTTCTTCTTCTTCTTCTTCTTCTTCTTCTTCTTCTTCTTCTTCTTCTTCTTCTTCTTCTTCTTCTTCTTCTTCTTCTTTGCGTTCACCAGATGTAAACTCTGACGGAAAGTTATGTTGTTCATTATCTTCTGACTGCAGTCATGTTCCAGAACCTGATTGTTGCGTGTACATCCGTTTTACACATCTGACTCATCTGTATGCAGACTGCTCGTTCCTTACCTCTCATGCAGAAGCACTTCGACTTTAAAGAAAGCTCCCAATTAGTCGACTCTTACGGCATGCTTTTGGGTAGGCAGTTGGTCTTTTCTTGTTTTTCCTATAACAGGGCTCTGGAACCCACAGGGAGAAATTTTCTTTTAAATGTATGTATTTCTATGCCAGCATATTATTTCCATTATATTGTCTATACAAGAGTGAGGTCTAGCTGTCAACTTGAAGAACTGTTGGTCTGCTGACCATGTCCACCTCTCTCTCTCTCTCTCTTTATCTCTCTCTCTCTCTCTCTCTCTCTCTCTCTCTCTCTCTCTCTCTCTCTCTCACTAGGGCTTAAACCCGAACGGAGCTGGACTGTTTTCAAAAGTGACTTTGGCTCCCAAGTTGATCAGAACTTAAATGGGCACCAGGTAAATTCATGGAAAGCAAAGGCAGATAGCATCATGCTCAACAAATATTCCACCGTACAGTCTACGCAAAATCTGTCTAGCACTGTATGCAAAACACGGCTGCGGGCGAGGATGGGGTAATTTATCTATTACTGATATAGTGAGCACAAAGGCCCGGAATCTAGAGAACTTAACCACATGGATGTGAATCCAGAGCGACTTCATCATGAGGATGTGAATCAAGAGCGACTTCACCATGTGGATGTGAATCCAGAGCGACTTCACCATGAGGATGTGAATCCAGAGCGACTTCACCATGAGGATGTGAACCCAGAGCAATTTCACAATGTGGATGTGAATCCAGAGCAATTTCACAATGTGGATGTGAACCCAGAGCGATTTCACCTTGTGGATGTGAACCTAGAGTGACTTCACCATGTGGATATGAATCCAGAACGATTACACCATGTGGATGTGAACCCAGAGCAATTTCCCCATGTGGATGTGAACCCACAGCGATTTCACTATGTTGATGTGAACCACTGATAGCGTGAAGATGTGGTCGTGAACCTAGCGACCTCTCAGGGAGTATGACTAACCGACATGTTCTCAAACACGGTTCATACAACGATTTCTCTCAGAGAGAGGATGACTCACCGACATGTTCTCAAACACGGTTCATACAACGATCTCTCTCAAGGAGAGGATGACTTACCGACATGTTCTCAAACACGGTTCATACAACGATTTCTCTCAGAGAGAGGATGACTTACCGATATGTTCTCAAACACGGTTCATACAACGATTTCTC